>JAYRBT010000093.1:39072436-39093413 GCA_036023395.1 Myiotriccus ornatus | reverse complement strand
CAGTCTGCTCAGGAAAGTGGTTGAGTCATCATCCTGTTTAAAAGGTGTGCTGAATTAATGGTTGGATTTGATGATCTTAAGATCATTTCCAACCTAAATGGTTCAATGATTTTACCCCACGCAAAACCTTTCCTTGTTTGACAGCCTTTGGTGCAAAGAAGAATACATCCTGAGTGCCTATCCGAAGAGTCAGTGTAGTGTTATGGCCCCTGCTTATTAAAAATGTCGTGCTTCTGCAGTTCAGTGTCGTCTCAGCTGAGATGTGTAAACGTTTTTTTTCTGTGTTTTCACTCTCTCCTCTCCCTTATTTCCAATGTGGATATAGTGTGTTTCAGCACAAGCACTTACAAGAAGTCAGGATCTCAAGAGAAATGTACAACTTCCTCATTCAACTGTGATTTGAGACTTGGGTTAAAAAAAGACAGTCTAAGCTTAGGCAAGGAGAGGTGCTAAGCAACTCAAGGAGAAGTGGCCAGATTCACCACTCTTTCTGTGTCTTGAGTGTATTGTACATTTCTGTTTAATTACCTTTTAAAATATATTCCTACCCTTCTTTGCAGGCAAATGTTTTCTCAGTTGCCAGTTGAGTCATAAGAAAGAAATGAAAAGAGATTTGATGAAATATGAAACCCATTCATTAGCAGCAGTTTTTGATGGCAGTAAATTCCACGGGAATGTTTTGTGTCTTTTTTATCCCTCCCCAAATTGTAACACAACCCAAAATCCTCCCTCAACTCCTAAGAAACTGCTGAGATGTAAGCTTGGAAATAAAAGTTGATCAGCATGCAGAGCAGAGCTTTATGACCAGTGCAAAAATTGAAGGTTCAACCTCACCAAAATGCTTGAAAAAAGTATCAGTGTTTTTATTGTATATGTTGAGAGTATGTTTGCTTATACTTGTTTCTGTGACCATGGGAGTTAATCACCTGCAAAAGACTGAGAAATAGAAATGGATCCCCTTGCCATGGGACTGGAGAATGCCTATTGCCTATTTTGTAAAGTGATCATAAACATTTATGGTGAGGGATGTAATAGGCATTATTTTACTTCCAAAACCACACAAATCCTGCCGAGGATCCGGACACTTTATGAAGCAAACTTCTGACTTGACCATAAACTGTTCAGGAAACTAGCAATCAGTTACATTCTTCCTACTCCTAACTCTTTTGCAAGCTTAACTGTACGGGTGTTTCACTTAATGATCCTTAAAGTAGCAAAACGCATAGGATTATTATTTTCTGTTCTTACAGCCTGTTAGTTAGTTAGACTAGATTTTTTAAATGCCAATACACAGGGGTTCAGAACCTCAGCCTCAGCTAGTGAATGGATGGTCTGAGGTCAAGAGGAAAGGAGAACAGTGTCTTTTGTCCCCTGGGCTGACCATCCCCGAGCAATCTTTAGGCTTTTCTGGATTATCCTAGCTGTCAGGGGTATAACAGAGCAGGCAAGCACCAGCAGGACACAACAGGCTTTTCACTACTCTCTCAGCAGGAAGTTCGAAGTGGCTTGCGAGCTGCTCTAGCAACTTTACAGAGGTACTTTCCCTATTAAGGGGTGCTACTGGGCTAGTCCTTGCTGGCATTGTGACTGCAGCCTTTGATCGAGGTATCTGTGGTACAGTGGTGTAAGAGCAGCCATGCCCAACCCCTGTGCCAAGCCTCTGAAAACAGCCTTAAGAGCTAGAAAATTAATTGGAGGTCCAAAGAGCCCTGAGAAAGATAAATTAATGAAAATTGTGCTTTTTTTCTCAGCTCTCATCTTCTGAGAAGTTTTCAGTGACTACTATGGGAGGCTGAGACACTCAATACCTTCAAGGATCGCCCCTAAATGACCCAAGCTATTGTTGCCTGTCTTTGGCCCAATATATAAAGACCTGATGATACCAGTTATCCTGCAGATGGTGGCACATACCTCCTCCCTGACCTGTTCACCTTTCTCTCACAGATGGATGGTGACATCATGGTCTCTTTGCACGCGGAGCTGCGGTGGAGGCATCCAGATGCGGCGAGTGACCTGTCAGCGCCTGACAGCAAAAGGCAGCTCTGTCCCAATGTCAAATGAGGCTTGTGCTCAGGTGTCCAAGCGCCCTGTGGACACACAGAACTGTAACAGGCAGCCCTGTGTTGAGTGGGTGGCCTCCTCCTGGAGCCAGGTAAGGAACAACGCAGCAGTCCAAGGACAGCCTCATAGTATGGACTAGGACACAGACAGAAAATATGTAAAGTGATTTTGCAACCTGGTGTCTTTAGGTTATAGTTTGCAGATTTTTGAGGAGGCAACTAATTTGCTCAGCTCTTAACAACTTTGTATATGATGACCTGCTTGGATTTCTGTAGCTTCCCTAGAAATGCTGCTTGTGAACAGGACATTTACTGCAAACCCCGTATCATCCCCAGTGGAAAGGTCTGCAGTTCCTTCTTATAGTGACAGGTGACACATCTGGGAAATAGCTTTCTTTAAGTCTTAAGTCCCCTTACCAGCCAGTGACTCCTTGGCTGGCAGGAGTCAGGATTGATGATTGTGATAGGTTTGAGGCAGAAAGATTTTACAACAACCCAGTTTTACAGAGTTGCTAGTGTTGCCTGAGAATGCCCAAAAGTGTGAGCTTTCTTGATTTGCTTCATGATGAAATGCAGAGTGGAGGGCTAGAAACATTTTCAGAATACTTCATGCTGCTTTGCAGATCTTCAAATTCTCTCTTTGAAGATTGTGTTGCATTAAGTTTTATTACTGTGTTCATGTTATTGTTCACTACTTGAAAACAACTTCATTTAACTCTTGAAAGGTAATTGAGTTACTGTATTACATTTATGAGTAAAGCTTGAAATTATCCTTTTGTCTGAAAGAAGCAAATTTTCACTCCTTGTGGAATTCCAGGAAAGGACTGGATAATCCTTGCAAAACCACAATTACCTCTTCCATATTTGTAGAGCATTATGTAGAACATATGTATTATTCCCCATGACATCATAGCTGAGACAATCAATTCAGAAATAATTTCTTAGACCTAACCCCTGTGCATTGGCATATAGTATTTCTTCTACCTAGCTTAAAAAAACCAAACAAACAAACAACAAGTTCCACATGATTCTATACTGCTCAGTCACCAAGCCAGAAGACTGTTACACAGTTAGGAACATATCACTGACTCAGTGACTTGCTTGATAGTCTACTGAGGTATCAGGTCTCTGTTGCCCCAGTGTAGTGACCAACTTTCCTAGTTTGCAAAGCAAATAAACAGATTACCTATTCTACCCTCACCTCTAGAAGTAATTCCTTTCCTTCACTGAATGTTACTGGCATTTTGATCTCCACTATGTAATCCCATACTGTTTTTAAACTAGTGACTCAGGCTTGATGGTGATAAGGACTGCTGACCCCTGCAGATATTGCAGAAGTGCTCCAGTGAATGATATTTCCAACAAGAGCATTGACTGGGACCAGCTGGAGACCTGGCAGTCACTGCTTCTCTTCCCAGTTGTCAGGGAGGGAAGAAATAGCAGGAGGAAGGGAGTACTTTTTGAGAAGTGCATGGTAATGTGAAACAGGGCTCCTGCTGATGAGGGGGTGAAGGTGGCAGAGGGATCAGTCAGCAGCCCTCCCCTGGTGAAAATTCCTGCCTCACACTAACATCCCACTATTCAACCCTCAGTTGGTTCTTGAACATGATTTCCAGATACTTAGAAAAACAGTTTCCTAACAGTTGATATAATTTTAAAAGGGCACAAATACATGCTTCATACCTATAGCTAATTGCATTTTAATTGAAGGAAACGATAAAAGTTAAACAGAAACATGTGATTGTTAAGTTTGAATAGGTTAGGATAGCCTCAGTATTGGAGCAAGCTTGTACATTTGCTGTGTCTGTAATGCTTGCTGCATTACATCCTTCAGTGCTTTAAAGTTATTAAATGGAGTGGAATATGTTCTTGGTTCAATGCATTCTTAGTTATTTGGCCATAAGTTGTGATAGTACAAGCTGCAAAATGCACATTAAAAGTAGTATATTGAGATTTCCTGTAAGGATCGTAGGCTCTTGGCTAATGTCACAAGAGCATTTAATTTGCCCTAGCAGATGTATTGTAAGATTGAAACTATTGTAGAGGAGAGGTAACGAATCTACAGAGCAGATATAGACATGCAGTTTTAGTGCTGCTGGAAGAGAGTGAGGTAGAGCAGAAGATGACTGCACACTCAGCCTTCAGTGCCTGCAGAGGTGCAGAAAGTGCTTGAAATCTCAACAGTCACTGAATGGCAGTGTTCAGTTTATTTCCCTAGCAGTCTTATAAAATGGGAACGTGGCCCTGCCTTTTACCTCCCTGAAGTGATTCTTCTCTGTTCACAGTGTAATGGGCCTTGCATTGGACCACGACTGGCTGCACAGCACAGACAGATATTTTGCCAGACCAAAGATGGGACTTCTGTGTCATCTGATCAATGCCGTGCCTTGCCAAGGTAGGACATCTCTTATGTATGAATCCACAGCCTTTTCAGAGATATTGAATGGACTAGTGACTTAACTGACAGCTTATGGGTTTCCCCTGTGTAACAAAGAGGTCATTCTGCAATCTGTGCAGTTATTTGTTACGAATCTCATCAGGCTTAAACCCAGGCTTCCTTATTTGTTCCTAGGAGATCTAGGCCAGTGGGTCTGGAAAGTCTTCTGTGCAAGCCAAATCTGACTGAAAGGCTGTGCTACCTCTCCTTAAGCTACTAGTTCTTCTTCTCACTTATTTAAACACAGACTCTAACTGGGAAAAACTCCACTGTCAACATTGTAAAGACATTGACTTTACCTAAGCCTTAGGTATGCCAGTCATGACTGATCATGAGTGAAAATTAATGTAATTGGCTCATTGGTTCCTAGTCATGCATTTTCATTATCTGTGTGACAAATACATATGAACCAAGTTTGTCTTTGCATCTTCTGTGAGACTGTGTTGAAAGGAAAAGAGGGGTTTCAGAGAATCGTTTTTGTTCCAACTGGCTGTAAAGCCATAAAAAGTTATAAAGTGCTGCTGGACCACACTGGTCACCACTCATTGCACCTTTCAGACCTCTGGTTTGGCTCTTCGTGAAGAGGACATTTCAGCCAAATCCTCAAATAGTTCAAATGGTCATTTAACCCAGTATTAGTATGCCAGTGTGCATCCACTGTGGGTCTGGTCCTTGAGAGTAGTTAAAAACTGTTACCTCACTTGCACCCTTTGAAGACCTAATCCATGCAGTGGCTCTGAGTGAATTACCTTTGGGATATGCGATGCTTGCTGTTCCCCCATCCTTCCCTCCCTCCTGCCCACAGGCCATTGAGCATGCAGAACTGCTGGACTGACATCTGTGGTGTGCACTGGAGGGTCAGCCTGTGGACTGTCTGCACAGCTACGTGTGGAAACTATGGCTTCCAGTCCCGGCGCGTCGACTGCGTGCACATCCGCACCAACAAGCCTGTGATGGAGCATCACTGCTCCTGGAGGCCGAGACCATCGAACTGGCAGCGCTGCAACATCACACCCTGTGAAAATGGTACTTTGCTGAGAGGAGGGGATCCAGAGCAGTGCAGGGGTAGGAAAGAAGGTGGAATTGTCTCTCAGAAATGCAGCACTGGACCTTGCAGCTGGGCATCCTGGACAACCTCCAGCCTGAACATCTGCAAAATCCAGTGTCCAAAACTCTGACCCAGAGAGGTATTTTTTGGAAATGGTGTTAGTCTTGGTATTGTGTCCCCTTGCTAATAGCATGAGAAATACTTATGGTGTGAGCCCACAGGAGGGCCACCAAGTTGCTCAGACAGATGGAGCACCTCTTCTATGAGGAAAGGCTGAGAAAATTTGGGTTATTCAGCCTGGAAGAGAGAAAGCTTCAAGGTATCCTAACTTCAGCCTTTTAGCACCTGAAGGGAACTTACAGGAAAGGTGGGGCAAGACTATTTGCAAGAGCATGTAGTGACAGGGCAAGAGGGAATGGGTTCAAATTGAAAGACAGTAGGTTTAGATTAGATCTTAGGAAGAAACTCTTTACTGTGAAGGTAGTGAGGCACTGCTACACGTTGCCCAGGGAAGTTACTAATGCCCCATACCTGGAAGTGTTCAAGGCCACATTGGATGGGGCTCTGAACAACCTGGTCTAGTGGAAGGTGTCCCTGCATATAGCAGGGGGATTGGAACTAGATGATATTCAAGGTTCCCTTCCAACCCAAACCATTCTATGATTCTATGATTAACTTTCAGTTAATGCTACAGATGGAAAGAAAAACATGAATCACAATCAAATTTATGGCTATAGTCCAAATACAGTAAGTAGGTCGATAGTGGGAAATCTAGGCAAATCTGCTTTCTTTCAGGTGACAGGCAACAAGTTGGACCTGCCAAAGGACTAGAAAAGTTACTAATATTAAAAAAAACCCATACCAACTAAAGAGAACAGATATGCCAGTTTGAAAATGATGCTCCCATCCTCTAAATTGCAAGCCAGTTGCTGTGCAATTATTGCAAATGCAGCAACAGAATCACTGTGCTTGCCTATGTCCATACCAGCTCTGACACTGCCTCTCAGTAGAGGCAAAGTGGACTACATAGGTCCAAACTCATGGTGAGTTTTGGGGGTCCTAATGGAAGTTGAAGCGACGAGGGAGCTTACAGGTACCAAGCAAGACCTTTGCTGTCACTCCAGCCTCTTTCTGCTGCATGGAAATGTCCAGCATATAAATAACACTGGAGTTATTTGGAACAGACATAACTAGAGAGACCTGTACAACTGCCCTGTGGTGTTTCCCTTTTCCATCCTTGGCATGGGAAGTGGGACTCCCTCAGGCACAACCCACCCAACATCTTGCAGGGATACTGGACAGTTTTCCAGCCTGGAGCTAAAAAGCAGAAGGCTGTGGGCTCAAAACTGTCCAAGTGTTACCAGGATCTAAGCCCCAGGGGGACTCATAAAGTGTCTTAACATCTTCATACTGGGCTGTGTTCCGCAACACATGTGTGAAAAACACAACACAACACCAGATAAGCTGAGGTGACACTCCCACACATTGGCTTATCAAATGTAAGAGGTAGGCTCTGAGCTACTCTGTTAAAGTTTCCAGTTTTATTTACTACTTCATCTTTGGTTTATCAAATGTTAGGAAACTCTTAGGGCCTCTCTAAAATGCTGGTAGATGACAAACACAGGGTTGGAGCAGCCTCAGAAGCCCTCTGCCCAAGCTCAAAAAGCAAACGATGCCCAATACATTCTCCTTTGAGCCTGTGGCTACTTGCAGTCCACACTCAGTCTTTGCAGCAAGTCAAGTTCATGGTTCGTAATAAGACCTCCCAATACACAGGTTCTCCTCTTGGCCACCCAAGGAAACATCCTCAGGTAAGGAATCCTTCTATCCTTGTTTCATCACCATTTCTTCTTTTTGTTTCCCCTTTGGCAGTGGAGTGCAGAGACACTACAAGGTACTGTGAGAAAGTGAAGCAGCTCAAACTCTGCCAGCTTACCCAGTTTAAGTCACGTTGCTGTGGGACTTGTGGAAAATCTTGAAGACAGACAAAATGAAAATGGAGGAACAAGGGGATCACAGCTTTGCTTCACTGAGGCAAGGGCTTTTGCAGAAAATACAGATGGAATGGAAATATCTTTTTCATTTTATTTATTTATTTCCCTTTAAAAGAAAAGAAAAAAAAAAGAACATTTTTTACCAAATCATTGCTGTAAAGGGTCTTGAAAAGTTTTCCCTTTTATGAATCTGGGAGACAGAATGCAGCAAAACATGGTCACGAGGGTAGACCATAAAGAGTCAGAGAGACCAATGCCACCAGAAATGGGCATGAGAGGAGTGGAGCTTTCCCATAATCCATGTACATGCCTGGGGGATACACCAAGAGACAGGTGAGGAAGAGGACCAGAGTAAAAACCTAGCATCACATTACAGAATCACAGAATCATGAAGGTTGGTAGAAACCTTCAGGATCACTTGGTCCAGCCATCAACTCAGCACCACTGTAATCATCCCTAAACCATATCCCCAAGTGCCACATCCAGATGCCTCTTGAACACTTACAGAGATGGTGACTCCACGACCTCCCTGGGTGACTTAATCCAATGCCTAGCCACTCATTCAGTGATTTTTTTTTTCTAATATCTAACCAGAACCTCCCCTGGCACAATGTGAGGGCATTTCCTTTCATCTTTTCATTTGAAATGTGACAGAAGAGACCGATCCCCCCCGTACCAGAACCTTCTTTCAGGTAGTTGTAAAGAGTAATGACGTACTCCTTGAGCCTCCTCTTCTCCCAGCTGAACAACCCCAGCTCCCTCAGCTGCTCCTTATAGGGTGTGTTTTCTAGGCCTTTTACTGGTTTTGCAGCCCTCTTCTGGACACGCTCCAGCACTTTGGTGTCTGCCCTGTAGTGAGGGGCCCAAAACTGAACACAGGATTCAAGGTGCAACCTCACCAGCAGCAAGTACAGCAGTAATCACTTCCCTGGTCCTGCTGGCCACATTATTCTTGATACAGGCCAAGATGTCATTGGCCTTCTTGGCCACTTGGGCATTGCTGGCTCATGTTCATGCTGCTGGCCAGCCCTCTTAAAGTCCCTTTCTGCTGAACATCTCTCCAGCCACTCTTCCCCAAGCCATGTAGCATTGTTACATGGGGTTGTTGTGCCTCAAGGGCAGGACCCAGCACTTTGCTTTGTTGAACCTCATGCAGGTGTCCTCAGCCCACCAATCCAGTCTGTCAAGACCCCTCTGCAGAGTGTTCCTTCCCTCCAGCTGACCAAGACTCCCACCTAACTTGGTATCATCTGCAAACTGACTGAGGATGCACTCAGTCCCCTCAGCTTGACTGGTCATAGTGTTCTGGAGAAAAAAAAAAGGCTAAACTAAACTGTGCATTATACGGATACTTCATCTGTCTTAGACTACCTTGAGAACACAAGCGTATGATTCTGCTCTATAAATTTATTTGTTACATCCAAGATTGTAACCCTTCTTTTTAATTTCTGAGCCACTCTCTCCTTCTCACATCAGGCCTGGAAATTATTTCAGTGGGACATCCTTGTGATCTTTGAGGATCTGGTATCTGGGGAAGTTGAACAATGATCTACAATATAAGTGGATCTAAAAGACACCTGAAAATGTTCCAAATTTGAGCTTGTGAGGGAGAATTGGGGATTGAAGGGTTGCCCTCAGCACAGAGGTGAGGTGATGATGTTAATTATTATTCAGGCAAAGGAGAGAAAGTACGATCTGCTTGACAGACTGTAGTACAAACCTGCAAATGCTGTTCCCTAATCAGCACAGGCAGGAAAGATAGAAACTGTCTGTGGTAACAGGAAATACTTTGCATAGTGCATCCTACTAACACTTATTTAGAAAAGAGTGGAGTACGAGTTCCCAGAGCTCAGGTGCTTTCAGACCTGGGGTTTTTGAAAGGAACTTGAAAAAGTGGGTTTTCCTAACCTGCTAATACTAAATAATGCCAAATGTTAATAATGCTAAAATTTCCCTCTCCTGACAGCCAAGCCTTTTGGACATGTAGTAAAGAAGAGCTTGATTCTGATTTCTCATGGTTGTTCCCAGTCAGTAGAAACAGAATGGATTTAGCATCAGCCCCAGGGGACTAATACAAATAATTTTTAACAAACTTGCTCCTCTCCAGCTGCCTCTCACAACAAAACAGGTGTTCTAAAGCCGCAGATGTTTAAGTCCATGTATAACACCCTGAAGATACAATCTAAAAAGTGGGACTCAAACATCACACCCACAGCACAGTTTTGTATGCAGGTTGTGAGTCTTTCCTTCTGGCCAGCTGCAGTGGTTATTCAGCCAGTGAAGTGCTCCGTGCTTTAAGTTCTGTGCATTCTCTGCTCTACTTAGAATAGGGCCCAAAAATTAGAGGAAATCTGCAAGGTAGGGGGTTGAGAATTGTGGAGCTTTAAAGAACTACCTGGATATCAGGTTTTGGTTCAAGACCTCTAAATTAAAGAGAATGGTTGTGCCCTGGCGGTGCTAGTGTGTTGTAGTATCCTAATGAAATGCTGTTCAAGTTCTGCTATGCTGCAACTTCCATGACATGTGGATTTTTCAGCAAAACTGGGAGTCTGTTTTTGAGGTCAGTGCCAGGTTCGCGACATTAAGCTGTCACAAACTGGCTTATTTCGAAACACAACTGGCAATGAATGCTCTTAGTACAAATGGGTTTTCAAGAAATAATGTTGCTAAGCATCAGTGTAACTTTTTATTTAAAAAAGAATAATTCTTTTCTGTGTATGTAAATGTGTATCTTTTCTGAATATTTATTAGAATTTCTTGTATAAAAAGTGCAATATTAATAATTGTACAGATAAAACTATTTTGGCATTTTTTTTAAATCTCCCCAGAATTTTGTTCCTCTAAAATCAACAGTAATAGTGTATTTCTCTTAATTTTAATAGCACTTGCATTTAATTGGGCATCTGCTTCACTGTGCATGGAGTGCTTTATAAACTATGACACAAGGAAGGAACAATGTTTTTAACTTGTGAAATGGTAGTTATGCATGGAGTGAAGGACAATTCCTTAATAACATAATAATAACAATGATGATGATGACGATGTGATGGAAATTTCTGGTACATTAGTTAACAAAAAGCAAAGTATTTGGGGAAGTATTTTCTTTTGATTAAAAGCAAAACATGTTAAGGTGATCACATGTTCCATAGTATCTGTGCAACTGTGCACAGGATAAACATGAAGGATCTGATCTGGAAAGGCCACTGTGTTGATTTAATTTCACATGTCTGTCTTCTGAATTGTGACTTGGCAGCGTCTCAGTAAGATAAGGATTGCTGGTTATTTTAGGAATCTCTAAAGAGAAAACAGAACAGCAAACTTGTATTTATATTACTTTTTGTACAAGTAATGCTTGTATATATTTAACTACTACTGTCTGATGTGTTGGTTTTTTACCTTAAGAACAAAAGCCAAATTAGCAAAGCTGTTGGAGTTGTCTGTCCTTATTCCATATTATGATAGCAGCACACATCTGTTACACAAAGTACACAAGGTACCTGCCTTGGGGAAAGAGCATATCTCTCTCATTTTCAAAGGTCTCCAGCCATTAAATTCTGCACCCTGTCTTGGAGATATGTTTTAATTCTTCATTTCCCTTGCTTTATTCTTTTTTGCTGATGTCTTCCCTCTATTGCTTTTGCAGAAGTAAAAAGCCATCGCTGCTGGTCCAAGAATCATGGATATTAATAAAAGTATACTCCTTTTCTTCTATACAGCAATGCTTCAAGACATCTTATAACTCTCCTCAGCAACTTATGGCTTGAAGAAACACCTGTTACTTCAGTCTTTCCTTAACAGGTTCCTGCTGCCTTCAGTAATGGAGCTGCCAGCTACCTGATGCACCTAAAGCATCAGGTGTATGTATTGAAGGAATCCTAATAATGGTCAGAATTACAAGGGGAAAGAAGAAAAAAAGTTAATAAAGCAAAAACGTCTTTTCTTAACAAAGACAAAATTGAGTTGTGAAAACTAAGCTGGTTCTTGCTCTTGCCCTTTTCAAACAAACAATATATCTCTTCTAAAAGGGAAAAGTGATTTTGCTCTCATTTACTGACAGTTTCCCTTTTATGATGTTCCTGCATATATTTTTTTAGATACATAAACTGCAGGTAAGTAACGCTTCACACATACATTAACTCAAACAGACAACCAAGTCAAAGACCAGACATAAGACTTTCAAGCAACAGTACTGAAGGCAATAGGAATTTCATCATTCATTTCAAGTAAAATAAGTATAGAAGCTGGCGTTGATGTAATGAACAGCAGGTTGGCTTAGGTTCCCTAGAGAATAATTATTCTCTTTTATGCGCATGTCTTTACTTACTAGTCAAGTCAAAAAGCCTACAAAACCTTCAAAGCAAACTCCCAGTTTGGTTGTCCCTACTAATTTTCCTCATGAAAGAAAAACAGTTCTGGAAAAAACAGAAAAATATAGTGGTGAAGGGTTCCCAACAGAAGACCTACTCCTGGCCCCTGTTATGTGGCAAGGCAAGGATAACCAAACTACTCCAGGCATCTGCATCTGCATGCCTGGACTTAAAACGGTAGAAGCCATATGCAGAGGTTTCCAAAGTAACCTTTATCTGGAAGTTTTCTTCCTGCTATCTGGCTGCAGTCATATGGACTGTAGTTGGAAGTTTTTTAAGTTACTCTTCTTCCTCCAAACTACCTTATCAAATACAAGGCTAATGATCACCTTGCTATCTGTTTAGTGCTCAAACACCAATTCATTAATAAATTTGGTTATTCTATATCAGCATAAGCTGACACTTCTATTTGTAGAAGGTGAACCAAAAGCTTTTTTTCCAGATTTTCGAGACTGTAAAAACCCAGAAGTTTTTAATGGCAACTTTCAGCAAGTCACTGATCATTTCAGCTAGCAGTTGAGTGAATTAGCTTCGTTCATTCAGTTATCTAACTTTTAACAAATGCTTTCAAACTGTTTCAAATGTCAGATTTTCTCACAGAATACCAGTGTCTACAGTTGAGAAGCTCCAAACTGCTAATGCTAACTATGGCTCTGCATATTAGCTGCGGACCACATTTTGGGAATCATCAATTTAACCATTTGCTTCATCCTCTTTTTTAAAGGTATATCTATTTATCAATAGGGTTATGTATTAACTGTCCACTTTGGTGGATAACAATAACATGCAACTCAACATGCTATTTATCCAGATTTATAAGCAGTAAAGCCACATATCAATACCTCCTCTTTTGATTGAAATACTTATTTCTATTCTCACCTGCTTATAATACTTGTTCCCATTATAAACTTCACATGTGAAGACATGAACACAACAATACATTTTGTTCTCCACCTGTCCCTTTGAGAAGCAAATGCAGTGCTCAATCTTGTCTTTCCTTCCGTGATCACTGATGAAGACTGAGACTGAAAAGTCCCTGAAATCACAGACTCCAGTCCCTCTTTTTTGCCAGAACGGTTACAAAACCTGGAACAACAGGTTTTTTTTACTCAGACATCCAGCACACTTTGGGGTGATTGAAGGAGCAAGGCTGAAAGTATACAAGTGCCTTCCCATTAGAGAAGTGTCATGGCGGGGTCTATCTGGAAGAGTTTTTTCAAATTAAAATGAACTGACAAAACAGACCACAAAGTATCGCATGAAGTGTATTTGAAACAGAATCATCAACAGTGATTCCTCACTGATCTGAGTTTGTACGCTAGTTTCTGCTCGTATAGAGAAGGCTTTACATGGGGAGATACAAGGTTATGGCAGCAAAAAAAATTGCTTCTGAACAATAAAAAAAATTGGAGAAAAAAGACATGAAACAATCAATCTTGTAAGTACTATTGCTACAGTTGCTGATGGCAAAGCATATACCCTGTTAATGGCATGGAAAGTAGTTTACAGTATAAAGTAATAAGTAGAAATGTGAAAGTTGAGGTATTTGCAGCAAATATGACCAGCTATAATCCCAGTCAGGTGTGATTCATTCTCATGAGAATCTTGCCAGTGCTTTTTTGTCTTGTTTGTAGTGCAGGAAGTCCACTGAACATGCTTTGCCCTTTACACATACCAGCCTTTGGCACTGTGACTGGTGAGTTCTCATGTTTGGAGACCTGCACATACTTCCAGCACACAGAAACAGGATTGCATGGGAATGTGTTCAATGCCCCTCTCTGAGTCCATACAGAGACACTTACGCTAGCTTGAGAAAGGGATGGGTTTTTTGAAACTCTGATAACTTAAGCCAAAACAATGAGCAAAGGATCCATTGCTTAATTGTGTTGTGCTTCTCTATCCTTCCTGCTAACACACAGCTAATGTCTCGGAGGGAAAAGCAAGAATGTTGTCTAAGCCTTTAAGTTCTTTGCAAAGAAAAGTTTTATATTTGCATAGATACACAGAAAAGAATGCCAATGTATGTGGCTGAAAGGGGAAGGGACACCAGAGGGTTGCCCTCTGGTTACATATAAATACTCCTTATTTAAGCAGTGCAGGATGTGAACAATTCCATAGTAAGCATGTAGTTACCCACACAGGCTTAGGATGACGTGAACATGGGAAACCACTCACTACTGCTATCGTCTTTAATACTATAAAGTAGTCTGCTGCTTCAAGATCTTGCATAGTTTGTATACAAACTCCCTATGGTCAGTGGGAAGGCAGAAAATAACAAAACAAGAGCCAGAAGGATCACACCAGACAGGCCGTGAACAGTTTGCTCTCTAAGTGAGGAGTCAGAATGGATTCTTTTCTCTTAAGGAATTTGGGCTGAGGAGCTTTTGGCTTATATGGGGACTTCCCTCCAGCTTTTTCAACATGGTACTTTTTTTTTTTTAAAGCATAAATTATTGGTTTAAATAAATAGCCAGTAAGGTTAGTGAATGCTTGTTAAAATGCTTCGCCTTCTGAAACACTGTTGGAGTCAGTTTTCAAGTAATAGTATACAACCTAGTGATTTTATTACCAAAAAAGAAAAACCTCAGTGTTAGCCCACTACAAATCACAGAAAATCAAATCCAGCTGTGCAGGGAGGATCCAACAGGCACTTTCTTTTTTTTTTTTTCTTTTTTTGCAGAGAGCAAAGCAGAGCAGGGACCTGCTTGCTCAGAGAAGTAGTATGCTTGAGCCTTTGTGATGGCATTTGGAAGTGCACATGAGCCCTTTCACCGGTCTGGTGGCAGTTCATACTGACAAGCACAACACTAGTAAGCTGGTGGAAACAGGGAACACAGAGCTGAACAGACCACTGTCCATTTTAGAGTTACTCTGCTGAATGCAGCCTAAAACATCTGTGGGACTAAGATGCAGTCAGATAGAGAAGTGAAAATCATGTTGCTCAAAAGCAGTATTTCTCCCAAAAGCAAGAAGAGAGGCACAACTTACCAAACTACTGCTTCCAATGTGGGAAAGAGACAGCCACTACTACAGCAGGGGGAAGAGGGATTTTTCGTGGGATCAGCCAAAAGCAAAGTCTGTTCAGAAAATTCGTTATGGAAGTTTCCCATCCCAGTGAACCCAGACCAGTTCTCTGCACACCTCTTTCCAGCTGAAATAACGTGGATCCCTTGGGAAGATCCTACCCATGCCCCAGGAAAGGTCTTTTTTTGTCCTGGAAAGAAAAGGTTTATTTTTTTGCATATTAAGTTCAGCTGCCTTCTGCTTCCTGAATATCATGCCCAGGATCTATTTTGCTTCCCTCTGTGATATGAACACACTCAGTCCTTGCTGAAGCATACTACTTTCAACACTTTATCCATAGCTCTGAAACACTCTAGGTGCTGACAATTTGCTCTCCTTAGTAATCTGTAGCATTGGGTTAAGCCCTTTTTAGAATTTGTAGGGGAAAAGTTTTCGCAAATTTGCTGCTTGTTCATATTTCTAGACCATAAGTACATAATTTACTGATTTTTTTGACCTCTCACCTGTTGCCAACTGCAAATCTCTCCCAGATGGATTGCCTTCTGCAGATATAAGGTACTGGGGTTGGCAGTCCTTGCAGGCACAGGTGGTTGGAAGGCAGATGTGATACAAGTCAAAACTGAAAGGATTAGTTATCTCCCCCATTATTCCAGATAACTTGGTTTCTTTTGGAGTTGTTTCATTTTGTTTCCCACTGAGAATTGGGGAATTCAGTAATTTTGCTCAGCTTTTTCAGAGTCAGGAACTGCAGTGCTGCCTTCCTTCTGGCTAAGGAAACATTTATAACTTTCTATTAACTGCTACCACCCTAAAATGTAGTTTGAACATGTCTCCTTAATTCAGCTTTTGTGCTTAAAACTTGCCAAACAGATTGTGCTTTGCCCTGGAGTTCAGTAGTGCTGGTGAGTTTTCCTCTTCTATGTTTTCAGGGATGCAAGGAGAAGCTATCCCTCCAAAGAGTCTCTGCGGTGTACATACATGGAACTGTTCCTGTGCACAGCTAACATTTACTGGCAATGATCACAGTAACCAACACCACTGTAGTAACTGGCTTTGGCAGTAACATTTTTCATCCATTATTGCTTAGCACAATTCTCCTTGTTCTTTTTTTTGCAGGCTTCATGGTACAACTCCCCTGGATGCCTTTCTCAACCCTGGCAAGGACAAAGCCACCTTTGTTTCATCCTTTCCTTTTAGCTTTTGAAACACTGCTTTACTGTAGCCTTTGTACTTCAGCCAATGTTTAGGTATTCATGCTGATGCCTTTGAATTTTTAGGATTTTTAGCTTTTGTAGATTTTAATGTAGCTGTATAGTCTGTCACACTTTAGAATGGTAGTTAACACTCACTAAACCCTATTCCCTCATTTCATATTAAGTTTTCTAAATTCTTTAGGCTTGTTTAGGTTCCTTTCAAGGTAAGACTGTAGTAAACACCTCCTGTTTAAGAACATTTACAGCCGAGGCCTGAAGAACAAGACACCATCATAGTCAAGTAACCTTCAAGCCAGGAACCTTGGAAAAGCTCCAAAGACAGAAGATGACATGAAGAGGAAGATGAGGAAGAAAGGGGTCTTAGGACCTCCAACTCAATTTCTGAGGAGGTGTGCCGGGGGGACAGACCCAGGGGTGGGTGGTTCTCAGATCAGACCATAAATTGTGGAACTCCTGGACACAAGGTGCACCTTTTCTGTACTGCTTGTGCCAGAAGGCCTTCATTAAAGAGGTGTTCTATATCTTATCTCTACTAAATTTGCATGGAGTTTCTTCTGCTCCTGATCTTTAAGGCAACACTTCAATGTGCATTGCATATACCCACTGATTTCTTTTTCCTTTACCTAGAAGTGTATATAAATATGGTGTATCTGGCTGTTTAACACTACAACAGATTTGCAGTGCTACAGAAAACATATTTAGCTTTTCTTTATCCTTACTTAACCACCCTTTTACCCACAACATAGATGGGACAGCAGAAGTGTGGTAGAACGTAAAGGACCAAAGCAGGACATGGCCAGCCTCACCCTCCTGAGGGCAGACTAATTTTAAAATAATGCATGCAGTAGAACTGCTCTAAAAAAAGAAACAAAAACAAACAAACAAACAAACAAAAAATCAAGCGGCCCCCCCAAAAAAAAAAAAAACCAAACAAACAAAAAACCAAACAAAAAACTACACAGGAAAACAAAGCAAAATTAACCTGCTTAATGGAAGTGGTGTCAATTAGAGAAGACAGACTACAGCCACTGATGGTAGATAGCTACTTATGACTTATTCAACCAGGATGTGTTAAGCCAGTAATTAATGCTGTAGGACCTGAATAGTTTACACATAAAGCATGTGCAAGAACTGCAGTATCTCCCTTCTCTGTAGCAACAGGTGGAAACAATTAAGTAAAAATAATTATTCTGAAGTGTTCTTCCTGTCTCAGTATCTTACTTAGTGAAACACTGAGTTTTCATACAGTACTGCACAAATTATCCAATTGTGCTTTTTCTACAGGTGCTTCTTGCTTTAGTACTGCAAATGTATTTGAGTTAGACTTGGAAATTGAACTATGAAGCTATATAATATACATGCATCAACATTAACAATGGGCAGAAGCATCAAAAGGGAACAATACTATAATGACATCTGAATGTCTGAACATTTCCCAGGGCAGTAATTAAAAATCAAAAATTAAAAAGTACTAATCCTGGCTTGAGATCTTGTACTCCAATCATAACTACTTTTCAGGTGTTTCTCTTTAAATTAAAAAAAGAAGAAAAAGAAAAAAAAAGAAAAAGGAGTTGTCTACTTTGTTTGATGCTCAGCACCAAAGTTTGACATGTGAACTCATGATTAATGCATTTAGCTTCACATCTTGCTCTATCATGCCAGAACTGTAAGTGTTGCCCTAGGGAGGAATAAAACACATGCCATTACTAAACTAGATGGAGTCCTTATTTTTCTTATTGGTCTCCTTACCATGTTATTTTGAAGCAATTTAAAGGACAGTCTCATTTTAGAGCTTTTGCAGGAGATGAGAGCTGTGAAAAAGGTCCTGGGGCACAGTAGTATTAAAATCAGCAGGAACTTGAGAACTAGCCTTCTCAGTTTTACTGGACTTCTCTCCCCTTCTGCAATATGGAAGCTGATGTTTTCATAGAAATCATAGTACAAATATTTGATGTACTTATGATACAGACATTTATACATCATTCTCACATGGTCTCTTAGAGTTACCCTTTCATTAAGACAGCCAGCCCATTGAATTTACATCTGCATTTACTCTCTAAGTAAAAAAAGCACCTTTTCTTACTTTCTAAATTTCTGCAATTACCCAAACGAAAACCAACAATGACATAAAAGGAAACAGCAAGAGGAAGATAAAATTTGAAGACAGAAAAAAAAGTCAAATTATACTAATTGGTAAATTATATCAAAACTAATGATGGATGTGGAAGGCTGGTGGGGACGAAAAGTGGCTAATTTTTCATATCATGTACAGCATAGATCTTGCTGAAAATCAGAATGTACTTTCAAACCATTTTCTCACTTATCAAAATCTAACAGTGTTTAAAAGTTTCTTTTCCTTCCCATCTTAAGCAGTGCTGCAAGAAGTAAGTTAAGTGTTTTTACCAAGAGGGACAAATAAAACAGTCTGTTCTCAAGTTCATGTGAAAAATCGAGACGGTGGGGTTTTGACAGGTAATATGTTTGCATACCATAGCTTACATTTATGTATTCATCAAATACTGAAGCAACCCAAGTGAATGTTACTTTGATACATCGCACATCAAACACCAAAAGAATAATACAGAGGGTCATACGCATGTTAAAAGATCTGCATATGTTTTCCTTCCTTAAGCCAAGTAACACTAAGTACATACAGTACTTCAAGACATATAGCACTGCTCTATGAAAGGGGCCAACATAGCTTTAAAAATAAGTATTTTAGAAAGCATGATAAAAATCCTAAGTTTTACCAGCAGAGAAAAATCATGCTACTGAGACTGTTGTACTCAGCTTCTGCTCAGATTCTGGCCAACACAGCTCATGCTAAGGCCTGAGATGCATTTTAGGAGCAGACTGCATGTTGTAGGCAGGACAGGTGGCCAGAAAGAGCTGAAGGGCCATTATGCTGCCATGATCACCTGGGAATTGCTGTCTCCTATAACCATCATCTTTGGCAGTTTCATCAGAATCTGCTAACTCACAGAAATTACATAAACCAAACCTCTGATCTGGAAGACACCAAACATCACCTTATGAAAAAAAAAAAAAAACCCAACAAAACTTTTGAGGTTGATTCATTACCAGATGTACTGCTCAGACTTTCATGCTTCCCACTGTGATACAGGGGGTGCCTGCACTGTGACAGATGAGGAAGGAGAAGCACTCTTACTCTCAGCTAGGTAACTGATTTTATTTTTTTATGGATCTCAAATGCATGAATTAAGAATTACAGGTTATAAATTATGAAACTTTATGACTTGAGTGGTGAATAAGTGAATTCACATGATAGACTAGTCTGGGCAAAGGGTACTGACCCGGTTTGTCATGTTTGTTGTATTTCTTAATGAAGTAATGATATTAAGTTTAAATCACAGAATACATTGTACTGTTAATCTGCGAGACACAAATGGATCATGAATGCTGCTCAATAGGTAACACATTTGCAGATTAAAACAACTCTGTAACTACAGGGCAAAAAATGGTGTTGAACTCTGTATATGTTGCAGGGTTGAATTCTGACTTCACCTCACAAAACGTAATTCTCAATTTGGTTTAACATGAGTTTGAATATGCAGTAACTTCTGGAAACTACTGCAAACCTCTCACCTACTAACAGAGATTAGGAACCTAATTAGCAAATGGAGCACTTGGGACAGGTTGGGGGCCTGGGGAGAGGACAGAGGGGCAGGGGCAGTTCATCAAATTTTATGAAGTCATTAAATTGAGCATACTGGCGTGGCCTTGTCAGTGTACTGTACTCTGAGTTTAGACTACAAATTTAGTAGTAGTGACCATAAAAATGTGCATTATTTTAATTTCTAATTAAAAAAATTTATGTTTATTGAAATAATGTGCCCATCTTAAGTCAATGGACTACAATTAGTGTCATATACACCTACTGCTCTTTAGAGGAAAAGAGGAGGAAGACACCTAAAAGTAATTCCTTGATTAAGAAAATTCAGGTTTCTGTTGAATACGAATGTGTTTACTATTGAAGAAAAACACAAAGTGATTTGGAAAAAAATAAAAAAAGGAAAACCAACATTCTGAAAGCATCTGCAAATACTGCTGGGTAGGAGATTAATTCACCTGCTGCTCACACATTTACAAAGCTTTCCACACTTCAGTTTAGCCCAGCCCACCAAATTGTTATGACCAATGACACAACAATGACATCAGAATAATTAGAAGCAGATGGAGAACTACAAAGCTCTCTGGTTAGGCAGAAAAAGTCAAAAGGGGGAGCATAAAACAACTTATGTTTTTTCTGGTCACACACAGGAATAAGAGCTTTTGTTTTCTTTGTTTACAAAATAAACCTTACTTCACTGCACTGACAGTACAGTTCATTCCAAAAGACATGATCATTCCCCAAAAAAAGTAATCAAGCTGCTTCTCTGTATTCTGTGCATGTAGTATTTACATAAATATGAACAGGCACAGTAATGTAACTGATTTAGAAGCAACAAAAGTATCAGCAGCTAGCTTGCAGCTATTTTTAAGTTCTGAAAAAATGCATACAATAAGTTTTCTTGTATTTCTGCCTGTCCTCTGTATTTCCAAGATTAGAGGTTTTTTAAGGAATCAAAATACTGGGGCTCACTAATACCATCTCCATTAAAATAAACAAAAAAGCAGATGAATCTTAAGCAGTCATTCGAAACTGAACTCTAGAGAGCTACCTACGCAACCTCTCAAGAATTCCTATTATAGATGGTAAAGTGTCCAAGTACCTTATCT
Source organism: Myiotriccus ornatus (assembly GCA_036023395.1). Classification (NCBI taxonomy): domain Eukaryota; kingdom Metazoa; phylum Chordata; class Aves; order Passeriformes; family Tyrannidae; genus Myiotriccus; species Myiotriccus ornatus. The sequence goes on along the minus strand of JAYRBT010000093.1, from coordinate 39,072,529 downwards.
TTGGTATCCAGTGAGATACATCCTAGTCTAACCAACAGCAGCTTGCTTCAGCACCTGCTGTAGCCAGGTGCCTTCTCTGAGGAATTAAGCATT
>JAYRBT010000093.1:39038068-39050426 GCA_036023395.1 Myiotriccus ornatus | reverse complement strand
GGGGGCAAATGGCTTTATACTGGGAGTGACAGGGAATGTCTGGGTTCATCCTGGCTGTGACTGCCACCAGAGAGGGTGTCACTGGGATCATACTGGAGTCATACTGGGAGGGACTGGAACTACAGTGGGGTGACTGGGGAGCAACTGGGACCATGCAGGGAGTAACTTGGATCCTACTAGGATATGCCTTTCTCTCCTAGTAGGAAACTTTCAAGTATCTGTAGGAATCATATTATGAAATATAGGATCATTTAAAAGGTCATGAAACGTTCCTGGACTAAGCAAATGACAAATGGGAAAAAAATTTTAGAATATCATTGTTTTATGTTCTATCCATTGATGGTAATATAGAGTAGTTACAGAACAATGTAATTGTAACTCTCAGGAAGAGTAATGAAAAAAGTCTTGTTGAGAAGGTTTAGCCTGAGAAACAGAATTTTCTGTTCTCTCCACCAACATCTTAAAGCTTGGAACAATATATTTAAAAAGTGAGATAAAAACCTTGCGACTTGGCTGCTATACATCCTATTCAGCAGTAAACAGTTGATCAATCAGCCACCAGCCAGAGAAAGCAGCAATTACTTTAAGCCTATCTTGCTAAATTAGGTAGTGGTGACATGTAAGAAGTGAGTTACTGAAATATTCCACTAAGGTTCAAGACATGCAAAATTAAAGTCCAGCAAGTAAATTTCCTTTTTTTCCCCCTGCTTTTTTATCATTTTCTCATTAAGCATACCATTTTGGTGGTGGTAATGAGTTATCCATCATAGTGTCCAAAGCTCCATCATCTTTCTCACAATGTTCTTTATGAAGAGAGTCAAAAATATCTAGGAAAGCAAGTAGAAAGTTTTATTATTGCTTCCATTTTCTTTGCTCAGGCTTTGCAGGTGACATGACCGACTCAGATCACTTCTGCAGACTACTCACAGAATGGACTTTATGAAACACTTCAATAAAAATAAATTCATATGTAAGCAGGACAATGTTATCAATCCTTTCGCTCAGGTACCACCTCAGGTACCACAGATGCCACTAGCAGCCAGCACCTCTTTGTGTTGTTCCTGAACACATGTTCAAGAAGAATGGTTCTATCTGCTGCCCTCCATGTATCAATCACACATTTCACTATCCTCCAAACTGCAATCCCAGCCACATCATTATCCTCAACTCTCCACAAATACATCAATTGTGTGGCACATCAACTATACAAAGCACAATTCCACTCATGTTTACCCCAACTGCGCTACTTAATAAATACCTCTTATCCCTTTTGCTGCCTCAGTTTAAGCAAGGCACAGCACACTGTAAGTAAATGTTTTGCACATTATCAGAGGTACATATACCTCAGCTAAGGACCCTCTAGAACAATAAATACTAATTTTGGCACATCTTTAATGAAGAGCTGAAGTTTAACCTCAGTACTTCTCTATTAACCTTAAATTTCAGCTTCTGCAAAGACAAATGGCATTTCCTGTTGCATTTACCTCAACAACACATCCAAAATCCAAGCTCAGTTCAGACAGTTAGACGAGGTTAATTTTTAGAGCTTACTATATCAACAGGCAGAAAGTTATGTTTTCTTAATGGCTGGATTCTCAGCCATCATTGTACAATCTTTAAAATTTTTAAGGCAAACTACCTTCCATTTGCAATTCTGTGGCCTTTCCTTTGCAGCTTCTAGCCTTATACCCACGTATCCTCAGACTGCTGGAGAAGCACTTTCATCTTTGTAATGAAAAGGATCTTCTTGCTGTTGTTTTATTTTGAAATTTCAACACACCTCTGCTATGCTATTTTTCATAAGAGAGACTGCAAGTGACATGACTCAAGCAGTCTTCCCCCTCGCTTTGTAGCTTCTAACTCTATCCTAGGGACATCAGCACTTTGTCAATAAGCATTACCCAGTAAAATATAATCAGCCTATCAGCCGATTAGCATGTGCAATAACCCTGATCAAATGAGTTTTGATCAACACTGGTAACCTAGTGACTGAAAGTATCAAGTAAGGTCCTGTTCAAATGGCACAGTTACTATGGAATTAAGTATTTAGAATGCACCAGGGAAAGATACTTACGTGGGAGGACACCTTCAATTTCTTTTCCTATATGACCAGTGGGGAAAGTTTTATCTTCTTTCTCTCTTTCATACTACTCCTTCAACCCAATATCTTTACTGAATGTATATGCTAGAACCCAATAACCTTTGTACACATAAATCTGTCTCAACATCATTTTTACAAGAACAACAAAATATCAAACAGCTCAGCACTGGGTTTTTTCCAAACTTCAGACACTCTACCCAACAGGACAAGGCTGAAAAATTGTGACAAAGAGTCATTCGGAACCAGATTACCACAGAATATTAAAGAATATCTGCAAAAACAGGCAGGGAGCCTTTTTTACTCCAAGTAACTTTTAACAAATTGTGGCAGTGGGGGTAAAGAAAAAGAAGCTTCTCCTGGTCACCCACCTGAAACTGGTACTAGATATTGATAGAAGTCACTGTCTTCATCTTCTTCTGGAAGACTAGGAGACTGGTGTGGTGAAGCTGTTGAACTAGGTTCCTTTCAAAATGAAGAAAAAAGCTTGCTGAAAAAATCTGCTTATCAGCAGAAATTAACAGACAGTTATTTACAACAGCTTTTCTACAACTCAGCCGTCAGACTCAACATGAAGCTTCTCCCTCTGCTGGGTAGCTAGGCAAGGGTATAACCTTTGAGTGTCAGAATGGAAATTATTGTTCATTCATCAAGCACACCACTCTAAAGGGGAAAAATAGAACTCAGACTGATGGCACACAAATGCTCAGCTTCCAAAGGGGAATGAACAGAGACAAAACCAAAACCAATTAACTCACTCTTACACTAATCTACTGTCTTGACAAGATGATTCCAACCCCCACCTCAGGTGAAGACACCAGCTGTCATAAAGTCAAATATATTCTCTTTTAGAAAGACTTCATAAAGCATAATCAGTTTTACCGCACTATGTGATTCTCCCAGCCTTACATATAAAGCTTAAGTGTAGATCTACATCCTCCCTCACCTTCTCTTCCCCAGAATCAGATAAATTGAAAACTACTCACTAGGTCCTCTTCAAAGATTAAATTAAAAGGATACTGGTCAAGAAATGTTTTCCACTTCATTTTCCAGTCTTCCTCTTTTCTAGAAATAGATTCACACACTGACACACGATGTTGTTGCTCTCTTTGTAGCCTGTAACATATAAGCACGGAAAATGGTAATATCTGTTGGTGGAGATAACAACTCTGCATAAAGATGGACAGTGTGATGTGTTCTCCTTATTCTGCAAAACCTGTTGTATGTATCAATTATTTGTGCATTTGTACCTGTATTAAGAACTAACTGAAATTCAAACCCAAGAAGTGGCTACTAGGTATCCTTCAGTTTCTTACAGCAGAATTAGAAGAACTATATTCAAATACAGACACAAATTAGATACACTCTTTAAACTTCCCTAGCCTAGATTCAGGAAGAAGTTTTAAAAATCTCCGAACTTATTAACATAACAAGAAAAAAAAAAAGTAAAAATCAGATCAGATCAGCTAGCAAAGGAGGTTCCCAGGAACAAAGCCTAGAATATTAATGAAGTCAAGGCACAAAGCTGAAGCTACTTAAAGAGTCTCAATTAAACTTACATAAATAATCAAGACAAACGTTAATTTCCCACAGGCAAAGGAAAATGACTCAACCAAATATTTTTCCTATAAGTAACATTTTTCTAGAAAAGTCTCCATGGTAGGTAGACATGATCCTAAGATTTAAGAACAAGGGAAAAGAGAAAATTTGCCAACATTACCTCTCTGTGTTCAAATTCTGTAGTAATTTATTGCAGTATTTAACCATGTTCTCAATCTTGTGAAGTTCTTTTAGTTCAGACAGACGATGTTCATTTCTCAACATCCTCAAACCTTCATTTAACACATGAATGACTGCTAAGAAATCCAATTTTCCATCTTCATATATATTTCCTGAAAAACTCTTGAAGTTCAGCAAGCAAGAAAAAGAATTAATAAACAGTACCAATATCAGAAAGTTATGTCTTCTGCAGTAAGAGCAGGGACACTATATACTTTGATTCAGTTCCTGATTTGTTTCATTTGTCAAAAAATGCATTCTAGATTAAACCAATATGAATCAAGAAAACTTCAACCGATGAGGTATTCCATTTAACCACTGTCTCAAAACTGTAGCACAAACACCAATGACGTAACTAAACAATAATATATACTACACACTGGAAACAAAAGTTAAAGCAACAATTAAACCAGTCAACCTAGTTTTAATGTTTAAATAACAAAAAAGTCAAGTACTAACCAGGTAGACTTATGAGTGCAGTTACTGAACAAAAAAAGGTAATGGTTTAAACATAAAAAATACAAAAGAGCATTATAATCCTAACAGATTTTTGCACACAGACTACATATTTTATGCATCCTTTAGCAATCACCTCTTATAATCCATGAAGTATTTATTTTATAAGGTATCTAACTGCACTCCCAAGGACTGAAAAAAAAAAAGGCAGTTTAGCAATTTAGCAAGAAGGACAAAAACTACTTACGTTGTCACTTTCAATTTTGCGAGCCAACAACTCTGGAACTCTCAAAACAGCATCACTCCCATCTAAAATACACTGCTGAACACAATTTTCAAGTACAGAATTCACAACTTCCTTATCCTTTTTCAGAGATGTAAGCATTTCCATTATAAGTGTCCACATATGGCGGACCTTAACGGGCAAGACAAAAAAGCTATGTTAAAATGTTTGCCATAGTACCTACTAGACAGAGTATCAAAACAATATAAAGGCAGATGAAGGGGCCAGCATAATTGGAGGTAGACAAGGGGAAATAAAAGTATCTGAGAGAGGTGTTGCAGAAATGTTAGAAGAAATATAATGCATTGCCACAGCAGAAAAAAAATGCTCACCTTTTCAATTCTCTCAATTGTGTCACTTTTGTTTTGGTCATTTTGTTTCATCCTATATGCACATGTAAAACAAAAGTACAAGTGGACCACAACGGAATTATAGTCCCTATTTCATAAAACTAAGCAAGTAAACAATTTTATATATCCTAACTTATAAGTAAAAACACTTACCTTGAAGACTGTCTCTGCATGACTGCATATTCAGACTTTGTCTCTCCTATTTCTTTAATTAAAACCCTAGGAAAAAAGTTAACAGTTACCACAGGTTTATCAGAATTACTTGCAGCCACTAACCAATATTGCTCATTCTTTCAAAATCTGCATACTGAGAGAGTTGTGGAATAATGTGAAAAAAAAAAAAGGTTAATACAACTTCCTTATGATGACTTTGTGTAGAATTAGAGTCAGGAAAGCCACTAAGATATATACAAATTAAGCAACCAAGCTGTCACAACAGAATGATTTCTATTATACCCAACAACAATAAAGAAGTTACTAGAAATGTATATTATCAACATCAACCTTCAAACATATTCATCAATTGTATCACATCCCTCAGTTTCAAAAGACCAGAGAACAGAATACTGGAGTACAAGCAGCTGGACCACTTAGGTTCTTCGGCTGAAACACTTTTATTGACTTTTTAATCATGTAAATACATAGTGGTCTGATTTTCAGAAACATTGGGTGCCTAATCATACTGAATTTGAAAGGATCTTCAGAGTTGTGATCCCTTGTCAAGAATGAAAAAAAAACTATAGAGAACTGCATTTTTGAAGGATATCATTAAGCAACAGCAGTAATGTTTCCCCAGCAAGGTCACAGGAGATACAGAATTATAGAAATCAGAGAAGTTCATGAGTTTGACCTCTGGAAATTGTATTGTTGAGCCTTCCATTGAAAGTAGAGCCTTTAGATATGCTACTCATGGTCTTGTCAAGCCAAGTCTTGAATATTTCCAGGAATGGAGATTCCATCTCTCTGGGCAACCTTTTCCAGTGTTTACTTGTTCTCATGTAAGACATTTTTAAAATCCAGATGGAGTTTTCCACTAAGTACCCTGTGCCTGTTGCCTTGTCCTGTCACCATACATCCTTCTTAGGAGAGTACCTCCATCTTCTTTACACCTATTTTTTAGATACTGAAATTGTGATTAAACTCCCTGAGCATTGCCTTTTTCAGGCTAAACAAACCCAACTTCTGCAGCTTCTACCTGTGTGCCGAATTCTCCAACCCTGTAAACACTGTGGTCTTCTGCTAGTATCTCTCCCATCTTTCACTCTCTCCCCTCAATCGGGCAATCAAAACTCAACATCGTATTCCAGGTGTGGCATCAGAATTGACAACCCCAGCCAGCAACTAAGTACCACAGAGCTGCTCACTCCCTCCCCGCTTCCCCAGCCCCAGCAGGATAGGGAGGATCTGAAAAATGCTAAAACTTGTGAGCTAAGAACAGTTTAATAAGTGAAATAAAGTAAAATAGTGTAACAACAGAGATGTAAAGGAGAAAGAGGAATAAGAAAAACAAATGATGCACAGTACAATCGCTCAACACGTCCTGACCAGTGCTCTTTTCCATACAGCAAAGTATTCTGCTGACCTCCTTGGCTAACCAGGGCACTCTGCTCACTCACGCTCCGCTTATGGCCCCACACTGCTCTCACCTCTGGTACTTCTTAGTGGAGCTACTCCCCAGACAATCATCTACAAGCCTGTGCTGCTGTTGGGAACTACTTCATCCCAGGTGCAGGGCCTCACACTGGTCTTTGTTAAATCTCACACAATTTTTGTTGTGCAGGTCTCCAAATGCAGCAAAGCCTCTCTGTGTAATGCCTCCTCGTTGCAGTGTCTCTCCTTTCCTCAGTTTGGCACCTTCTGCAAGTTTGGCACCTTCTGGAAGTTTGGCCAGTTTGTATTCAATCCCATCATCCATCTCCCTTATGAAGACACAGTATCAGCCACAGAAGAACTCCACTCACTCATGGACAGCTACACCAATTATGACTTTGAGGCATTATCACCCTTTGGGCTCACCCCTTTAGTTAGTCTTCTGTCTTTCCAAAAATGTCAGAGCTGTTCTGAAATGATGCCAGGTAAGCATCCTATATGCTTGGGTGCATTCCATCAGGTAGGAGTGAAAGCTTTGCTGTACCCATTTCTTCTATCAGTGTTTTGTTGCTTCTTTCACTATTGCTTCTTGGCATAGAGACTGGATTACTGACCTTAGCCATTCACACTGAGGCAAAGTACACACTTTGGGTATTTCAGTCTGTGAAACTTTCAACTTACCATTTCATAAGCTGAGATCCTAAATCCTCCATATACTTCCACTTCCTAACAACATACCCACATGATTCTTTTTTCAGGCTCTTACCAGGTTCTTGGAGCTTTAGGTGAACTTTGGCTCTCAGAGGTACATCACTGCACACCTGAGAAATACTTCTCTATTCGTGTCTGGGAGTCAGTTCCCTTTTCTATAGTCCATATTCTGCTACTTTGGTTTCCGAACTCTATCACAAGCTCACTGTCCTAATCAGGTTGTTTCCTCGTTACACCTGCTTCTTTTTCTGCTTAAGGTGATGGGCCACGTGTGAGCTTCATCAAGGATCTCTGAAAATATCACTCCTGAGCCTTTCTGCTTTCCACAAGATGTCCCTGAGCAGTTCCCTGGGCTAGCGAAAATCCACTCAAATTATAAATTCACTGTTATAAGTTTTCCACTCAACTTCTTCACTCTCCTTAGGATCTTAAGTTCTACAGTCTTAGCTACAGTGACCACAGAAGTCCTGTAATGTCTCCAGAGAAGTTTCTCTTCCTTACATGCACTGAGTTCAAAAGAGCACCAATCCTATCTGGAACACTCTGTGATTGCATTACAAAGTCATCTTCTAGGCACTCCCACTTCCCACATCACTAATGCACCACTGAGATGCTTTCCCAGCAAATACCAGGGTAAGCTGAAGTCCTCTGTAAGAATCAAGGCCATGATCAACTCTCGGATCTGTTGATCCAAAGGGATGAAACATGACTAGTCCTCTTGTATGGAGCTATGCCACATGTACTGTCACTGCTCTTTTACCTACAGTGCAACTCATCACCCTTTGCTGCCGTTTACTGAACAGCCCACAACTGTCCACGTGAGTGCTCTGGTCACAAACTATCCCACACCGATCCTTTAAATTCCACTCATACATAACTCTGTACCTGCACAGAAAGTTCCAGCTCTTCATGTTTCTCAAGCTGGGAATGTTTTCCATAAAAGAGTGACAAATAGCATACTTTTGGTGAAATAATTAAGGTTCACGTAAACAAAATGTGTTTCACAATGACTAAGCAAGGCCAAATGTTTCATCCTGAGACAGTTATATTTTAAAGATATGATCCTTCAAAAATTAAGAAATCATAGTGCTAAACGTGCAGAATTCCCTGATCATTTTAATGCCCTACTAATCATAGCTTCCAAAATACAGCATCTCCTAAATGAAAAACTAATTTCTTTAGACTACTGTGCTTCACAAAAGATCTACAAACAGTAGAACTATCAATTAAAAGAGGTAAAGACAGAAAACATGGGAGAACTCATGAGGTAAAGCAGAGGTAGTCTCCTCAAATCCCTTCCAAAACACATACGCATAAAGTCAGCTTTTATGAAAAGACTCAGTTTCTTTAAATGCACTACTTACCATGCTTTTTTCACATATTCTTGAATAACCATGTCTCTCTTTTGAAGAATTTGCAGCAGTTTATTGTATTCAACTCTATGTCTTGCTTTTGCAATGTACTCGTCCTCACATCTGCGCGTTACAGCTTTAGCAAATGGTATACAAGCGCCTAAACAGAAGTTAATGTTTGGATGACATCATTTACTTTTAGCAAATGGAGAGCTTCCTAATCTACCTAAGAATCACAAATCCAGATGCTCATTTTACCTGGACTGAAATAGAGCATGCAATGTACTGCCTTTTTTGCCATTTTTTTCCTGTTGTATATATCTTCATTCCCTCACGCTCTTTTTATTTTCTTTAGGTTATCAAAACAATACAAGATGCCTAGAATAGACAGTTCCAGTGATTCAGAATTCATCAAGTTCTGAGGAAGAATATGGTATAGCAAGCCAATACTTTTGGACCAAATCATTCCTTGTGCAGCCAGTGGTGTAGAGCATTGCACAGATAAGCCTTGGAACAAGACCCATAACAAAACAGAGAGCAAAATAACCAACACTGTTCTATCAGCAGTAGCTCTATACAAGTGCATAGGATGCTGTGAAAGACTCTGAACTGACCAGCCAACTCAGAACTACTTACAGCTCTTGTCACACATTAAAGACCTGACAGATCTACAAACATAACAAACAAAGCATTTTTATTGTTCCATTACAACTTACCCACAGAGAACTTTTTCACATCCTCAATCATTACATATCTTGCAAACTTGTAGAGCACGTGAACAAATTTAGCACCAACAGGAGAAATCAGTGATGAAGGTGTAATCTTTGGAATATTGTTTTTCCCATTATTCTAGAAAAGTTAAATGGTTTTAAACACAGAAGGAATCTAAGAAATAAAGCATAAACAACAGCTATCAAACACGTAGCTGAGTACCAAAACACTACAGACTACTTGCTAGCAAGCCTGATGCCAAGCTAAATGACTTTGCTACCACAGCTGACACTTTCTCTAGTCAGCAGAAGAGAACAAAGTTTTTTTCAATATTCCTACCACCATCCCTAGTTTTGTACACAAGACAGCTTCAATGCAAAGACTGAAATTAGTGTTGGATAAATGTGAGAAATTGGTGCACTCCTAACTGGCAACCCCTATCTTTGAAAACACATTAAAGTTTTCTTTCATGTCTTCCCCTGAAGTCATTAATTAATGCATTTTTACCATATTCAAAGATACTGCATTCTTGGCTTTCACACTGTTCATTGTTAAAAAAAATGAAAGTTTTGCAGGATATAAATATGAGATTTCCAGAACAATTATTAAGACAAAGGCAGCATAAGAAGCTAACATAACAACCAATGATACCTGAAGCAAGCAGTTTTGGTTTAGCTCTTTAAAAAGCTTGCCTTAAATTTTAGTCCCTTTTCCCATATACAAGGAAAGACTAATATTAAAGTTTTTCATGCATGTGAAACAGCTTTCACATGCATGAAAAAAACACCTTCCCAGGCAACTTAAACAAACACCTCTCAAGCTAAAAGAAGTTATTCTCACCCAGAGCTAAGTAACTCCCTAGACTTATATTTAATTAAATACCATTATCCAGAAGCAAGCCACAGCAGTCTTAAGACCCAAGATTAGGTCCCTGTCATCTCAATCTCACAATGCCAACCTTCTTAAAAAAAAGTCCAAGACAAACTATGTGAAAGAATACACGAGGTAAAACAATTCTTTGATAAAAATTCTTATTTAAAACTCTTATTTAAAGGCGTTTTCTCAAAAAAAAAAGAGGTCACAAATCAGTACAGCATCATCTTCCACTGTTCATGATACTTACTGAAATTTCTCTTAGCCAGTCACAGCACTGCTTCCTAAATTGAGGATTGGTTCCTCCTGGCAACATACAACTTCTTTCCATTTAAAAATTATGAGGAAAAGGAAGAAAAAAAAATTCAGAACAGGTTCAAATATCCAGATGCCTAATTAACCATTACAAAAACAAGATTAAGATTTCTTATTAATGCCTACCGGCGGAGCCCACAAATGAGGGACATATATCCTAGATCAAGAATAGCCAAAAGTTTGTTAAATGACAATGTCTTCTCTCCATAAGTTAACTACAGACTCTTTCAGAGACAGATTTGTCTGCAGCTCTTTCTAACTTGGGATAAGGGAAGAAGACCAGAAAAGGAGTCGGAACTGCCCATTTTCATATCACTAGTCTTCCTCCTGCCATGTCTTCAGATGCATAAACTAAAAAAGCTCAGCTGTAAGAGGAAAACCATTTAACGAACATCGGGTTCTTGCCATGCTGAAGATCGTGCAGCAATCCATGAATGGGAAATGTTACTCTCTGTTTGGTCAGGGAGATGAATGGGAAAAATAGATTACTTTGCAGCTATTAAGTTTATATCAAAGTCACCAAGTTATAGATACTATCAGACACAACTTTAATTAAGGCAAGGCTGTGATACAGAATAGTGATCAAAAGAAAACAAGTATTCTGACGGTATGCTTTTCTTCCACAGTATTCCCCAAATGACCACTTCCCTCCCTCCAGCAACTGTATAAAACATATTCTTAATTAAGGGCAGAGCAGAAATAACCTCACAAGCCAAATACTTACGGGAAAGATTTTTTCACAAGGTCCTTATCCAGCTTGTTAAACAAGAAGAGGGCAATGGCAGCAAATGCTTTGTCGTTTGGTTTACCAAACATGTTCCTAATACACAAATAAACAGCCCCATGAGAAGTAGTTACGGTGACAAATTAACAGAGAGTTTTTACTGGCCACTAAAGAAATCAAAACACTAGGTTACATTAAAGCATTACAAATTATACACTGAATGCTTTGTTACTTGTGTGTAAAAGTATACATCACCCAGCCTATTTAACAGAGGCAAAATCCAGGGCTGCATCAAAAGCATGGCCAGCAAGTCGAAGGAGGTGATTCTCCCCCTTTACTCTGCTCTTGTGAGACTCCATCTGGAGTACTGCATTCAGTTCTGCTGCCCCCAAGCCAAGAGGGACACGGAACTGCTGGACCAAGTCCAGACTAGGGACATGAAATTGATAAGGGGACTGGATCACTTCCCCTGTGAAGAAGGAGAGAGTTGGACTGTTCAGCCTCAAGAACAGAAGGTTCTGCGGAGACTTCACAGTAACCTTCCAGTATCTGAAGGGGTCCTACAGGGAAGCCAAGGAGGGACTCTTCATAAGGAACTGCAGCATCAGGACAAGGAGTAATGGGTACAACTTGAAAGAGGGGAAATTTGGGTACAATGTCAGAAAGAAATTCTTTATTGTGTGGGTGGTGAGGCACTGGAGCAGGTGGCTGAAGGAGGCTGTCCTGGCAGTGTTCAAGACCACGATGGATAAAGCCCTGAACAGCCTGGTCTAGTGGGAGGTGTCCCCCTGCCCGTGAGGGAGGGGGGTATCTTCCAACCCCTTGACGTTCTGTGAAATAATTCCGTTATCCTTCAGGGCCTGTTTTCAAAACGCGCTAGGGAGCCGCTCGAATCGCCCTCCCTCAGGGACGGTGCGGGAGAGCAGCTCTCATCATTCCCGAGGTTCATTCCTTCGGACAGGGGTAACACAGACCGCGGCGGCACTGCGGGCTTTTACCCTGCGCTACATATTGCCAGGGGCACCGGGACACTCGGTGGCTACGGTGAAACGCCCCCGCCCCGCTGCAGCCGAGCGCTCCCGGCTGAGGACCCCCGACCACCCCCCCCCCCCCCCC
>JAYRBT010000093.1:39006107-39020479 GCA_036023395.1 Myiotriccus ornatus | reverse complement strand
TGGCCCTGACCAGGAATCGAACCCGGGCCTCGGCGGTGACAGCGCCGCATCCTTAACCACTAGACCACCAGGGGCTCTATATTATTTATAATTACTATTGTAGAACATATGTAAACCTACTTATCCTTAACCTAAAAAAAAAAATAAAAATTAAAAGATATGAGATAATGCATAAAACAATGAACTTAACTATTCTCTGGTGCATCTCCTTTAAACTCATTATAATATCCACCATGATAGGGAATAGCTCAGGTTTCAGCCTCATGAGCTCTGTCACACAGCTCTGTCAGAGATAGCAGCAACAGATAGAATATGGGTTCTTCAGCTTTTCTTACAACTTTAGTGCACCCAAATGGAGGAGCTGCTGGGACAACAACGCCAGGGCTCATCAGGGTTGAGGGGAGCTGGAGCATGACCCTGCTATGGTGTCACTGGGGCAGGGGCTGGCAGCCTGGGGAGCTGATGGGGAAGGATGCAGGAGGGCCTGGGGAAGGCTGAGCAGGGCCAGTAAACCCTGTCAGTGTCATCAAGGCCCTGCCTGACAGTTCCAGCTGGGGACAGGTATTTTCACTTCAGCTATGAACCTCTTGAGACCATGTTATCAGCTGTTTCCTATCAGGGTGAAAGAAAGGCCAAAGGGGAGAGCAGTAGTAAGTCTGTAGGGTGCTGAGTAGTCTGCTACTATTCCTTTAGGAACAGATATGACTTAATATGCTGAGCTAGGACTGACTGACAGAGTGCTAGTGTACTACCCAAATCTGATACAAATCTTCACTTGGCCTCACAGCTGGTGGATGGAGTGACATCCTGGGAACTCAAAAATGGGGCAGTCAGAGCTCTCACAACAGATTAAAGCTACTTTACTAAAAAGTAGTCATGCTTGCACATCAAGATAGCTAACCAGTCTTTACTCAGCCTTTAGGATGAATGTTCAAAGCAGTGAAGTGGTGACATACTCATAACTTATAACTCATATGAGAAACTATCCATGCCCTTGTCCTGCAAAACTGAGAGCATAGAAAGGTGGCCGTTTGGAGTTGCCAACAAAGTATGTCTAGACACAGCCTTTGGAAGCTGGCAGGCTTTGAAGGACCTCCTCCAGCCACAGTTCAAGTCTGTCTGCAGTGAGTAGAAGCACAGGAAAACTGACATGCCCTCTGTGCTTCAAGGTCTTAACATAAACCACCACTGAAGTAGTTCTCAGCAATCAGGATTGCCACAGGGACAATAAGGAAAAGAATCACAGCATCGTAGAACGTTCTGAGTTGGAAGGGACCCACCAGTCATCAAGTCCAACTCTTAAGTGAATGGCCCATATAGGGATCAAACCTCCAACCTTACAGTATGTTCTCAGATGTGAAGAATTGATGGTTCAGGGTTCATAACACAAATAATCAATTCAATTGATAACACCAGTGCATCTGACCTTAAAGATATCTAATATTCAATTTACATGTTTGTAGAAGTTGCTTTGTAATGTGAGATGCAAATGATTTTTTTGAACTGGGAATCAACAGACTTGTCTTGAATACAAGGCAGTCTTCCGTCAGCTCTCTCACTGCTCCTTTTTCTTTCCAGTCCCACAGAAATCCATTTCTTGGCTTTGACATTCTATGTTGCACCAGGCTGTCTTTGGACTTGCAACTAAATTCTTATCCACTTAAACTGTCTATCTACCTTACTCCTTGGTTTTGGGATTGAGCCTTTGGTATGCTCCCCTATGAAGACATTTTCCTTTGTCTTGGTTTGTCACGTCAATAGTTTCCCTGCTGTGACTCACTTTGTTTTCCCCTCTCCAGAAGAGGATATCAGATTTTTCAGGCCTGATCCTCCTTTTGTAAGTCCACACTAATTGTTCCTACAAGAATAGAATCTTTATTTTGCTCTGCCCAAAAGTAAAGCACTGCCGCCCTTTGTTTCTGAGCAACAAGATCTGCAGGTTTTCTCTGTAGCATACTCTGTTTTCTCTGGAATGTAGTTATCTTGCAATGTGACTTATCTTTAGTTAGCTGTCCAAAGCTCTTCAGGTCTTCTTAACTTGACATTTGATTCAAAAGAGACTAACTGGGTCAAAGCTAGTTCTCCTTGAAGAAAGACAAAGACAAGCAACAGTACCATCAGTTACAGACAGACAGGTACTCTAACCCAGGTAGTAAATATGAACCCACCCCTACAACAGATGTGACATTTTTAATTAAGAGAGAAGAAGATGAGGATCAACTCATGCTGGCTTGAGAGGGACGGAGAGTTCCTATCAAGGGGCACATATCTATATACTGTACAGAAATTATTTTTCATTTGGTTACAGTTTATCTATAACCTGCCAAATGTACTCAGAAGGCTAGGCAGCAACTTGTTGCTATGGTAACATGCTGCACCTTCAGAAAGATAACAGCAGGCCTTCATGTCTCATGTGACTTATAACACCCATCAGCCCACATGGAGTCCTTTAATTTTCACTCTTTACATAGTCAAACACACTAGATAAGGCCATGACAGATGTTTTCAATAAGGCAGTATATTTTAAAAGACAAATACCATCAGAAAAAAAAATCCTAAGTATCTGGCAATTATCTAGGTACCATCAGTTAAGCAATACCGCAATTATTGTATTGATGCTAATATAATCCTGTAGTTGTTTAATTGTGTTGTATTAACACCGAGGAGATGTAGCTATGGGTGAAGATTTTGTTATGGTAGATACAACACAAACATGGCACAAAAATATCCAGGCCCTGTTCTAGAACAAAGGAATAGTTCTAGAACTATTAATATAGCTAGTAAAATATAGTTATTAGAACTAAAATGTCTCTCAGGTAAGACCTTCCCACCATAAAATCTAAGATACTTCATGTAATTCTCCACCTAAACAATATCCTTTTTTATGTTTTAGGAACCAGCTACTTAATAGCAACTAACTATTCCCTTCTCATCTCAGTCTGAGAGTTTCCTTTATTAAGTTCAAAAAGGTTCCTTACCAGAAGTGTGTTTATTCTTTTATATTGCGTAGAAATCTAAGAGGAATGCCTTACAAAACATCCAAGCTTTCTCTACTTACATTTCCTTTTACTTGATACAAAACAGACAAAAGAGGGCCAGACAGACAGCTACTGGAAATCATTTTCGCATCACTGACTTCATGGGTTCTGTGCTGACTTAGCTGCAAAAGATCTTGCTGCAAAAGCCTTTGGAGACAGAATCAAGTCTCAGGTCTGACAGTCTGGAAGACATTACTTTTTTGGAATGCAAAGAGGCCTCCATGGCAGCTTTGCTCTTACTCCTCCACATTTGTCCTTCCTTGATCCTCTGAGTTTTCCATAAGTTCCCCACCTTTGTGGCTTTTTTTCTCGAATAAGGCTAAATTTCTTTCTCTTAGAAGCATTTTAGAGTCCCTGGATAGCACTGGAAATTGTGTTCTTGACAAGATACTTGCTTTGAATATGTACTACTGATATACAACTAATGTATGAAAGTGTTAACAAAACCTGGCTAAACTCCACTTGGCTGCTTTGCCACAATCTATAAAAATGACTCGTCTTTTATTGCAGTGCAGAGTTCACCAACCTGCTAAATCAAACACTACTTTTAAATCAAGCTACCAGATGCTTGCTTAACCACATTGCGCAATGCAGGCATAAGATGCTAGAATTACTCCACGTGTACACGAGATTATGTATTTTGGTCAGTGATGCTGGGGAATGAAAATCAGCAGATCAAGGTTCGAAATCCACTGATAATGCAGAGGGTCTCCCCTAGAATTTATACCCGTGACACAAAACTGGTGACCCAGAAGTTTTTATTGCTTTATTAGTGTACCAGTCCTTTCAATTCACCAGCTCCGATGAGAGGCGGAGTCTAGGCATCCTGTTTTATTGACAGTGATGCACAGCTTCCAGACTGCATATATTTGTCTTCCAGTCAGATGGGAGCATAAGGCTGGGGAACAAAACTTCATCTGTGCTGATCTACCCTAACTTACAGAATTTGTAATGAGTTATGTAATTTCTCCATATTTTCTCTAAAAATGCTTCACAGGGATGCTGTGAGGTTTAATTGCTTGTTTGCTTCTGAATGCTTTTCCCATGTTCAGAAACAAAGCCACTCACCCATAGTTCTCAGAAACAGCAGTAAAGTCAGCTTAATAAACCAATAATGCTAATATAACTGGTTTCAGGTTCGTATCTTACTGTGCTTTAGAGTGTAGTAGTGTTCTCTTTCAAATCAGCAAGTCTGGGCAGGCAGCTAACGTGGCTTTGTGCAAGGGCAAACTTTTCCTTAGCTCTAAGTGGAGTTTCCATATACTCAGTGCATCTGAAAGGCACATCCAAGTCAGACATTCAAATTCAACATGGACAGTGGTATCAAGTGCATCCTCAGCAGGTTTGCTGACAACACCAAGCTGAGTGTTGTGGTAGACGCACTGAAGGAAAGGTATACCATCTTTGACAGGCTTGGAAGATGGGCCTGTGTGAACCTCATGAAGTTCAAGAAGGGGGAGTGCAAGGTCCTTCGCCTGGATCAGGACAATCCCAAGTACAAGTACAGGTTGGTGGCAGAATGGATTGAGAGCAACCCTGCCAAGAAGGACTTGGGGGTGTTGATGGATGAGAAGATCAACATGAACTGGCAAAATGTGCTCACAGCCCAGAGAGCTAACAGCTACATCACAAGAGGCATGACCAGCAGCCCTCTACTCTGCTCTTGTGAGACCCCACCTTGAATTCTGTGTCCGGCTCTGGGGTCCTTAACATAAGAAGAACACAGACTCATTGAAGCTGATCCAGAGGAGGGCCATAAAGATGATCAGATCACTGGAGCACCTCTACTATAAGGAAAGGCTGAGAAGAGTTTGAAGTGTTCAGCCTGGAGAAGAGAAGGCTCTGGGGAGATGTTATAGCACTTTCCAGTACCTAAAGGGAGCTATAAGAGAGCTGGAGACTTTTTACAAAGGCATGTAGTGATAGGACAAGGGGGAATGGCATCATACTGAAAAACAGTAATTCTTCCTAAATTAGGAAGAAATTCTTTACTGTAAGGGTGGTGAGGGACTAGAACAGGTTGCCCAGAAAAGGTGGGAATGCCCAGTCCCTGGAAGTCTTCAAGGCCAGGTTGGATGGAGCTTTGAGCAACCTAGTGTAGTAAAAGATGTTTCTGCCCATGATACGGGTGTTCGAACTTTAAATAAACAAGGTGATCTTTAAGGTCCCTTCCAACCAAAAGCATTCTATGATTCTGTGGTTTTATGATCTGTATCTAATCTAGCACCCACAGCTTTGTCTCTACTACAAGAGCAGGAAAAGTTTTCTTAATCTGAGCAAGAAAGTATTCTTCATCGAAACTAACTAAACATCATAATGAAGGAAAAGTGTTTGTAGGTTTCGTATCAGTGGGATAGTGGGATAGTAGGAAGACTGGTATTTATTTTGTAAGCTTGTGTGAAACCTATACCTTTACTGATTATACATTCAGAGAGCTAATTTAAGAATACTTTTTTTTCCTAAGAGAAGGCTAAGAGACTTTCCACCATTTCAGATGCAAAAGGTTACTCTCCCAAGCTGTTTGTCTTCCTATTGCTGCATGAAGTTACTTCATCCCTAGATTTACTGGCAAAGGACTTGGGAGAGTTTCTTAATTTACTTCTTGCAAGATCAGCTCGCTTAGGCAGGTTCAAGGCAGATAACAAGCAGCTCACCATGAGGATACGGGAGAATATTTCTCAATGTTTCATCCTCTGAAGTCAAAGGAAAGCTAGTAAAACAGACAGACACTGAAGGTTTATATTTGCCAGCTCCTGTTTCCACTTAAAACAACAAGAGTACAGATATCAGTAAGTCCATGAGAGTCCAAATCTGTAACAGCAACTGAAACGGAGTCCAGAAGGAGAAGAAAAGCACTTGTAACAGAATAAAAAATAGTATCTACAGATACTGTTAGACCTAGTTGAATTTCTGAAAGTGAAAGAAGTTCAGCACTTACACTATATTTTGTTAAGTATATTCCGAAGGTTTAAAGAATCTGGTCTTCTTTCCCATATGCCCACCAGAACAGGAGTCCATTAGCCACGAACCGTCAGAATTACTTGGGATAGCTCGGCAATTACCCATCTAAATGTGTCCACTTGTACCAAGTTCACAATTAAGGGATATTAATTCCTCATTTGTTATAGAGGGGAGAAACCACATTTGTTCTGGGGTATGATGACACAGTATTCTGAAGCCTGTACAAAGTTCACTGAAGAGGAATTGAAAGACCTTTTAGTCTACGAAACCACTAAGTTCATATTTCTCCGATGCCCCTGAATGTTAAATGCAAAGACAAAATCATACAAAGAAACCGAGAAGAAATTGCTATGCTAACATATTCCCAGCTATCTACTATTCTTTGCCAGGGGAGGTGTCAACACCCTCTCAGATCTACTGAAGGAGACAATTGCATAATACTCCCCAACCCATGTCCATCAAAATAAACTTGGTTATTTCAGATAGTTTAAATAATGAGAGATAATGAATGAATAATTCACACAAGCAACTCAACTTCTAGATCTGAAACTCTTGTAACTCTCATCTTAGTAGAGGATAACAATCTGTTCCATCAGCTTTGGTGAAACAGAAAGAAGCTGTGTCTCCCCTGTAATCTTGCAGTAAGATCATCACAGAACAAAACTTGGTAGAATTACATTCTCACCAAAGTAAAATTTCATATGTCTTTCCTAGGATTTCATTTTGAAACAGTTTGAATGAGGGCTTGGCAGAATACCCTGAGACTATATTTGTAAAGCCCTGTTCTGTAACCAAATGAACAACAGATATTGGGCCTATGAAAAACTCTACAGTAAGACAGTGAAACTGTGATCATAAGAGGTTTCAGGATAAAGGTAAAACCAACTTGATTTACATGTACAGAACAAGCTCATTTGCTGGAACTGCATCGTCCAGTCTAGAAATGGATCATAACAGAGGAGGGTGACTATGAAAGAGAAGGATGCAATGGAATAATCAAGGCCATCAGTTTATTTTGGGGACTGCATCAATGCCAGGTGAATCTGCAGTGGGATTTTTTTGGTAGATTTTCTTCAAATACATTCCTGGAAAGCATATGTATCTGATGTATTGGTTATAGATTATTATAGTTCCCTCTTTGTTCAGTGGTTTTCTATAAACAGACTGAATTCTGGTTCCTAATTTCCTGGGTCTAGATAGTCACCTTTTATTGTCCTGACTCTGTTAGGCACGTTCACAAGCACAGTTTTCACACAGGACACATTTCAGTATTACTGCTTCAAATGGCAAAATAAATGCCAAACTTTTACACATGTATATATAGTAGTTGTTGGGAGGATAGATTAAAAGGTGAAAGAATAGGGAGGAGCACTGTAAATTGCTCAAGTGACCTTGAAGCTGGGAATAACTCTTGATAAGCCTGTGTGAAGAGCCGGCCAGTGATCCTCTAGCAGGGACTGAGTTTAAGAATGCCTGTATCTTCAATTGTTATACCTCTGCCCAGGTATTACTTTGGTGATCCCCCGGTTCACAGGGTAATGGAACTAAATTTACTCTTTGTGTTCTATAGCTGCAAGTTTGTGATTGTCTGGCTGCCTGCCTGTGTCAACTCACACACTGATGTATGCAAATGTCAGTACTATGACTGCATCCCTCCTCACAGAAGTTTGGCTGCTGGGTCTGTGAGCTGAAAAAAGTCAGAGGCTGGCCACTCCCTAAGGGAGGGGAGCTGGGAGTTAAAGGAGACCCCAAAAGCTTGTCCAGAGCCCAAGGCCATCACTTTGAGGTGATGAGACAGGGCCAGAGAAAATCAGGAATACAACCAGCAATTCAGAGTTAGGATCAGCCTCTAAAGATAACAAGTGATCACCAGACAGGCCTGTAGTGATGAGGAAGGTCCAAGATAAGTATGGAACATCTTCCTGTGGGTCAGGATCTGGGCCCATATTGCCAATGGCCAGGCATAGGCAGAATCATGATGCAGTAGCAGCTGTAGCTCAGATGGGATCTAAGTACTAGAGCAGCAACTTAGATCAGTTCCCAAAGGAGGCTGAGGACTTCCTGCAGTGCTATCTGGAAAGGATCTCTCTTGGAGGGTCTCTCCAATCTTACCAGAGGGAGGGAACAGTCCTCATCTGTACTAAACTGGCCCTGAGCACAGCCAACCAAACCTCCAGGAGGAGGGGTCATCTCAAGGCCCTTTAAACAAGTGTATTTCATAACTCCAGTAACCAACAGCTGCTGAGAGTAGAAAAAAAAGCAACTCAAGACCTCAGAACCTCTCTTATGTTCTGCCAAACCCACTTCTTGTTTCTTCCAGCCTTCTTTGGCTTTTTACTTCTTCTGCCAGATACTTAAGGTTTCTATACTTAAGCTTACATGCAGAAGGATGATACAAAAGGAAAACTGTAGTGAATGCTCTAAGTTACCACATGCTAGCTAAAAGAGGCAATATTATGTCTCTTCCTTAAAGAGGTTAGGTCAATAGATTTACAAATTCACCCAAGTTTAGCTGCTTAGTAAAAAAGTAGCATTAAGGTTGTGACTGATCTTTCAAATAACAATTACGGCAGATATCCAGTAACAATTATTTAATGAAATTGCTAGTAGCATCACATAGGAATGGACAGCAAGAGACTTCTGCAAGTGACTTTTCACCCAAATTCCAGGAAGCAGGCACGGAGTCCAAAGTCGTACACAGAGCCATCTGAATATCCATGTCCTTCCTACTCCAACAACAGGAGTATCCCAGATGGATTACTTTCTGAAGACCTCTTTTCTGAACATCTGCAAGTATGTCTTTATAAGTCAAGCACCTCCCCTTAGTACCTTAAGCAAGTGGAAGCTACGATAAACATTACTTATCAAAATATCACTAGTCTCTTCCTTACACCTAACAAAAGTCAGTGCTTCTTCAGCTTTTCTTACTTTTGTCACAATTAGGTTTTATTGTAGGTATGGTTTTCTCTCACTCAGCATTTCTGCTCTACCTAAGTTGCCATTAAAAAAAAAAAAAGCATATCATGTAAAGTTAAAACCTATTCTGTTACATTTAAAAACTCATGATTTTCCGTTGAGTTTGCTCAGAACTATTCAGATAATTCTGAAGTCTTCTAATGTGGAAACACTTTTCCTGGATGTGAACAATAGTGAGTCAGAGAGTCAGCAGACAACAAGCTTCCTGAGTGAAGTCAGCAGTCCCCATTTCCTCTCTATTCTGTAATACGGTAGGATGTGTCAGACAAAGATTGCCAGATTGCTACATATATTTACTAGAACTCCTTAATATTTCATCTTTGACCTTTCCCCCAGTTTCTCTCTTTTGTTTTTTTTTTTTTAATTTTATTTTGTACTCATCTTTTGTATCAAAATCAACTCCCTTGATTTAAAAAATAAGGAAAGACAACAGACTCCCAAATTAGGGTATCTTCTCCCTGAGCCTTTTTTAACTTGATCAGCCCTTCAATCAGTAACTACATTTACACAAATATTAAGGGCAGAACTAGTCAGGTAGCAGAAATACAATAATTTATTCCACTAAATAATTTATGTCAGTACCTCACTTTTTTCTAAATCTCTTTACTGTTGTCTATCAGAAAGCTCTTTCTGACCAAGGTGCAAGATTATGGAGCTTCTGGCAGAAAAAGGACATCATGGCTTCCTTTACAGGCACATAATGTTTCTTATAGCAGCTGCAATGAAGGAAAACAAAGCAAAAACCCCCACATCTCCATGCTATTTTTTCATAATTTTCAAATTTTTTCAAATTTTTGAACCACTAATAGTGACATCTGTAAAACATAATTCCAAAGAAAAAATATTAACTTTCCAAAGCTAAAGGATCTTCTCAAAATGTATTATATACTTGTTGTGGTTTAACCCCAGCCAGCAGCAAACAAGTCCTATGCAGCCACTCATACGCTCCCCCACCAGTGGGATTGGGGGCAGAATCAGAAGAGCAAAAGTTTGAAAACTCATGGGTTGAGATAATTGCAGTTTAATAGGGAAAACAAAAGCTCTGCAAACAAGCAAAGCAAAACAAGGAATTTGCCTTCACTTTATGTACTGAGCATGATGTCATACGGTCTGGAACATCCCTTTGGTCAGCCGGATCACCTGTTCCAGCTGTGTCTCCTCCCAATCTCCCATGGACCCCCAGCCCCCTTGCCAGTGTGGCAGTATGAAGTATGTTGTCATTAAGCCAATGACAAAAACATTCCTATATTATCAACTCTGTGTTCAGCACAAATCCAAAATATAGCCCAACACAAGACACTGTGAAGAAAGTTAACTCCATGTCATCCAAAACCAGCAAAATACTATTGTTAAAGCACCAAATGTGGTGCTCCTCGTGAAAATTACAGTAATAACACTAATTAATAATGATGTTCAGAATGATTTTGCACCAATAGTTAATGAAGTATGTAAGTACTCAATTAGAAGCAAAAGAGCTTTTATTTTTTTTATTAAACAAGCACTCCACTTCCGACAGCCCTAATTCTCAGACTTAAAGAATACATTAAAAAGTTGTTACTAATTTCATTCAGGTTTGGGTTATACTCCAAGTAATCCATCTAACATCCCTCAATGAGCAGCCAGAGATTCCAACAGGTATTGCATTAATTTCTCAGGATTTGGAAGCCTATCTGCTATGTCAGTGATTCTGAGGAAAAAAGATACTTGTTTCTTAGGGTATTGGCAGATAATGGTTCATTTAGATCTGTATCAAAACATAAAAATAAAGCATTGTGCTGTAAAATGGCTGGTATTCATAAGCTCAGACACCATTATAAACCTTGAAAGTACATACAATTTAACACCTTTGATGCACTGTGTTCCCTCAAGTGAAACAGCCTCACAATCTTGTGTTTCTTTTGTAGAATGATGTAACTTTCATGTTCACTTTCACATCCCTCTTTCAAAGAAAACCCTTATGAACTTACACGAATCGCTCGAGTCTGTTGGCTTCCAGGAAAACTCCATTTGTATTTGTATTCTGTATTTGAATAAAAAATGAGTAGATGTGACCTATGGACTGTTACTAAGTATACAATTCCTAAGCCTACTAATCTTTCTTCTTAGCAACTATGGCTTTATCAGCTTTTCAGCATTTTTCTTTCTGATCTTCCTAGCTTTTCTCACGCTTCAATCAAAGTACATATATAATTCAGAATGAGTAAATTTCTTTTCTTGATTTTTGATGTAGAATCACAGAATCATTAAGGGTGGGAAAGACCTCCAAGATCATCGAGTCCAACCTTTGACTGAACACCACCACGTCAACTAAACCATGACACTAAGTGCAACGTACAGACTAAACACCCCAGCTCCCTCAGCTGCTCCTCACAGGACTTGTGCTACAGATCCTTCACCAGCCTCTCTGCCCTTCTCTGGACCTGCTCCAGCACCCCAGTGTCCTTCTTGTAGTGAGTGAGAGGCCCAAAGCTTACAAGGTTTGAGGTGTGACCTCACCAGTGCTAAGGACAGGGGTATGATCACTAGTCACCGTGACAAGAGGCAGCAAGAGACTCTTTTATAGATAATAAGAGACTTCAATGGACTGAGACAACTAACCAGAACAGTTTCACTCAGGAGAAAATATTCTCTGATTCAGTTTCCAAAACAGTGACAACCATTACAGGCTGTAATTATCTTCTTAGTGAAAACAGTATTAGGCCCTACTACAGCAAATGATGGTTTATGATTTCCGTCCCTCAAAAATTACAGAATAGTGAGTCATTTGACAGAAGTACCTTTTTTCTTTGCTTAAAAAAATTGTTTTCTCCTCAGTAAAACCAGCTGAAGGATAAACTTCTGCCTTGCATGCATCATCTAACCAAGTCAACAATATTTTATGGCTTAGAGTTTACATACTATTGAAAACAAAACCCATGAAATAACACATTAAAAGAATGCTGGCTTCTGCATTTTACATCAGATTTGGAAAGAAGCAAGTGTCATAACAGAAATTAAAGTTGAGACAATGAACCGAAACTTTAAATTTTCTGATACTGTGCACATCACTAAAAAAATTTATAAAATCTTTACAAAAGGCTCTATGTAGTATGAAGGAAGTGTGGGGGAACATTCAGGAAATCTTCAAATTATGTCAGTGGATATGAATTAAAAACTCAAACAGCAGTTTATTCAATGTATAATAGCCACAAACATATTTACTTACATATCCAACTTTAAAAAGAGTAGCTATAATTTGAAATACTTTCCCTTTTCTCCTACAAAAATCACACTATTGATAACACATTTAGAACCTGCTGTGCTTCTTCCCTTCATCCCACGGAAGAATAAATTCTGTAAACCAGAAGTCATCCCCTTCTTCCTTCACTTCAGGATATTTGCATATTCTGTGAATTACAAATAAAATTAAGACATTTGCACTTCAAGTTACAGCCTCCTATTTTAACTGTATCTGTGCAGTAACACTCTGCCTAAACAAAACCAATGCAACATCAGCGGGACACAACACATTCAAATTGCTTTGAAGCGTCAGGACCTCCCAGATCATCAATTTTAGCTTGTTTCAACAATTAAAAAAATCTACGTCAGAAAGGTAGGAAGTAAGGTATTAAGGCCCATGTGATTATCTCACCAGATATTTCAGTGCAGCAATTCAGACATATAAGGAATACAAAAGATGCAATCCATTAAAGTGCTTAAACATTTATTTAACTTAAAAGCTTGAAAACTTCCATAATTACAGAAGCCCTCATTATGAGAAATGAAAACGTTTTCAACTTTTTAAGTATCACTGAATCCAGCGTCTGAAATTTCCTGAGAGCAGATTATAAAATGCCATATTCTGTCACGGAAAACTGAAAGTACAGCAAAACCAAATAGAGGAAATTAAAACTTTCCCATCTGAGGGATTTTTAGCTCCACCTAATGGTCAGAAAGGAAAATATTTTCCCGTACACCTTCTATTTGCTACACAATCACTATCTGAAGACAGAACTGAATAGGGTGTATCAAAGTAATAAACATAATTATATCAAAATAACATTATAAGTAGGACTTACAGTAGCAATAACCAAGGAACACCAGCAACTTTACCTCACTTCAACAGCTAATGAATTTTTGCTATCCCTGGAGCTATATCAATGGAGCTATATCAGTGTTTAGCATGGTAATTTCCAAAGAACAGGTAACAGGCTGTGTTGCTGCATTTGTACATTAAATAATGGGAAAGATCCTTCGTGTGTAAAGATTGACAGCACTTGAGCGAACTGCAACGAACTTACATTGGTGAAGATCTGGTCATTATGTTAATGCTTAGTTTGCTGAAGCTTTGTTCCATATTGTACTAGTTTCTTGTGCAACATGCATTCTCCAGATAAAAACAAAGTCCTTCACACATGCCACTCAAAGCTCTATGTACTAAGTCATTAGGTACTTGGTACTTGCAGGTGGTTTTCTTTTTACTAGTCATTAACCTACCATGGAGCATCAAGAGCATCAGGCCAAGTCAGTGACATGCTGCAGGTCTTTTTTTTTAATGTAGATATGCACAAATTCTGTATTTACTCCAGCACATGTAATGAAAAACACCTTTCTTCTACATTTTGAGAAAAACAATGTGAAGGTACCTACAGCTGCATAAGGTGAATTTTTATAGTAGGTAATCAGCTTGAATATTCCTGTGAATACTGCCATATGTAAGCTAAAAAAAAAATTCTTCCTAAGTGCCATAAATTACTAAGGAAGGTTTGAAGTAGTTTGTCTTTTTCAAAAAAAATAACGCTGTTCTCACACATATAGTATCCAAATGACCTTTATCTTTGCTAACATATCCAGAATACCTTCAATAGTGGTAATAGACCTTTATGGAAAACCTTTTAGTATTAACTTCCATCTTCTGATTTGCCTCTGGCTCTAGATACCGAATAACCAAGTATGTACAGATTTGGGCTTAGTTACATATTTTCTATGAAGTGCCAGAATGCAGCTGAAATGTGATCTAGCTTGTTTAGTGATTAGCTCCAGGGAAGGGTAATTCTGTCCCAGAATGTATGCTAAAGCAGATAACCACTCCATGTTTCCCTACTTGATAATCTGATGGGAGATGAACATAGGTGATGCAATTAATATCACTTTTGCTCTGCTATAAAATAAGAGAATATTCAGAACAACATACCACATGATACTTCAAAAAGTGTTTTATATGCTGTTCTGTCAATAGGATGATGGTTTAATATTCATTATTGTCGTGGTTTTAGCTAGAGAGCTACAGAATTTTCTTCCTTCCCCCTGGGCCATCAAAGATACTTAGCGGGACAAAAGCTGTAGCCGGGGCTGAACTATTAGTTGCCTAGAAACAGGGCAGATAAGGAACTTTACCTTTGGTTTTGTTTTCTCTCT
>JAYRBT010000093.1:38987860-39006007 GCA_036023395.1 Myiotriccus ornatus | reverse complement strand
TTAGAGGAAGGAGTTTGGATCTTTTTCTTATAACTCATCCTCAGCAAAAGACCTTGTCTCATTTAAACCGGGACAATTATATCAGCAACTACCACTATTTTCTTTCCTTGGGAATTTATATAAAAACAGGAAAAAACCCCAAACAACATTCCCCCTCCCAAACAACAAAAATCAGCATTAAATAGACAAGAGAAACAAGATGACCCCAAAAGACAGATTAATATGTGCTAATAGAAATACCTTTAAAAAGCCATTAAAACTTTTTAGTTTGCTAAGAATTGAGAAGAAAACTTATTGTACCTAAATCATAGCTACTCCAACAAAATTTTTATTAGAATGCATTGTCATTAACATCACTTTGAAAACAGATTGTTCTCAAAAACTTCATGTTTAAAAGAAAACCAGTAAACCCATAATCAAAATATATGAAAGTATAGAATATACAATATTAGTTCCTCATTAAAATACTTAGTGATCCAGATTCTAATCACAGTAAAACTCCTTCACTGTTTATAAGGAACCCTTCTATTCCTACAGTTTTGCAAATAGGAAAGCTTATTATTTTGGAAATGTACATATTGTAGTACATGAATAAGTAAGTTTAGACTTCAAGCTACAGTACAGAGCTATTCTGAAGTTGATTAAAATTAGCATACATGTATTGAACTGTTCATATATGCTTGTGATATAAAACACCAAAGGAACAGTTTCTGCTGCCATACAACAGTATCTAATTATGAGCCTATAAAGCTCTTTATCAAGTATTAATCACTGCATAATTTGAAATACACTCAAAATCACAAAAATCATACACTCACAGAATATCCTGAGCTGGAAGGGACCAAGAAACTTCAAGTCCTACTCTTGGCCCTGCACAGATCCACCTCAGGAATCCCATCACATTTCCATGTTCAAGAAGTGTTATCCAAACTCTCGTAAAGTTGGAACATGATAAAGTACAGACCAGACAGTGGCCCAAATCAATGTACAATTAATGTATTTTTTACATTTTGTAAGTGTCAAAGAATACTAGACTTAAATGAAGATTTATATAAAGTTTGAGCTCTCATCATACAAACTTTAAAAAGAACACATGAATATCACTGTACTGCAATAAGTGCCCTAGAAATTATATATCCACAGAATGCCATACAGTGTCTGACATCAGTCCATGCTCTCAGTTTCACATAGTTGTGCTTGGGCAACACATAATCAAGGCTGACTACTTATCAGGTGATTATTTTGGAACTAACTGTTCATATAAATGTTTTTAATCCATTGCTAACCATATATGTATTCTTGCTATCATTTCTTTTGTTTGTAAAATAACATTTGCTTTCAGATAATTCAAGGAACATTTTGTTTGTATGTGTTTGCATTATCTCATATTGAAACAGAGTCTTCACAGAATTTTGCAATATTTCATGTATAAACCTATGTAACATTTGAATGAAGCCTGAAAACATTGTTCTTAGAGGAGAAATATTTTCTATCTGAGTACTAAGTTTTCTAGTTGGTCAATAGTAATATCAATACACATATAGTTAGTACTTTCAATGTGTTTTTATCCTGATATCTCACAATGCTACAGAAAATATTATTTATACAGTATCATGATTAGCATAGAGAGATTAAGGAATTTATTAAAGGTAATTTAAAAGCCCAAGGGAAGAAGTAGAAACAGAGTGGCCATGTGTATTTCTTGTGCCTTTGTGATATGTTCTGCTTACTAGATTTTCCTGTTTCCTGAAAAGATAAATATGAACACCATGTATTTGGAACACATCTGCACATTTTACCACCACGTAACACTGATCTCATCATATATCTAGGCTTCCTCTTAGTTATGTGATATATAACAAAATCAGGAAAGAAGTGGGAAACTGTAGCAAAGATTCAGAAATAAAGTACAACAAGAAGTTACTCTTCTGAAGAGAGCGAAGAGAAACACATGCAGCAAAGAGAACACAAACTTCTAAGGTCATGACTGACAATCACACCACCCATGGTAAACTGCAGAGAACTCTATTTATTTACTTAGGAAAGATGAAAGGCTGAGTCACTCCTAAACCAGTGATATAAACCTTGGGTAAGGAGATATCCTACCTTATTCCTCACTCATCTGATGGCAGAAATATGTTACAAGGTCATTCCCTCCAGCTTTCTCAAGCGGGAGATAGAAAACTTGAACAGAGACACACACCTCTGTGAATGTTGCAGTCTTTTGTGTACAAATGAAAACACTATTAGCTCAGAAAATAAAAGGGCTAGGCTGCATTCATCTAGTTAAGTATTTACCTGTTAAGTCTTGAAAGATAATAACTTCTGTACTGTAGGACAGATCTCCAACAGGATCAAATATTCTATTTCTACATACAAACCAGACTCCGCAGATAGTCTACTCTTACATCTGACTTCCCACCATTTTCTGCTACAAAGCAGTTAATTAATGATAAAGGAGATGTGAAAGGAAAAAAAAAAAGCCAAATACATACACACCCATTTGCTGTATTTACATATGCTCTGCAACATGGGGCCAAACTGTTTTATTTACACTGAGTAATTCATTTTCCCCTTGACAGACGGGTCTCAGCTAAGTGCTTCTAGGATTAAAATTGTGAGTGTGGACTTAGATACTAAATCCACTTAACTTATAAATTCACTTATTTCAAATGTAAATAGTTTTTTTATAGAAGCCTGAACTTTCTGGATGAGGCAGCTCTACCTGCTGTCCCGCACCTCAAACAGTACTTATCTGCTTCCCCTGTGACTAAAACTACTATGAGTATCCAACTGCTTTTTGAGAGGTACTTTCTGAAGAATTCCTTAAGCAGACTGAGTGGCTTGGGAAAGGACTGCTCTTGCTGATGTCTTTCTTTTGCTAGAAAGTTAACTTGCAATTTCTGTGTTTTTTTTTCTCCCCAAATATTAGTTGCCTGGCTTAAATCACTCCACCTGAATATGAACTGTCTTGTCAGCATAATAGAGTTAAGAAGATAACTAAGAACTATGCACTGGGATGTGATAGAGGCCTCCTCCATTGGCTTCAAGTGTTTGTGGAATCACAACCTGAGTTAACAAGTCTCAGATTGCATTATGACATCTGTCTCTGTAGATATATGAAACCTAGCCTTCACCAGTATGTAGCCGAGGACCCTTGTATTAGAACTGCTTAATAGCACGTTTTCCCCAGGACACATGGCAGACACTGAGACTAGACAACAGGAGGTAACAGGGAAGAAATTCCTAGGGGAGAGGTAAAGTCAGAGGACAAAGTATTTAGAAAGCTACAGTCAAGCAACAGAGACATGTGGTTCAGTCTCAGGAAGAAACACTCCCAGATGCTCCCAGTGAGGATTACTGATGCCATGCAGATCTCAGACACCTGGGCTCATACTTAAAGACTCTCGCAGCAGCTGTAGTTCCCAGCCACATTCCTGCTCCCTTCTCAGAATGCATTTTGCACTCCCCTAGTGTAACTGTTGCTTCTCTAATTCTTCAATGAAAACAGCAATAGAATGATAATATTTATGTTTACTTGCATCCAATTCCTTTTCTCTTGTGTTCAGTTTTTAGGACCATGCCCAGTTTCAGCAGTATCTCTGAGATTCAACAGGGAACATCCTACTAATATTGGCAATCTCTACATTTTATCTTTCTGTTAAGCATAGATAAACTAACAAATTAATTTTGCTTAGTGTTACACTTTTCCATTCAGTCCTCAGAAGACCAACAAAAGGCTAGTGGAGTAGGCTCTGTTTTTAAAAATAAATAGCTAAAAGTTGGAGTTTATCATGGATGTTAAAGCCAAGAAAAATCACTAGCTCACATTGCCTTCTTTAGAGTACACAGAAATAAATAATGCTGCCCATAAAAGCATTTAGAAATCAAATATCTACTGGTTTTCAGTGGGTTCTATCAGTTATTGTTAAACAGTAAGAAACAATGTCTTCTTTCACATTTGAGTTTCATAGAATCATAGAGTGGCTTGGGTTGCAAGAGTTCTTAGAAATCACGTAGTTACAACCCCCCTACCATGGGCGGGGACATCTTTCACTAAACCAGATTGCTTAAGAGTCCCATCCAACCTGGCCTTGGACACTTCAAGGGATGGGACATCCAGAGATTCTCTGAAAACCTGTTCCAGTGCCTCACTGGAACACAGTAAAGAATTTCTTCCTCATGTCTCACCTAAATCTACTCTCTTTCAGTTTGAAACCATTCCCCTTTGTCCTGTCACTACCTGCTCTTGGAAGTAGTCTCTTCCATCTTTCTTGTAGGTTCCCTTCAGGCACTAGAAGGCTACAATTGGGTCATCCCAAAGCCTTCTCTTTTCCAGGCTGAACAATCCCAATTATCTCAGCCTTTACTCATAGGAGATGTGCTCCATCCCTCTAATACTCTTGGTGGCATCCTCTGGACTCGCTCCGACAGGTCAATGTCATTCCTGTGCTGGGGGCCCCAGAGCTGGATGCAGCACTCCAGGTGGGGTCTCACCAGAGCAGAGCAGAGGGTCAGAATCCCCTCCCTCGACCTGCTAGCCTCACTACTTTTGATGCAGCCCAGGATACAACTGGCTTTCTGGCCTGGAAGCTCACACTGCTGGCTCACATCCAGCCTCTCATCCAACAGCACCCCGAAGTCCTTCTTGGCGGGCTGCTCTTGATCAGTTCATCCCCCAGCCTGTATTGATACTGGGGGTTGCCCCAACCCAGGTGCAATTTGTATGGCATTATATTGCAGACATTATTTCTCGTTGCTTCTCTCTAAATTAAAAGGTCCTATTTATTCTTTGTGAAGGTACTTATTTATAGTAATCAGGTCAATCCAGGTCTTTTGATAAACTGAGAAAGTTGTTTCTCAAGAAAAAGAGGTTTCCCATTTCTAAGAAATGAGTTTTCTTGGAAAATAAATTAAAAATTATATTCTGTTACTAAACACAGCCAATAAGACCTACAAAAGAACCTACAGTTAATTAACAGGTTAGGTAATCTTATCACAGACTCAATCTGCATAAATCTTGTGTATGTCAGAGACATTCAAAGTACACAAATTATTTGCTCCAACTAGTTTAAAGGATCAGGCCCTCCTGGAGTTGTAGATTTGGCAACTGGTGATCAATCAAAGTCAAGACAATCCTTGAAAATTACCTGAAAGTACACTGAACAGAGAGCTTTTTTGCTACTCAGACTGAAATTAAACAGAATGATTTGCTATGACATAAAATTCTTCAATTGTTAGTTTTCAAGATCCGTCACAAGCTTCCTGGCCCATGCATGCTACAAAGTACTAATTTTGAGAAAAAAAAATATTGATGCTTAGATTATCTGCTCCAGTTAAAAGATAATAAGGGCAGAATGGACCAAGAAACTCATGGCATTCCAGGAAAAAAACCCCACTATTATTTTAGATGCAAGGATGAGAGCCAACCTCTCTGGGTGAAAAAGGTTCAAAAATACATAAATTAGCTGCCTTTTTTTGGCCTCATTCTTTCCTTTGGATAAGTGAAACTTAATGATGGCATAAGCAATACAGCAACTGAGTGCTACCAAAAGGTTGGTTATCTCATTTTTTATGACAGATCTACTGTTCAGTGACTTTTTAGGGTATCTTATATCACTCAAAAATTCAGGAAAAAAAAATGAACACATCAAAACACCCCTTGAGTTTCCTAATGGGTTAGTGAATAGAATTGGCACAGTGGAATGCCTGATGGATATCAGAGTTGCCAAGAGATAATAGAAATCTGTAGCAAGAAAGGAAGACATCTTAGGGTAGGATAGATACCATAGTTCCTGCTGGGAGGGACCTACAATGATCATTAGTCCAACTGCATGACCACTCCCAGGCTGACCAAAATTAGACACCCCCACTGGTGGCACCATAAAAAAAGACCTTTAGTGACAGGCTTGGGGCACTGATCACCTCTTTAAGGAGTCAATTCCAGTGTTTCAGCACCCTCTCAGTAAAGAAATGTTTCCTAATGTCCACTCTAAACCTTCCCTCGTATAGCTTTGAGCCATTCCCATGCATCCTGTTGCTGGATCCCAGAGGGAAGGGATTGGCACCTCCCTTGCTACTTCCCTTTCTCGGGAACCTGTAAAGAGCAATGAGGTCATCCCTCAAACTCCTTTTCTCCAAACCAGACAAACCCAGAATCCTCAGCCACTCCTCACAGAACACTCCTTCCAGCCCTTTCACCAGTTTTTTATCCCTTCTCTGGATACACTCAGGGATTTTCCCATCCTATTTAAATTGTGGGGCCCAGCACTGCATATGGAACCCAGGGTGCAGCTGCAACAATTCTGAATGCAGACAGTGGGATGATCCTCTCTTTTGGTCAGGTGGTGATGTTGTGTCTGATAGGGTTTGCACTCCTTGCTGCCTGGGCACCTTGCTGACTCACACTGAGCTGCTGCCGATCAGCATCCCAGATCCCTTTTTGCATGGTTGCTCTCCCACCATTTCTCTCCCAGTTTGTACTTGTGTCCAGTGCTACTCCATCCCAGATGTTGAATCTGGCGGTTGTTCTTGTTAGATGTCATGCCACTGATTATTTCTCAATGCTCCAATCTATCCATATCACTCTGTAAGGCCTCTTGTCCCTCAAGAGAATCAACACCACTTCCCAGTTTAGTATTGTCAGCAAACATATTAATCATGCTCTCAACTCCTGCATCTAGATCATGGATAAAAATGTTGAATAGTACTGGCCCTAGAATTGAACCTTGAGGAACATCTCTGGTGACTCATCACCAGCCAGATGTGGCCCCATTCACTACATCCCTTAGATCTCTGCTCTTCACCCAGTTCTTCACCCAGAGCACTGTGAACCTGCTCCTCTCACAGGTGGACAGCTTGTCCAGGAAGATGCTGCAAGGGACAGCATCAAAAGCCTCATTAAAATACAGAAAACCTATATCCACCCTTTACCCAAGGGAAGCCCCTCTGAGCCTGTCTATCCCCTCACACTTTTATATCTTCCAGAAAATGTGGCGAGCACTATTTGGTTAACGAGAGTCACCTGTGAAGTGCACAGTCTCATCTGGATAGGTGGCTGAGACGACCATAGCCATTTGAAGAGCAGCTGAGGGCACTTGGTCTATTCAGCCTGGAGAAGACTAAGGGGAGACCTCACTGCAGTCAAAACTCTCTCAGGACGGAAGAGGAGGGGCAGGCACTCATCTCTTCGCTGTGGTGACCAGTGACAGGACCTAAAGGAATGGCCTGAAGTTGTGTCAGGGGAGGTTTCGGTTGGATATTAGAAAAAGGTTCTTCACCTAGAAGGTGGTTGTGCACTGAAACAAGCTCCCCAGGGAAGTGGTCACAGCACCAAGCCTGCCAGAGTTCAAGAAGTCTTTGGACAACGCTCTCGGGCACATGGTGTGGACTCTTGGGGATGGACCTGTGCAGGGCTGAGTTGGACTCGATGATCCTTGTGGATCCTTTTCAATTCAGAATCTTCTGTAATTCTCCGACATGCCAAGTTCCCTTTCTGGCATTTTTTCCTGGTACAACCCAACACCCTCACAGAAGCCGCAGCGGGCGCACACGCACCCCAAGGCAGCCGCACCCGCTGCCTGCCTGAGGGGGCACCCCGGGCCGGCCCCTCCGGCTCCCCGCCACAGGTGCCCGGTCAGCGGCACCAGACCACACGCTACTCCGGCTGCTCCCGCCGGCGCCCCCTGCCCGCAGCAGCGCCGCTTCCCGGCCCCGGCGCCACCGCCTCCTTTCGGGGCGGGCCCTGGACCAGCCTGTAGGCGTTGGAAGGGGAGAAAGTAACATGGTGGCCGTTTCCTCCCTAAACAGGAGCGACGGCGTGTCTGGCAGCCCCTGAGGAAGCGGCGGGCGCGGGGAAAAGCTCGGGGCGGGGAGCGCCCCCTCTACTGGCGCGTACGAGGGGCGGCTGTCGGCGTGCGGGCCGGCGGCAGGTGAGCGGGGCGGAGGGAGCGGAGGGAGGGGGCCTGACAGGCGAGGAGCGGGCTCTGGACCCGGCGCCTCTCCCACCTCCCACCCCCCCTGCCGCGGGGCGTGAGGCTCCGGCTGGGGACCCCTATTCTCCCCCCTGCTCCTCGGCCTTCTCCTGAATGCGTCTAGAGGAAAATTCCCTCTTCGCTGGACAGGCAGGGGCTTCGGGGTTCCCCCGGTGCCGAGCTGGTCCCTGAGAAGGGCTCCTGCCCTGCCCCAGCAGAGCTTCCGTGCTGGGGCTCGTCCTTACCCCGCACCGCGCGGGGCTGGGAGTGGCGAAGACGCTTTCCGGGCTTTTTCCACTTTAATTATTATCATGATAATGGTTATTTTCCCTGCTCCCGTCGGCCGCGGCCGCCCGGGCGAGAGCGGGGCTCTTCGGCTGCGCAGGTGGCAGCCGCTGCAGGTGAGTGCCCGGGCAGCTCCCTTCCTTATTTCTCCATTTTCCTCTCCCTTTCCATACCCCGACTCCTCCCCTGAGCTCCGGCGTCAGCGCTTTTAACCCTTACGGGGGTGTGTGGCGAAATGGAGACGGTCAGTGGCGGTGCAGTGGCCGTGGGAAGGGTTGTCTGAAGAGCAAGGGTAGCCTCCCCGGCCTGCCCCCTCCCCGGCTTGCACTCTGGTGATACAGGCACAGTAGCGCATAGGCAGGCAGTGACTGATCGTATCAGTAAGAAACGTACAGTTCTGCAGATTTGACTAAAGGAAGAGCTAAAGCCATAACTTTTAATCAACCTGTACTGTCATCCGAGGATATCTGATGTGTCATTGCTGCATGACCAGATAGTCTGTGTAACGACAGGATCTGGTGATATGCCTTCATCTGTCAAATAGTGAAAAGTAATAGTCACAGAAGCTTTAAATATGATGTAAGCTGATTAACTGTGCTGTTAATGTCAAACAAAGTTTTCAGAGCACAATTTAACATAATTGTTGATGCTGCAACCTTGGAAAGCATGTGAAAACTGAACAGCATTATATTAAATCTAAATTTAATGTTTTTTCTATAGTAGTCTTTTTAATGCTGTTCTCTTTTGCTGTTTAGCTCAAACATATGGCAGACATGGACTGTTGTGTTGATACCTAAACAATGCCTGTGGCTAAGCTTTTATATCTGCGTGAAGGCATAGCCTGTAAACAAACGGGATATTTGATCTTTCTTTTTTTTCTGCAAGCTGTGTTAGTGTGACATTGGTAATATTTTCTTGGCTTACTATGAAATTTTTAACCAAGATACATTTGAGTATGCACATGGACATGATAGTAAAAAGAAAATTATTTGCTGTTAGTTTTGTTGGCTATTTCTTTGTGTAGACTAAACACAGAGTTAGCAGAAGTTTTTGCATCTCTCTTTTTAAGTGGCATGTTAGGAGTTCAGGCAGTAAATGTTCTGTTCTTGCTGAAAAAATAATGATGAAATGCAAAGTACTTCATATCTGTTTGGAAAATGAAAGAATTTGTATTTGTATTGTTTTGTGAAAAGCAATCATGACCAAACTTAAGTGACTAACCAGATTACTAACCATACTATCATATATATTTCAGATCCTTGGCTGAAAGGACACAAAGTAAAAAAACTCAAAACTGTTAGTTCAAGAATGCTTTTATTGTAAAAGTGACCGTCTCTTTTAAGAATTTTTTTGATTTTAGAATTGATTGCTTTTTACCATTCCAGTGGATATTAAATGCTAATAATTCATTTTTGTCTTAAGCAGTGCAAGGAAAGAGTTCAGTAGAAATCAGAAATGTTTGCTTACATGATTTCTGACTTCTGTGTTAGAACACAGCAGAACTTGATGCCTTTTAGCTGCTAATCTCTTAATGGTTGGATCTTTTAAAAAAAGGATATCTTACAAATTAAGATGGGCATTTTCTTAAATACATATGGATAAATATAATGTTACATTTGGCTGTTTATTCATAGGTTAAGGTTGGCCTCCCCATAGCCCGGAGTAAAGTAATGACATCTTCTTGGACCATGTCTTACATATTTGTTTGCTTATTTGAAGATTGTGTGTGTGATTTCTTTCTGATCAATGTTTACATGGTTTTCATTAAAAAAAAAAAAACTCAAGCAAAACTGGAATGTTAAGTGTTGGTATGGATAACATTCATCTAAGTCAATGTGTATTGAATTCTCATTTGGAGTGGCAGTGAAATACATATTGTCAAAATACAGTGCCTGAAATTGTACCTTTGGAAGCTTAGTTCTTTTTGTAAGGTATGTGTTTGACCAGAAGAGAACTGAGTTTGGAATTCAGCCTCGATATGATTTAAGGACAGATATGTTCCAGTATTCATCTTGATGCACTGTCTGGGTTTACTTAAAAGTACAATAGGAGAAAAGTCTTGGTAAATGAGGTAGGACAGCTAAATTGGCAAAGTTGTAGGAGGGAGGTAAGGTAGTTCTTTGACTGTTATGTCTTAAGCTTTCAGATAGATTTTAATGGCAGGTTATCGACATAGAGCAGTATTTATAAAGGCTAGCATGTTTGGTGATTTTCTTACTGGTTTCATGCCCTTCTGACTGAAATGACAGTAAAAGGTACCTCTAAGCTCTAAATGTGGCATCTTTTTGTTTAACGATAGATTGCAGTGTAGAAGGTTATCTGATAGAAATGTTTTTTTCCTGTGCTTGCTAGTCATCCCAAGGCAAGGGTTGCCCAACTTCAGCATACTGCTTTCTTGAATAGCATTCAAGATATTGAAGGCCTTGGTGTACGTGACCTATAAAATAGTTCTTGGATATCACAGTCATAGTTACTAAATTGCTTCCCATGTGACTTGTCAGGTAGTTGTCCATGCTGCTTATTCAAATAATGTAAAATGAAAATCAGTTTGCTGCACTGTGTATCATGAGGCGTGTTTTCCTCCTGTAGTGCTTCAGATTGTAAACTGAAGTTCTGGGATTTTTAATCTGCTTTTGAACTTCTGGTTTGCTGCTGAAATCGTCCGTCTCTCAAAGTTGTTGCCCTTGGTTGTACAGAAATGTGATACTGCTTCTTTCCCATCCAGTAAAAAAAGGTAGTGGTGTTGAAAATACTGCATTCCCGTGATGATAATGAGAATGTTTTCATTCCTCAAATTTGTGGAGATAAAGACTCAGAAGTCTGACCTCTGTGCAAATGGTTATTAGAAATGAAGCAACTTAAGTTCAGTACTGTTTCTGGACTGACTTCTGGTGAAGTGTGATTATTTCATGTTCTTGTGAGTTATTCTTGTGAATGCTCTGTCACAAAATGTGAGTATGCAGATTTATTTTGAAGTTTCAGGAATACGGTTACACTGTGCTTCAGGGTATAAATGTGGTCCTGATGTTTACTGTTTGCTTTGATAGATGGGAAACTTGAAAAAAGTTTTCAGAATTACTAAGATTATAATTATGTTCTCTGTTTATGCATGTGATTTTTTTGGTTTTTTTTTAAGAACAGCAAACTCAAGATTGTTGATACAGAGAACAGTAAAAACGTACCCATGAGTTCTTGGTGATTGTTGGCTTGCATGTCATTAAACACTCCATTTGCTTTGTTTCAGTTAAATGCAGTGAGCCAGTTTTCCTCTACTCTGCTTTCATCTTCATATTTAGTGTCACTTCAGTTCCTTTCCTTTACTCTCAAAAACCTCTCTAAAGAGACTTGATGCTTTACAAGTATTAACCAAAGGCCTGAAAGATATTAAAAATGGTGTAAATCAAGGATTGACTTGCAAATCAAGTTGTTCAGTTCTGGCAGCAAAAGCTGAGATTGCAAGTCTCCAAAGTAGTGAAAGCTTCATCTTGAAATGTGTTTTCTAGTTGTGAACAAACTGCAGCTCAACCACAAAACTAATCACCAAAGGGGCAAAACCCCATGTTTTTGCTTTTTCTCTGAACCTACATATTTCAGTGATAGCTTTTGCCTTTATAGTTAAGTACAACCTTTGATTAATAATGCATAAGCTGAAGTCTAGCTACTAATGCATTCTTCATGCTACTCTTCCCTGTTGCAAGTCTTTGCAGTGTTGAGGCATTGTGTGACTGGTGAAAGCAAGGCTTTTTTTTTTTTTTTCCCCTGTTGAGCAACTCAGTGCTGCTATTCCTGGTGTCACGTAACATGGCTCCGGCCTTCTTTGCTATTATCTAGTGAAGAAGCTATACTATTGCCCAGATAAGAAACCTGACATAGGTGCAAGTTTTGTGAGTAAAATATCCTCCTGCTGTGTCTATGTAATGTGTATATCTCTCTGCTTTAGGAAGGGATAAAAGCATGGATAAAAAGGGATAGAAGTTGGGAGAAAGAGCCACAACTAAAGAACAGCTACCTACGAGCAGCATATGAAGAAAAAGAAGTTCAAGCACTTAATTAAAGTTTCAGGAAAATGGAGAACTCAAGGCATCTATAGGTGTATAGTTAAGTCCTGAAACTTCTATGGGATATCCATCTCGGTCTAAGAGAAAGTT
This sequence comes from Myiotriccus ornatus, assembly GCA_036023395.1. Classification (NCBI taxonomy): domain Eukaryota; kingdom Metazoa; phylum Chordata; class Aves; order Passeriformes; family Tyrannidae; genus Myiotriccus; species Myiotriccus ornatus. The sequence continues at coordinate 38,993,601 of JAYRBT010000093.1, read as the reverse complement.
ATAGAAAGGAACAATAAGGTAAACTGCTGAGTCACAGCAAAAGATTATTCACTTGGTTACACTAATCATCAAATAGACCTATCACAAAATCTGAAAACTGGCATGGCCTGTTCTTAATAGCTGGTCAGTCAGCCATCCTTGGAAATAACAGCAGCAGTATGCCTAGGCTACAGAGTAATTTGTACCTATGCCTTTATTGTTTTCTTAAGCTTGAAATCTCACGATAGCATTTCAAGTAATTAGTCAATGTAATGAGCATGTAAACTGCTGGGTATCTAGATGCAAGTGCAGAAAACTGTTGCGTTTGAAGGTAATATGAACTTAAGTATGCCAAGGTGGAGTTTTTTAGGGGATATAGATAATATCTTTCTCAGGTTTACTTAAAACAAGTCCTAAAAAATAAGCTGTGTTTCTGACAGAGGAGACGCTTTCAAGGATGTGGATAAATTGAGAAATGTTTAATGTATGTAAAACATATGGCTCTTGTAGAAGAAATCTGGGAAGGATAACCATCTTAACTGAGGTTAAGTTTGGTTTTCTGAACAGATGTCAAATACATTTATGAGTAAAATTTGGATCTGGCAAGAGAAGGAAGAGTACAAATAATTTTATTTAAGCTTTGGAAGTTACAAACCACTGTAATGTATACAGTTATTTGCTAATAATTGGGAGCAATATGCCTCTTACTGGTCATATCCAGATTTGTTTTCAATTCTGAGTATAAAAAGATAAGCAGGACATAAAAGATGAAATTTCCTAACTGCATAAAAATGTTTCTATTTTCTCAATGTTGTGATGAAACCAGAAAAAGCAAGTCTACACGTCTCCCGTACGATGTTTATTTGACTCAAAAGTGAATTCTTGCAGTCAGAATCATCAGTGAAAGACTTGTATTTCTTCTGACCTTAAATTCTTGCATGACCTTGGGGATGCATCCTTACTTAGCTTTTTTTTCCTTTCCCTTTTTGTTATGCTGTAGTGGTAAGTAAGTAGTAATTCTCCCTGTACACTGGCTGTTCGTTTTGTTTCTGCATGTGGTATAAACATATTGCTGAAGTTTTCCAATGCTAATAAAGTAGGCAAACTTGGAGTTGTACTGGCATAAGAAAATCTCAAGTCACAAACAGAACAGACTTTGCAAACAAAAAATTAGTTTTGCTAGCAGTGGTGTACTTACAAAACAGCTTCTACCAGAATACTTATATGTCTGTGAAGAGCAGAATTTTTTGTGGACTTGTGACTATGCTAGTACAGTTCTTCTAGGACCAAACCTTATAATAAAAGGAGGAGCATGTTGTTCATTGGGTAGATCAAGTAGCAAGTTTACCTTTGAAAAAAGGCACAGTATGTGACCTTTGCTTTCTTAAAAGGCAGTGTCATTTCAAACTCTGATGTGTATACTTTGCTGCCTTTTTGCTTTGAACTTTTTTTGTAGACATCTACTTGTAAGATGTGTGAAAGCCTGAAGTTCTTTTGGGTTATGATGATTCATTCACCATGAATGTAATGACTAATGTGACATTCCAGTTTATTTTAAAGAAAACAGAACAAATCCTGTATAAAGACGTTTACAGCTTTTATTCTTTCTTCTGCAATTCAGTTGTACAGTATATGTGCATTGTTAATCTCAAAACCAACCCTTCTTAATCTCTTTGATCCAACTCATTATGGTAGGAATAAAAGATACTGTTTACTAAGTCACTACTGTAATATTAAAATGTTTTTCTAGTTATATTAATAGTCAGATGATGCACAAGTCTGATAAGGGAAACTGTTTTGAGCCTAAAATGTTTAATTGTCTCTTGTACTTTTTAAAAAAATCTTACCCTTAGCTTATGCTTTCTGGATTGAATATCAGAGTTAAAATACCTTGCATTTAAGGTGTCCAGGTTGTTAAGTGCAAAACTACTATTTCCATTTCTATCCCTACTCCACTTGTCTATGTGGAGTATTGATAGTACCCTAGACCTGGCAAAGGAAGAAGGAAATTAAAAAAAAAAAAAAACGGTAAAGGATTAAACCTATGTCATAGCGGACAGTGTGATGCCCTTTCTTTTAAGCAGGGGCTGAATGATGGTCAGATTTACCTGTAAGGTAAATCCTCTGAGAACATAACTGTCATCCCACCTGCCTCTTCCAAGAGCCAGTAGTATGTTAAAGTGCACAGTGGAGCAGTGTTAGTGGAGGAAAGTGATGTATACTAATATATACTTGGGAGAAGATTGTGAGGGCTTGGAATAGGTATGTTGTTACTGTTTTGGTTTAGGTTTTGTTTGGGTTTTTTTTGTTTGTGTTTTCTTTTTTGGGGCTTCCCCCCCTCAAGTGAAAATTATGAATTCCCCTCCACCTTATGCAGAGAAATGAATGAAGGGGGTCTCAAATGTTCTATGCGTGCCACAGCAACTGAGCACTTAGACTGTGCTGTTCTGTAAGTCATGTGGGATTAAATCTTGGGATTTGGAAACAATTTGGAGAAATCTGAGATCAGTTCTCTAAGTAAATTGAATTAATCAATTTCTAAATAGTTAAATTGGAAATAGGCATGCTAACAATTATGTATTATATCCACAATTGTCATGGCCTGCTTTAGGAAATACTTTTTTAATTTTAAACATATTAATAAATTAATAAAAATATTATGTATCAAACCAACAAAAAATACATAAACACACACATAAAGAATATTTTAAATAGGAAGACAAGTGCATGTGTTAAATAATTACAGAAATGGATAGTGTACTTTTAGTGATGATTTGACTTAAGCACTTATTTTGCTGGCTACAGTCTGTGAAGTTTATCCCAGAAAATCAGGTTCCCTGTAGCTGTTTTGTCTAACAACTCCACAGTGTGTTGAGTAATACAGTATAGATATTTTGAGTGTCAGGTGGTGATATAATAAGAAGGCTCAAAGTAGATGTAATGTCAGACTTCACAATTATCACATCTAGTGTGTGATAGGACTTCATGAAGAGAATCTCAAGCTTGCTATCCCTTGGTAGCTTTTTTCATGTTTGAGGAAAATATGTATTGATACCTATGTCTGTATAAGTAGTACCTTTCTAATATATTATCTTTTGTGATTATTTTCTTCAGAAGTTCTTGCAATACACACCATTTTAATATTCTAATGAGCTCAATTTAACGTATATCCAGAATACTAAAATATGGGCTTTAATGGATTCAGATATTTAGTTCTCCTGAATATATATATTCAGGAATATAAGTGAGCACAGCAGGAAGCATGATTTGATAACCAAGGGCTTTTAAGGGCTAGAAACATAAGTTTCTTTACACATATTACAGAATTTGGAGAGAAAAAAGATTTATTGGTTTTCCGATAAGTTTCTGTGTAAGTATCAGATGTCTTGTGTGTCTCAAAAGTGGCTGAAAATTTCAAGAGAAAAGAAAATACAAGTCAGATTTTCCAGGAATGGGGAGAGTAGCATAGATATTAAGAGCTTGTGTTTAGAAAATTTAGCTAAAACATACAAAAATATGAAAGCTGAAGGCATAAGTTTTCAGGAACCATACTTCTGCCTAAGGTCTTTATGCATTTTTTATGTTTGTGGTAGCTTCATTGCAAATGACCTACGCAATGAGTGCTCTAGACTTGTAGGTCTAGCCTACACTCTTTCCACATCTTCTGCAGATGTCCTAATGCAAACCCTCACTGCAGAAGTGTGCTGCAGATCAAGATTGTGTTGTGCTGGTGCAGTACAAAGAGCAAAAAGACAGTTCCTCCCGTAAAATTCTCACTGCTGCAGCATAAGACTCAAAGCATGAATATTCTAGCTGCTGTCAGGTGTGTGGTTTGGACTTAATTTTAAGACATCTTGGCACAGGAGAGTTTCTTAATGAGGGGTTGGCAAGAGGATTAAAAGACAGAGTTCTGAAGTGTTAATAAGCTCCTCCCAAGCTTGAAAAGCAGCTGAGAAAGAATGAAAATGCTGACATGAAACAAGTGGTTTGAGGCTGGTATCATAGGCCAACCAGAAGTGGGAGTCATCGTCTTGACAGCCATGGAAAGAGTTCAGTGGGGTGAGGATAGGCTGCAAGGCTCTGAACGTGTACATGAAGCAGCCTGTGTTTAGTGGGTTAAGTTGTCAGTGAAGAGACCTCCAGAGAGTAGTGTCTTCCTGTAGTTTTTTTTACCAAAAGATAAACACGAGGAAAATCATACTCCTCAAATCCAGCAAGTGAGTTTTCCAGTATGGATTTGTGGAGCCCTTAGAAGATAATTTCAAGCAACTTACGGCTGATTATATTGTAGATGGCTAGCAAAAATTAAGTCAACGCATGATTCTGTGATCAGGCAAATCCCTGTCCATGATGATTCTAGCCAAATATTTTCAATATTAATACTTAATTATTTCAATGCTTAATAGAGAGAGCAACAAGAATGAAAATATCTCAAACTCTTACAGCTTACTTTGAGTAACTTCTCAGGTAGATTTGAAACAATATTCTTTCTTCTCTCCTTTGACCTCTCAAAACTAGAACATAGTTCATCCTCACCCTGAGCAAAAAAGGGCACCAAAAAACCTATAAAAAGCAATCTAGGAGATTTGGGCTCAAAGGAATTTAATCACTGGACTTTCGTCTCTTAACTTTTCCTTCAGTGTTTTGTTTTTGTTTCAGGCTACTATATTTGGCTTTTTTCCAAAGGAGTTTCCAATTACAGAAACAGTTCTCTAACAAAGAATGTTTCCAGGGCAGCAGATGTTTCACTCATTACATAATACTGAACATAGCTAACCTTTAAAGCTCTCAGCTGGGGCAGTAAGTGCATTTTATAAAGCACTCTTCTTGTTCTGAGAAATATGTTGTTGTTATTAATAAATTTTCTCAAACTATTTTCTTTGCAGTCTTTGGAGTAGTTGCCATCTTCTGTTACGTGAACGAACAGTTTGGGTACAACACTGATGAAACAAGATTAAACTGGTTTATTAAATGAGTGTAGCTGGACTGCTTGCTGATTATCATTCTTCCTGTCTCACATCTTTTCCATTTCTGTTTTCTGACCTTGGCAATAGAACTTAATTTAGTGGTACCAGACTTGTCTCCATTGATTCCAGCTGCTTGTCGAGGGTGTGTAGGTCAGTTCAGAGTTTGCTTTTTGGCCTCCCATGTCTATAACTGCTCCAATTTTTATACCATTGGACAACTTGAAATTACTGTATAATAGGAAAATTTAAACTGTTGAATAATAATATAGTAGGATTAGTCTGGATAGTCCAGAGTAGGTTGGGTATTTTTGTTTGTTTGGGGTTCTTTTGGTGGTGGGTTTTTTTGTGTGTGTGGTGTTGGAGTTTTTTTGGTGGTAGTGGGTTTTTTGTTTGGTTTTTTTGGGGGGGTTTTGTTTGCTTGCTTGATTGTTACTTTGGTTTTGGTTTTGTGTTGTGCTTTGTTTTCTTTTTCCCTCCACTTAAAATTTTTCAGAGTGACAGATTTTTATAGTCCTGAGCTTCCTGGATTTCAGTGTCCATTAACTTAGTGATATTTTCAGTCGTTTATAATTCATAAGTATCTGTTCAAGTTGCTATCACCAAAGTTTGCTTCTGAAAGCTTTGTTATGTTTGCTACTGGCATTTATATCATCATGTCATTGCCCCACTGTTTTGTAGCAATGGTAACTGGTTTCACTGACAATCAGAATAAATCAGACTAAATGTACAGCTCTGCTTCCTTAGACAGAATCTTAAATTGTCAGTAGTCTGTTTTTGTGTCTTTTCTGAATAAAT
>JAYRBT010000093.1:38963083-38974435 GCA_036023395.1 Myiotriccus ornatus | reverse complement strand
AATAAATTAAGAAATAGGTCTTGCTGAGATGAACTTTCATTCATGACACAAGAGAGAAATTTTAATAGTCCATTTTTATTTGTAATGAATGTTAACGCAACAAATATGGTTCAAACTAATTTATAAATTACAATATTTATATTTCATATATAAATTTATATTTTGCTTGAAATGAAACAGTATTGAAGGTGATAAAATATTTTAGCAAGTAATGTATACTTAGGATCGAGGCCAGACTATAAAGAAGCAGGAAGAAAATTCTAAACCTGATCAGTACTAATTAATCAAAGGCAGGTGCTGGGAAGTAGGAACAAGTAGGAATAACTTTCACTGTTAGGGAGGATGTTACTTAAAAAGGGTGCCATGTTCAGTACTTCATGCGTTGTTTCTGATTGCTTTTCTCTGAAAAACCATCGTTTAATTTGAGTGATCCATGTGTGGTGGTTTTCTTCCATTTGCTTGCAAATTCAATAACATACTGTAGCATGAAGCCAGGAAATGGTGTGGTTTTAATAATACTGTTCAAGGGTATATGTTGAGGTAAGTGTTGCTTTCGTTTTCGTTTTGCTTTTGAGGAGAGGTGACCCCACTGTTACAGTCGTGAGCACTGATCAGGCCCTTAGGTATTCTTCTGAGAATGCTTGCAAACTTCCTAAATTGAACTACTGGAATTGTCTGATTAATGCTGTGTTCCTTCTCAAAAGCTGTCAACTGACAGATGTTTCTGGAATAAATTTGTATTTTGGATTTTATTTAAAATACATGAAACTGAAATGAAACTGAATTGAAACTTCTGTTTGGAGACTGCTCTGTTAAAATTTTCTTCAGATTAAGATTCTGATTGGTAGTGATGTGAAAAGTTCATGTAAACTCTTTATCCACAATTAACATGGCCTGAGAGCTGCTGCCATTGTAGTTGTTGGGATTCCGTTTTTGTTAGTTCTTTTTTAACTTCGTGAAGTAGGTAACCCAAGAAAAAGTGAAAAATACATGTTCTTCCAGAACATTACGTAGTTTAGAAATGATTTAATTGTCGTGTGCTTTCTCAGTACATATCTTGATAGGTAGTGTATTAAAACTAATGTTTTGGTTGGAAATGCTGGTATTACGCTGGGTTTGAGCCTGAGATTACGCATTGTTTTAAATTTAGCAAATCTGATGATCAGACTCTCTACAACTGAAACCCTTGTTGAAGATTGTCATCGTACATGAACTAGTTGAGTAAATTTCTATGGCAGCCTGGTAGCGACATCACTATACTGCCAACTCATGTGATTTCTTTGCTTTTTTAAAGTATTCTAGTTCGTGTATATGATCAGTGCTATAACAAGATATGTGTTCGTTCTATTGAGTCAGAATAAACAGTAATATTTCTGTATTCCAGTTTAAAGATGGGAATAGTATTTAAGTAATATTGAAAGTTTAATTATATATATATAAGTTCTGAGAATGATTGGATATGAAAAAACTTTGTTTTTTTGGGGCTGAGACATATAACTTTTTGAAGTTTTCAAATACGTACTTGCTTGTAGTCTGCCAAACATTTAACCAAGGGTATTTTGGTACAGTAAATATGTATTGCCTGCTTATTTTTTATTTTGAAGTTGTGAAGGGCTACGTGTGGGAAACTGGAGATCACAAAATACAAGATTTTATTGTATTACCTTTATCCTTAATCTTGTAATGATGAAAACTGATTTGCAAGTGAAATTACTGTGTACATACTGCGGAGAGCTGAACCACTGGTTACTAGGGTGTTGAATGGGAGATAAAGCTTGCCCTTTAATAGCATCTGTGCAGTAAAGATGTTCAGTGATGTTTGTTTTGACTTCCACATTTCTTCTCATAGTGGCTTCTCAATAGCTTTATGTTTGGAAAAGGAAAGCTTTAGCTCATTTAGCTGCTGTGAAGCTGTAAAGGATTTTTCATTTTTTGCTAAGAATACAGTGATCTGAACTAGTGATCTTGATAAAAAAAATAAAATCCATGCACCATGTAGATGTTGTTGTACAGCCACACAAGATATATTCTGCTTTCTAGGAGTACAGTCAACTGTAGTTATTATTTCTTCCTTCTCTGCGGAGCGGAGTTTTAGTTTGTCTCCCTGCTCTGTTGTCCTAAGGAGTGTTGTACAGACTGTGAATGTCAGTTATTACTGGTTTTTGGATTAATTTTTTTCCTGGAAAAATTCATCTAGGAAGCAGTCTACCTTGTTCTTTTCCAAGAGTATTTCTTAAAAACAAACCAAACGAAGCCAACCAAATGAACCTCTCCAAAAAACGCTAAAACAAAACAACAAAAACCCCAAAACAACCAATTAAAAACAAAGCCCCAAACTGAAACAAAAAGTCTACCCACAAAAAAAAACCCAAAAAAAACCAAAAAACCAAACAAACAGAAAAAGGCAAGTTTTAAATGACTTACCAGATATTTTAGTAATGAAATTGTCAAGTGTCGTGTGGAAGCAACTTAAGGCTTACTTTGTATTTATTTTTCATTCACAGTGCAGCATTCTTACTAGTTCTATAACTAAATCCTTTTCAATGTGTCTTGATTTTTATTTTTCCATAATTCTCATTTGTTCCCACAGAGAATTCTGTATCATTTTAAATATTTTGGAGCAGTTTCTTTAACCTCAAGTGCTGCATGATGAAAGATAGTATATAAAACACACATTAGAAAGTTGCAATGATGACATAGGGTGCTAATACATGGACAGTTTCTCTGAATTTGTCCAAGTAACTTCATATATATTTGAATGCACATAATACTTTATTTCCTTCATGTCTACAGAGTTCTGTATGAAGGGAAGGAACGCATAATTTCAGGCTGCGAAGTGATTCAAGCTACTCCTTATGGTCGTTGTGCTAATGTGAACAACAGCTCAGCTTCTTCTCAGCGGATCTTTATAACATATCGAAGGGCTCCTCCAGTACGACCTCAGAATTCATTGGCAGTGACAGATATCTGTGTTATTGTTACCAGCAAAGGAGAAACTCCTCCTCATACATTCTGTAAAGTTGATAAGAATTTAAACTGTGGTATGGTGAGTATTTATAAGCTTGAATCACTTCTTTTCTTTTTTTAAACAAATACTCTTAAAGGAGTAGCTTCTTGAACTTTTCTTAGCACTATTATAATTGTGTTCTATCACTACATTGTAATTCATTCTTCATAACATGTGTGAGACTTCAGTTTTGTTGCTTTGATTTCCTGTCTTGTTGGAAATTACTGTTTCATATTGATTACTCATGTCTTCATTTGCATATGCATATCTAGGTGCTATTTAGAAGTAGTGCACTGGAATTTATTTATTTTTTTTTTAAATATTATCTCTCCCACACCCTTTGTTGATGCTGACAGTCAGGATGAATCAGAAACACTTTTTTCTTAGTTGTTAATAATGCCTGTCTTCCTAAGAAAGACATTGTAAGAATGATAATTATTGCTTACAGTTTCTCCATGTGCTTTGCTTTAATTGGTTCTCTTTTACTTAGTCTGTTTTGCATTTAGTTTACTCAGGCTGGAATAAGTGGGTTTTTTGAATGGTAGAGCATGTTTAGAGAAACTGCAAAAATACTATGTCAATAACCAGTTTATGGAATTATGATAGAAACTTCAAGTGATGATGATTAGAATTTCACTTCCCCTAATGAGGTTCCCATAAGATTCTGCTTTTAAATAACCATAAAAATGTGAAACCGCAAATTTTACTTATTCTATTGTTGGAATAAATCAGAGAGTAGTGTGGTGGTGTCATTATTTTATGTAAATTCTGTAATCTCTAAAAAAATGAGAGAAGAGCGAATCTCGTTTTTGTCATTTGCATGCACTCAGTGGCCAACCAGACTGTATTTCTGTGTTTGTAATGCTTTTTATTAAAATGTTTGACTTGTTTGTAAGTGGGAATATATTCCAATGCTTATACTTGATTTCTGTTGCCTCTTGTTATCTTTGCTGGTTCTGAGATGAAACTTTTGTCTTCCAGTGGGGTTCCAGTGTATACCTTTGTTACAAGAAGTCTGTGCCAGCTTCTAACTCTTTAGCGTATAAAGCTGGTACGTAATTTTAGAAACTGTTTAAACAGAAGGATTCAAATGCTTTGTTGAAATAAAGTAATAATTTTAAAAGCGTAAGCACTGTCTGTTAGAATTTTGTTCCTAGAGGATCTCAGTTGAAATTAACTCCTATAATGCCTTCTTTGCTGTCCTCACTTTTTCCTGGAGAAAAAAAAAAGTCTTAACAGGAGTAGCATTTTCCTGTATTATTTTAGTTCTTCTCATGGCTTGGTGGATTAGAAGCTTTAGCAGAAATCTTAGCAAATATTTCAGATGCAACAAAAGACAAAACAAAACGTGTGTTGGTGGTATTGGAGAAGGAATAACTAAAAGTTCTGTTCAGCCTTACTCATATTTCTTTTTATGTCTCAACATCTTTTATTTTATTTGAAAGTTAAATGTGTTTCTTCCCTTCAGTTCCACAACTATTCTGTTGTTCCTTATTTGAGGAGATTGAAAAATATTCTGAACAATAAATGACAAGTCTGGCTTTTGTAAGTTTTTTAATGCATTGCTGCAGGTTTCTTTGTTTTTGAAGAAACAAAAAAAAACTTCCAGAACTGTTTCTACTCAGCACTAAGTGCACCAAATTCCTTTGAAAGGAGTAAACTACCAAACAGAAGTGAAAAGCGCAGATAATGAAGTCAGTGTACCATAAAACAAGCTAGATGAGCAGCAATAGTAAACCAGTACTTATGTGCCTATTTTCTACCAGCAAGAGTCTGAAAGTAGAATAAACAATTTTTTGAAACTGAACATAGTGACTGAGAGCAGAACATGCAGACAGTCATCTAGTTCATCCTATTTTCATGAAGGTATTACTGCTGTTTTTACAGTAGATAATCACTTTCTTCATAGGAATTTCTTGTAATAAAATCCCTTCCAATGGCTCATTTAAATAGCACATCAACCCAACTGATTTGATGTAAAAATCTTCAGTGTGTACTGGTTTCGAGCAGTTACCAAAAGGGTAAAACCAATCAGTAATTCATACTCTGTTTTCAGATGGTTGTTACTTGGATCACTTAGTCTCACTGTCATATGAGAGACTTTCTTTTTTGCAGAGGTAACCTTCAATTATGAAGTCCAGATAACCATCAGATGTAGCTATATATTGTGGAAAATATATTGGTTACATTATTTAGGGCTTGCAGAACAAATGTACTTACTTTTCCTTTTCCCATTCTTCAGGCTTAATATTCAGATATCCTCAAGAGAACTATGAATCATTCCCACTGTCGGAATCTGTTCCTCTCTTCTGCCTTCCCATGGGAGCCACTATTGAGTGCTGGGACCCTCAAACCAAATATCCACTACCAGTGTTCTCAACATTTGTTCTGACCTGCTCTTCTGCAGAAAAGGTACGGCTCCACACTGTGAACTTGTTTTTTTCTTTTATTTCAGATGGCTGTTATGGAGATAAATAGAGATTGTTTCTTTTGTATTTTAGAAATACTACAAAATAAATTGTTAAATACTTCCCTTCTAAAATTGTATTTCTTAAGCCTTCATGTAAGGTGAAAGTAAACCAAAAGAGGAAATAGCTGGAAGAGTATGTGCTGTTTAGTCCCATGTAGACTGAACCAGATACCCTTAATAAAAGTAAAACTCACAGCACATGGATTTCCCTGTTGTTTCAAGGAAGGAGTTTCTGGGAATGGAAGTGTACTCTGCATCTAAAATAGAACTTAGGATGCGTGTTAGCAAGGTTTAAGTTGTTAAAGTTTTCATATGGTTACCTTAAAAGCCACTTGTTTGTAAATTTGTGTAATTGGGCTCTGTAGGTATTTATGCACATGAATTGGAAACTAGTTACCAGAAAACAGGAGGGCAGGGAGAGAAAGAAGATGTGCTGAGAGGTGAATATGTGAAAGGCTCTAGTGATCTCCCAGGACTAGTGATCCTTCTGAATTTGTATGAAGTGATAGATTCAGAACACGATCAGTCTTCTGAATCTGTATAAGGCCACCAACACACACAAGGCACCAAAAAGGTGTTGCATGACTTGACCCATATGGGGGAAGGCAGTGTCTGCCAAACATAGACAGAGACTACAGGGTTATAGGTACATCTGATGAAGCAAGGGGAGCCTTGCTTAGGGTTGGTCTCCCAGGTGTTGTTTCAGCTCGCCAACTGTGTGTGTCTGTGTTTGTGTGTGAACTGCGTAAGGGAATAAGTGATTGTAATGTGTGATTATCTTTCTGTGGTTGATAAACAGTAGTTTGGCTCTGTTAGTGATAGCAGCTCAATTTCCACTCTGTCTCACTCCCCTAATAAATTCCCTAATAGGAAATCTATATACTTTTCCATTTCCAAATAGAAAAAAAATATTTCTCCAAAATATTAACACTTCTTTTACAGGAAGGATGCAGTATTTTTCTTACCCTGTTCTTTTGCTAAGCTTGGCAGAATAATTCAGTTAATTATGAAACTTTGACAAATAGGAAACGAATATTGGAAAAGGTTTAGCTTGATAAAATAAGTGAAGTCAAAGCTAGAATAATTTTGTTGTTTAGTTTATAATGATAGGGGAATTTATTGAACACAAACGTTTCATGAGAGTTGAGGGTTTGAGGGTTTTTTGGTTTTTGTTTTCTCTTTATCCTCACAGTTAATGTATAGAGTTGAGTCACAGCATGTAGTTCAGTTCCTTCCCTTCAATTTACTGTATAAGTATGTATATATTATATACATATATATAAGTATGAATATTTTGTTGAGGAAAGTGCAATGAAAATGGGGAAGAGAGAGACAGGAGTCCAAAGTATTTTGTTTATAAGGGTGCTTTCTGCGTTACATAAATGAAAAGTCATTTCATAAGCTATCAGCAAAAGCACTGTAGCATGTGCAAACAGGAAAGACTTAAGGATGCTTCAGAAGTTCTAACCCGATCTCCTGTTAAATACTGGGTCTGCTTAGCTGTTTTCCTTCATCTTTTAGGTATATGGTGCTGCTATTCAGTTTTATGAGCCATATCCCCGGGAGCTGCTAACAGAAAAGCAGCAGTCGCAGCTGGGTCTCCTGACAACTGTAGAGAGGAAAGTGATTACTTCCAAGTCCATCAATTCGAACAAATGCATCTGCCTTCTCTCACACTGGCCTTTCTTTGAAGCATTTCGAAAATTTCTTATGTTCATCTACAAACTCTCTGTCTCTGGACCTCATCCTCTTCCCATTGAAAAGTATGTAGAACATTTCTCAAGTTGTGGGAGTGTAGTTATCGGCTTGCATTGTTTAGCTTATTTAGCTTATTTTGTACTGATAGAAATTATTGCTGCTTCTGTGTAATAGTACTGGCTCTTGCAGCACCAGCAAGTTAACTGGATTTTACTTTGGATTTTCTGTTAAAATATGTCAGGTGTGTTTTTCTTTTTTTTTTGAGCTACATCAAACACAGAAAATGGCTGAGCTGTGATACATGCTACATTTGCAGTCCTTCATTTTAGCTTAATAAGTATAAATTTTGTAATGCTGGAGAGTAGCAATGAATATGTGTGTCCAAGCACTGCAACTAATGCAGATTGTTTTCTGTGTGTGTGTGAAACCTCTGCAGAGGATGCTTTTCAGGGTCCTTAAAGTTTACTGAAATACAAAGTTACTTCCAAAACTGTGAGACTGCTGGCAGTGAGGTATGTATCTCCTCCTAGCAAAGTCTCTTTAAAAACTAGAATGGAGTTAGGCTACCTGGGATTTTAAATGGCTTTCCTAAACGCCCTTGTGTTCTTTCCTTTGACATATCTGAAATTGTCAGTATTACTCACATTTCATGCTTGGAAATTGAATGGAGACTCTTTGTTTCAATTTTCATAAATGGGCTGTTAAATGTATCACAACAGTAAATAAATCTTAACAGCCTTTCTAAAACATGGTACAATATTAATTCCAAAATGTGGTTAACATTGTTTTGAGTCCCTCGTTACTCCCCAGTGCTGGTTTTCTAACATCTTGTCTACTTGGCAGGCATATATCCCATTTTATGCACAATATACCTTTCCCTTCACCACAAAGGCCAAGAATTCTTGTGCAGGTAAGCAAAACATTTGCAGCCATTTTTAACTACAGTAATGGCAAACCCTCTTTCTTTGGTTTCTTTCTTTAGGCTTTTTGCTTGGCTTTGAATACCCACCTGCTGGAAAGGAACAGGGAGGTGATGACCGGGTTGCCTTCTGTCTCGTCAATATAAACCTGGGACAAGTTAGCAAAGGAGACAGTTTTGGGCTTCCGGTGGTGTAGGTAGCAGCAGTGTCCTACTTGCACTTCTAAAATTTCTGCCTCGTACTACCCTTTCATTGTGTAGACACCATTTGTGTTATCTCACTGGTAGGGTTGTTTCGTAGCTTTCCCTCACTTGTCCATCCACTGCTGTGGGTCAGAGTCAAGTCCCCTGGGGCATTGTCTCTTGTGTTTCTCTGTTTAATCACCTAGCAGCCACGATGTCCAACCCTGAGTCACAGACAATTTTCTGTAATTCTGAGAATTGTTTCAGTGACTGATACAAGCTCTGTTCACCTAGTTACCACAAGTCTCAAAGATTGTCTCTGATACGTGACATCGTGTCTGTCTGCCAGGCAGTTCATGAGAGTATGGATATACATTTGTATTGGAATATTATACTGTATTACCTTTGGAGTTGTCTGTACCAATCACATACTACTTTATGTGTTTCAGCTTTCTGCCCATGATGCATTAATATTGTCACAACCAGTTTCTACACCATTGCCATTAAGGTATCATTATTAATGCTTTAAATGTATGCTACTTGGAAAATTTGGAGGCAAATAGTAGTCAGTCGTAGAAGGAAGTCAAGTGTCATTAGACTTTCTAAACAGAAAGTTCAGTATTCATTTATAAGGTTATAGAGTGTTGTCATCTGACATAGGTGTGTCCGTTTTGGAAGTGTAATATCACTAATTCTCCTGAAATAAATATGAATTACCAGATTATTGTAGGAACTCTGAAGGAATAAGAAGGTGGCTATGAGGAAGAAAATATACATATTTAAAGATCTTGTATTTGAGAACCTGTGTAGTAAGCAGTTTTGGGGTTTTTTTTAAGTAGTATAGAGGCTGTTGATTTGGTTTTTTTCCTTTTTCGAATCCAAGAGAGACAATTACATCCAGTAGTTAGGTGAAATGTGTGAATGCACAAGTGCAGACGTTTAAGAAATTCGAAAGTAAAAAATTAGTATTTGTGATTGAAGGTTGATGCAGCCTCTGTAAACACTGCCTGCATCTTCTGGGTTAGAGCTCCCTGTGATAGTTCTGTTGACTTTTGGTTTGTTTTTAAGTTAAATACCAAAATATTCTCCCTTTTTATTCTCTGCACCCCAAAACATTATTGTATAGTATTCTTTATGGAGAAGAATCCTGTATTTAATCACATCTGTTACACAGGTACTTGAGTGAAAAGTCACAGCCAGCCACCAAATTGCAAAGTAACATGTAAGCACTTTTCTAAGAACAGATTTTACACCCCTGTGCTCTAATAGATGTCATTGCAATTCCTAAATGCATACAGTCCAAACAAATGAAATGGAGTCTAAATGGTAGATACTAAAGGCATTTTGCTATCAAAATGGTGGATTAATTTTGCTTGACTCATATTAGAATTCGATACTGTGATTCTGAGATCAGATGGATGCTCCAGTTCATGATTTTTGCCTGAGGTAACCCATCATATGAAACTGCTGGTGTTTGTGTTTGAATTAGCTGTTAACCAGTTAGATTTTTTTTACTGTTGTGAAGACAGGATGCCTAGGTATCTGTGAGAGAGTGCCTCAATCAACACAAATTCAGCAGTAGCATGGTTTAGTGTATCTTTCTTTAGCAATAGAATTTGAATTTGGCTTTCGTTGTGGTAGTATAAGTCTTACAATGACATGAGAACTGTTAGTTAGATAGTTAGGTATTTGATGTGAGGTAATATTAGTACCATTCAACTAGTTGAACCCAAGCAGTTGTCAGAAGTTTAGTAGTATTGACTTTTTTTTTAAACCTGGTAACGTTCTTTTTTTCTTCCCCTTTCCATGCACTCCTTAGTGGAGCAAACTTTAGCACTCTGCTTATGAATCTTGGACCAGAGAACTGTGCCACTCTGTTACTCTTTGTATTACTAGAAGGGAAGATCCTGCTCCATTCTCTTAGACCAGCTGTGTTGACAGGAGTTGCTGAAGCTGTAGTAGCTGTAAGTACAAAGTGTTTTGTACAGCAAGGAGAGAAATCGGTTTAAATACCACAGTTGTTACAAGGCTTTTTTAAATTAAAGTTACTGATGTACTAGATGGTAATTTTTCCCAGCAACACCATTTAGTTCAAGTGTCATAGCTAATAACTGTTAGAAAGGTCATAATTTTTACATAGCTAACTAAGAGATGTGCTGTATATAAGTGATCAAACTTGGGGACATTTTTCTGACGGTATTGCAAAGCTTTTAGCAATTTCATTTCAGTGTGCTGCATGTTATTTCTTGATTTTTACTGTACAGTATCCATTGTCTTGTTTTAATGCATTAATTTAATTTTTCCTTCAGATGATATTTCCATTTCAGTGGCAATGTCCATATATCCCCCTCTGTCCTTTGTCTCTGGCCACCGTACTCAGCGCACCAGTTCCGTTTATTGTTGGAGTTGATTCACGATATTTTGATCTGTACGATCCACCACAGGATATTGTGTGCATTGACTTAGACACAAACATGGTGTACATGTAAGTTCTGTAGAGATTTTACATTTATCTGTAGATGGAGAGATTGCCAAAAAGCTCAGGAGATAAAATTGTTAAGTGCTCTTTTATCCAGTATGGTATGTTTCTTACTGTCGCCTGTTCTTTTTCTCATTTCTAATGCTTCACACCAAATTAAAGTTTACAGAGTCAGGGATCAACACTTGGTGCTTCCTATAAAAATGTGATGCAGATGTTGCTGTAAATTTAGTAGCAAAGGTAAGTAACTAAGGAAGGAATTGTCACCCTGTACTTGGCATTGGTGAGACCACTTCAAATCCTGTGTTCAGTTTTG
The DNA here is from genome assembly GCA_036023395.1 of Myiotriccus ornatus. Classification (NCBI taxonomy): domain Eukaryota; kingdom Metazoa; phylum Chordata; class Aves; order Passeriformes; family Tyrannidae; genus Myiotriccus; species Myiotriccus ornatus. Next base: position 38,963,363 of record JAYRBT010000093.1, on the reverse strand, counting down.
CACCCCTCATGACAAGAAAGACATTGAGATGCTGGAGTGAGTCCAGAGAAGGGCAGTGGAGGGTCTCCAGCACAAGTGTTTTGAGGAGCAGTGAGGGAGCTAGGGTGTTTAGTCTGTAGCAAAGAAGCTTGGGAGAGATCTTACTGCTCTTTACATACAACTGCCTAAAAGGAGATGGTAGTCAGGTGGAGGTTGGCCTCTTCTCACAAGTAGCATGCAGCAGGATGAAAGGAAATGGCATCAAGTTGCACTAGGGAAGGTTTAGATTGGGTAGTAGGAA
>JAYRBT010000093.1:38940866-38951794 GCA_036023395.1 Myiotriccus ornatus | reverse complement strand
AAAAAATCCAATGCGCAGGCTGGAAGGTGTAAAGACCTTCCCCGGTTCTTCGTTTGCAAAGACTGGCCATTCATTCAATTTGGAAATCAGGGAAGAGCATAAGCTGTTTCACAATTCCTGTCATCAGTTAATTTCTGAACTTCTGTATCTTGTCAGGTCTGCTACAGAGTAGTAATGCAGCTCTGTGGACTGTGGGGTCAACCTGTTCAGGCCGTGAGAGTCCTTTTTGAAATGAAAAATGCTGGAATACAGCCAAATGCCATCACCTATGGTTATTACAATAAGGTAAGGGACCAGTGTCTCTCTCGCTATTGTCACTCTGAAAGTCCTGTAACACGTTTTGAAGATTGTTTCTTACAGCTCTTCACTTGGATTTGCTGATTCCCTTGGTCAGGCGATCCTTTTGGACATGCTTACAGTTCACTGGATCTACACAGCATGATTTTACACTGATAACTTTACACTCCTGTGCTGTTTGGCTAACCAGAAATTCTACTGAAATATATAGTGTTTCCATTTCCAAATTTTGAAACCATCTGGTGCCTCCATGTCAAATACATCTGTTCCAAGGTATATTCTTTAAGATAGCAAGATCCAAGATGGATGAAGGCTGGAATTGGGCTAGTGGAAGTAGCCTGCCCCTCTTTTTCCTTGCTTCCAAGTTCCTGTAATATGCTGATGAAGCTTCATTATAAACTATGTGAAGTAATAAGAAGAGAGGTGCTACTGTGGTCTTTTGTTGCTATCAAGATATATAAATAAGAACAAAACCTACTTTGTTTACTTAAAGAAATCTTGATCTGTTGTTTATTTTTAAATCAGCTGTTGTATACTGAGCTGTGGAAGGGCTGATAAAAATTCAAATATTTTACCTACTTCACATGGTTTAAAGGAAATGTGTTTTTTGATTAGGGTAAAAAAGCTGCTCACCGTACCGTGTTTCTTCAGTGTAACTGTCTTACTGTTTTTGTTATTGCAATGTCACTTTTTGTAGGCAGTTTTAGAGTCTTCTTGGCCTAGCAGTAACCGCAGTGGCATATTCCTGTGGACAAAGGTACGAAACGTAGTCCATGGCACAGCACAATTTAGGCAGTGCTTAAAGAAGTCAACGCAGAGCCCACAAGTGCCTGTGATATCAGGTAATAAGTTAGTTGAAATGGATTTATTTCTGCTGAACAAGAGCATGATGTGCTTTCTGAGGGATTGCAGCTAACATTGTGTCTTTTTAAAGTGGAAAATCTGTCCTTAAATATATAAAAATTGGTAATTGCCAACTTGATACTTTAAACAGTATTAGAATGTCTTTCACACACTGAAGAGTTAATTGTCTTTATTCTGTTGCTAGAATTTCATATTCTTCTATGTGCAAGCAGAAGTATTTACTGTTGTCTAAAAAGGCTAGATTTGTTTAAAAACCTGAGAAGTTAAATCCTCTCTTACTAACCAGCTCTCATTCGTGTCTTTAGCTCTGCAGAGTCCCACAGGTGGAAGTGATGGGGACATGGAGAGCCATGGTAGCGTGGATAGTTCTAATGATGCTAACAGTGGGGAGCACACCCTCTTCGTCAGTGACTTAGTCAGGCTTGATTCCATTGATAATCACTCTAGCACAGGTACTAGATTCTGCTGGGTTTCACTACTAACAGTTCCCCAAAAGGCTGAATTTTTTTAGTCTCCTGTTGATTTCCCCTTCATAACTAAAACCTTCCCCTCTTGAAGCTGTAGAGACTGAAGCATGGAGTTAACTTGTGTAGAAAAGAAATACACTGTTGCTGAATATTACTCCTTTATTGAAGATCATGTTTCTTACTGGAATGAACCGTAGTAGAAATATTAAGTTAAAATAAATGTCTTACTGTGGTCTCATGTACCTTACTTTTTGTGTTAATCCTTAGAAAAGGTATGAAGCTGTTTAATTTTTGCACATTGTCAGTTATTCATAGAAGAGATAGTCTATGTCAGTAAAATCTTGGTTTGTGTTAAAGGACAGGAATGATAGCTGTTGAGGTGATCAGAAGGTAACACTTGAAAATGTTTCTCCTGGTGATATTCCAGAAAGGCCCAATTGGCATTCATGGAAGTAGTATTTTATGTTTGATTATAGTAAAATATGCTTTTAAAGGCCATATTCAAGTTTCTTAATGGTAGTTGCTAAACTTTGAAATAAATGTAGGAATTATCTGAACCTTTTAAGGCAGTTTTTATGAGACACTGTGGGAATGGGAAGACAGGATAAGCTGCAGAAAACTCCTCCTTAAACATGGTATGCACTCTTCCAGATAAACCGAATTAAAAAGAGTGCACAGAAAGTTAATTATTTGAGATGGCAAGACAAAATGCATGGTTCTTCATATTTGCTTTAGTACTGATCACATCCTACCTGTGCACAGTCTCAACTAAACTTCCTTTCTGTGTGTACTTCAAAACTTAATGTACAGATGGTTCTTGCACACTCTTCATGTTTTTAATATCTTGAGCCCTTCTGTAAAAAGGACTGTGAGTCTCATTCCTGTGCTTCATCTGATATGTCTGCCTAGATTACTGAACTTCCCTTCTCTCTGCTCTTTGTTGCTCTGCTTTTTGCTCTTTGCTGTCTCTTGGGTGCCGCATTTGTCCTTGGCTATCACGGTGTGGGGTGCAGACATATGGTGTGAAGCCTTGGATGCACGTGTGCATTATTTCTACCCTTGAATGTTACTTCTGCAGGTAATTCACCCATTTATCGATAGGGTATTTTCACTCCTGTGCAGAGCAGGGATACTAACATTATTGAAATTACGATAGAGAGAAAATAAGAACCAAAGAATTTCAGAACTTAATTTTCTATATAAGAAGTTTTTAATATAGTAGCAAACTGTAATAATTGATGTCTGCTCAAACTTATAATTCTTTTTTTGCGTATTTGTTATTTGTTGGTAAAATAAACAGCAGTAATATATATGGCAAATAAATTGCATCTGTCAGTCAAGTTTTATGGAGCTTCTTAACACCTTTCACACTCAGTAACTTACGCTTTGATCTTTTTTGGTACAGTAATGTATTCTAATAAGTACTCTAAAGCATATAAACAGTCCTGTTTAATGTGTTGCTGAGGCATATGTCCCATATAGTATATTTGTCTTTTTGCACATGCAGCAGCACTTCAGATAAAAATAAAAGAGAAAAGAGAGTCTTTCTGGATTGTTTCCCGTGACTGACTTTTTGGACTGTTATAAGCTTCCTTTTTTTTTTGAGTGAGTGAGTGAGTTACAGGTGTCAAATTACTGGTATTGCGGAAGAACAGACTTTTAAAAAATGTTTACATTTTTGCTTTTTTCCTATTACAATTTATGCTTTGCCCTACAGTACAAAGATATAGCACAGTTTATGGTACAGTTTTTTTGAGGACTGTATTCATTGTTAGAAGCTTGCTTAATTACTGTTGTGCTCATCTAGATTTCTTTTATAGATGCATTTGAGAATTTAGCTTGTCCAGCAGTTAAATATTTCATGCTAATGAGATAGGAAAGGAATGAAAGGGGATACAGTGCATTAGTCCCCATAATGTTTCTGGGGGAAGAAATGGTCTGTAATTTAATTAGATAAGTAAATTTGGATTGGTTTAGACTAATTATGTCTGCTGTCATCATTACCAAGTAGATCTGTCCACAAATTAGGCATTTTGGAGATCTTAATATGAACTTTTCTGGAGAAACAACATGCGAAACAAATTAATTTCAGTTCTTTTATTTTCTTATTGAAAAACAAATTTAGGAAGGAGAAACAAATTAGAGGTACATATTTTTATTTCTTCAAACAGGTGGTCAGTTGGACCAGGGTTACGGGTCCAAGGATGAACTTTTACGAGATGATGGAAACAGTCTTCCTGCAACTGAAACACAACTAAACAGAGATATTTCTTCTAAAGCTGGAGACTTAATAGAAGGTTAAGTATGCATGTTTATGTTGATGAAGGCTTGTGGTAGTAAATGGGTTTCATGCATTAGACTACCAAAAATACTCGATGTATTGAATTACTAATGTTACCATACTCAAAATATAACTATATGAAATCTCTTGTATTACTTCTGTCCCCTAAATAATGGCAGGGGAATACATATAGATAGAAATAGCCTTTTATTAGACTAATTTAATATAGATGGAAAAATTATACATATGCTGGAGCACACAATATTTTATATTTTACATTCCTCTCATTTATATATTTGAGATCTTGACAATTTTTTTATCTGTACCAGTTGACCTAATAAAAGACACTGGTTTTTCTTACAGACTCTTCCCAGCTATAGGTGACTCTATGCTCATCTGTCTTCTGTCCAAATTTTGCCCTTAGTTTTTCTGTATTGTATTGTTTTCAATACCGAATGTATTCATACTAGATCCTTTATGTGAGTTATGCTTCTAAAGCTCTTATTAAACAAGTAGCCCTGCATGAAAATGTGCGAACTGGTGTTCCTACTCTACTTTGATTAGTTGAAAAAATACCAAGGGGAGAAATTGGCAAATGCTGAAAGCTTGTCAGCAGTGAAGCAGTCTCTGCATAGTAGTGGTGACTGTCACCTCTCTGGATATTGCTTCCAGGAAATGCTCAGTACCTAATAGGACTGATCCTTTAGGCTGTTATTACATAAGCGAACAGCGTTGGAGTTTATGTTTTATCTAACGGTGCAAATGAAATGATTTAGTTAAATATACTAAAGATGACATTCTCTTTCTTACAGAGGTTTCTGCAGAGAAATCTTATGAAAAGCAACAGCTGAATGCAGAAATTGCGAGCCCAACTGATCCACCTGCTTTGGGTAACAGTATTGTGAAAGTTCCATCTGGCATTTTTGATAGTGGAAGGAAAAGCAGTGGGGGTAAGTCACTGGGTGAAACAGAGCTTGCTGAAGTCCTAGTCTTGTTGTGCTGCAGTGTTTTGCGATCTGTTCCATGTTATGGAAAGAAACAAAGCTATTCAAGATGCAAATGCCTCACACAACATTTGCATTCACCATTATCCTTTGCAGTTGACTTAGGAGGAACCTCTTGATTCTAAGGTTGAAAATCACTATTGAGTAGATCGAAATCAAGATTTGTCCCTGTCCCACATTGAGAGTGTTTCAGAAATGTTCTAGAAAACAAAGTGAATTAAGTGTGTCCCCGCTTGGATTTTGTCATCTAAACCTTGCTGATCTTGGACAAGTCTCTTTGTTCATGTAGCTTACATTGCCAGTGTATAATGTGAGAACAGTGCATGTTGTCTTTGTGCTGCACAAAATCTTTTTACTTATTTGGAGATTTACTTTGAGGAAGATTTATGGATATATAAAACCCAAATCTTGGGGCTCATTTTTTTTCTGCCTTTATGTCTGTCCTTTACTAGGACAAGGTAGTCCAGTTTCAGTGTAGCTTGACAACAGCAAAGAATTGAGAGTCTGAGGTACAGAGTTGCCCAGAACCTTTTTGGCAATTATAAGAACTGATGATTAGCCAAGAAGCAGCATGATGTGAGACTCAAACATTCTCCAGGACTGGATATGATACAATGGGTCCTCTTTTGAGATACTAATATAGTAGAATTTCCGTACTTACGGAGGTTTTTACTTAGCTAGGAGAAAGTTATCTAGGCAATTAATGTTCCCAATTCCCCTGAGGAATTAGGAATATTTATAAGATCAGTTTATATCTTCCACATATTAAATTTAATTAATGTTTTCTAAATATACTGCTCTCTTATAAATGAAGTAATGCGTCTGTATTGGGCAAAAACCCATGATAGTTTTTTTTCAGAACTTGAATGAGCTACCAAGTTTGATGTTATAAATGTGCGACTATAGCTCTTGGGAAAAAAACAAACCAAACAAAAAAAACCCACAAACAACCAGAGCAATTTTTACTTGGAATTTTACCTTCCTTTAGTTCATGGATATAGTACCTCCTCTTTGCTGGATGTTGGCACAGGGAAGGGAGATAGAAGCCCAAATGGCTTTGACTCCAAAGAAGCTTTTGATCTTTCGGGATACCTTTGCAGCCAGTGGAATAACTTGTTAATGCTAGTGGAACTTCTTAATGGATAACTTGAGGCTGTGGTACTCAGAGTCTTCTCACTGATAAGGAGATAAAGGAGATTTCATATCATTTCAGAAAATAAACATTTTTTGCGGCTATGGATACCATATTAATGCATTTTCTCTTTTAGAAACTGTTTCTAGCCCACTGTTTATAACTCAGGATTCAGTTGATGATGTAGTCTTTGGTGATGTTCTTCCTAAGAAAACAAGTGAAAAAAGACAGAAGAGGCAGAAACTGTTTTCAGAGAGAAGCTGCAGTTTCAGCAGTGAAAGCAGAGCAGGAATGCTGCTGAAAAAAGGCAGCTTGGACTTGCATTCTAAAGAAATAGCAATAATGATGGGAGCGGATGCCAAGATTCTAACAGCAGCTTTGTCAGGAGGCAAAACTTTGCCCTGTCATATGAATAAATCCCACAGCTTTGAAAATATCATTGACCAGCAGGTTTCTGATATAAGTGGCCCTTGGAGTTGTGTGACTGAGACTGACTGGGAACTAGAGTATAAGTCTTCACAAGTGCTGGAAGAACCTGGGGAAGGGCAGGAGCATCTTGAGAATGGAAGAGATGAAAACATGACTGCAGTGGAAGACATGAACCTTGAACAGTCAGCTGAGTCCAAAACCCAAAAACCAGAATCCAAAGATGCAACTGCCAAAAGAAACAGCTTTTATGGAGTGGTTAAGCCTGTTGAAAGAGAAGATGTTGAAGTAGGCTTGGACCCTCTATCTTTGCTAGCTACTGACAGCATGCAGCCAAGTTATCCAGAACCCGGGGAAAAGTTGGTATCGCCGGTTGCAGCACGTAATTTGGCAGATGAAATAGAGAGCTATATGAATTTGAAGAACCCATTAGGTAGTAAGTTTCCCAGCATGGAACTGCATAAGCTGGATAAGGAAGCAGAAGCTTCTGATACACTTGGTTACTCCCAAGAAAGGAGGTCAAGCCTGCCTTTGGATCCTGTCCTGCCATGCCCTAAGTCTTACGAAAATCGAAGAAGTCCTTCTGTCTCTAGATCCAGAACATTCACTGGACGATCAAAGCAACAAACCCATCCACAAGTCCAAAAGGAGCGGTCTTCATCTTTGACAGGACTGGCTCGTTCTGCTCCACATGGCTCATTAGGAACTGTCGTAACAACTTTATCCAATCTGAAGTTAGACAATATACTGTCTGGACCAAAAATGGATGTTTTGAAATCAGGCATGAAGCAGGCTGCCAATGTAGCCAGTAAGATGTGGGGAGTTGTAACTTCGGCATATAGTTACTCAGATGATGAGGTAAGTGTTTTTCAATATGAAAAATTTGGGGAGACAAAGTTAGAGGGATAACTTCTGTGTTCAGAAGATTGCTTCTCAAGGAGGTGTTTTTTATTAATTATTGACTTATATTAGCTAATAAAATTGTGCTTTATCTGTGGTATTTTCCCTTGCCATTAAAAAAACCACTTTTCAGACATAAGCAAAATAAGTGGTCTTGAGGCAGAAAGTTTGAACTTTCTGTTCTCAACATTCCCCCCATCTATTTATTTATTTACCTTTACATTTAAAGAAACTGAACCAAGAAACCCTAGTAAGAACGAAATTGTGTTACCTTAAATGATGCTGTACTGTGTGTCTTATTCTGTGAAAACAAATCAAAAGCCTAAGAAGTCTGATTGGTGAGAATTAAAGTTGAAAGTCATAAGGTACAGCCTGAGATCTGAGATTTTTCTGACAGTTCCTTTATTTTGTGTAATGTCTAACAAATCACAGTTCTGCATCGTTTTCCCTTTTTCTCCTGTAATGAATAAGTTTATATCTTCGCAGTTTTGTTACTTAGTTTGAGCCCCAGCTAAAGTATTTTCACTGCTAAAGCCTGTCATTGTTTCAATATCCTCCTGCGTTGTCCAGTATCTGCACTTTTTGAGGTTACATAGTTTTATATCTAACAATTTTTTTACATTGAGATTTCATCTTAATCTGCTAGTTTAATGATTTATTCTTTTGGATAAAGATGGAAGTTAAATAATGGATGTGGAAGTACCCAAACCCACTACTTTTCTTCTTGTGTTAAAGGATGAAAGCAACCAACCAGACTATAACTTCCCTGTGGGTTTTGAAGATAATATGTTAGGAGATAATCTGTCGTCAAGAATTGGAACCCCAGGGCTAATTACAAATGAGCTTGGACAAAGCACTACTAGTCTTGGCAGTAGCAGTAGCAGTGGCGATGCAGGAAGACAGCATTACAGTGCAGGTGAGATTAGTTGGTTTTGTTTTCCCCATGACTTGATTGTAATATAACAAACAGGGTAAACTACTGTATGTGAAATCATTAAAACCGTGGAAGCTATGCTAATATGAAATATTTCAAGCCCTTAAGAGAATTACAAGTAAATTTTTACTTCTGTTCTGTACTCTTCTCCTGCAGTAGTAAATATTTAGCTATTGTTTCTCTCTTTGTTGAATGTATAAAAAGCTGATACAAAATGCAGGAATTTAACCATAAAAATACTTCCTCTATGTATGTGATAGGAAGATTCTTAACTAGTTCTAGCAAGAAAGACCTGCTCATTCGTGTAGTTATAATACCCTGAAAATTCTTGAAATAATACAGAAAAGGCGAGCAGTTTGAGAACTGCGAATAGGTGCATAACTAACAGAGACAGATCTTTTGAGGGGGAAAGAAGCAAACAAACCAAAACCAAACCAACAAAACCAACTCTGTAGCCCCAAACACACAAAAAATCCAAAGCAAAAATTTTCCATCTTTACCATGGAATAAGAGGTATTGGATACATACTTGATTTGAAGTTGTGAAGAGAAATAATTGACAACTATATGCCTATTGCTCAACTGTCCTTCCCTCCCCACTGCCAGATGTAAAACTGGATTAAGTAAATCTAATAATTTTCAGTTCAGATTTGATTCTTGTTTTGAGAAAAAAAAGATGTGTTACTGAACCGGCTCTGGAGTTGGTTTAGGTCTCTTTGCAATACTGAAATGGTGCAAATATTGTAAAGCTGTCTGCATCAGGAGAGGAAGAATTGTCTTGCAGATGAGATAATCTGGCCCTGTCTCACAAAATCTTGACAAGATATCTTTTAGTTCCAGTTAGTTAGAAAAGCTGTTAGAACTAACTGTAAAGAGTGGCATCCAACAGGCTATGTAAAATTTATTCAAAAACATAAACTTTAGCTGAGAAAACAGAAGAGCCTTCTTTATGATAAGGGAATTCTGGGAGTGTTTTTTTAAAAGAAAAGTTTGGGCTAGTAAAAAGTAATGCTGATAATTTTGCCTCCTAAAACTGATTCCAACTATTTCCTTCTGGTGAATATATTACAACTCTTTTCCCCTTCTCCTTAGTGAAACTCATAGCTCTGAAACCTACCCTTACGAAAGAAGAGCATTTGTTTTACTGCAGTGTTAGCCAGGGAAAACTGAAGCAGAGTAATGGCATATTTGTTATCATGCATTTCACCTGGTACTGTCCTTCTCTTTGCAATTTACACATGGATGTATCATTCAAGAAATCATGACCAACTTTTTAGAGTATATATATTGAGCAATCTTACTGCTCTCTGCCAGTCTTTATTTTTCATGTTTTTCTTTTACTAATCTGTGATATATTGCGTTAGAAAGATAACCTTGAAATGTTAATCACAAGCATTATATTTATCTATATTCTAATCATAATGTCAGGGAGTTACACATATCTTTGGAGATCTTTTGGTACAATTTTCTTGCCTTGGCTCAGCAGCAGTTACTTTCTTTGGGAATGGATTAATTACTATTTGCTTGAATATGAGACTCAAAATGACTCTTTCTGTGCAGGTGAAGTTTCATTCCCCAGAAGTATGAAAGTTCTAGATTCCGAGAGATCAGAGCACAGCTCTTCACATAATACTAGTTTATCCAGCATTTTCCAGAACTATGCAATGGAGGTAAGATTTATACACTTGAAAGCTAAAATTATTCATTATTACTGTATGCATTAATTACCTGGTTAGTTGGATTGTGATTGTTTTTTCAAAACATCTCTTTCTTGTTTTTACTGCAAAGATGGTTAATACTTGTAGCCTGGGATATGACAGTAGCTTTAAAAAAGAAAATACTTTTATGTATATGGATATACTTAAATACTTCTATGTAGTCTTCGTATGTAGAGAGAAAAGACTGTAGAGGGAAGGGTCAAAACTTGTAGTGAAATAGAAGTTAGAGATGAAACAGAATTTTTTGTGGGGTTTTTAAATTTTTTTTCCATATGAAAATTATGTTTTGTTACTAAATAATTGTATGAGTTGGCCACAACCAGCAGCAAAGCCCTCACACAGGTGTTTGCTTAGTTCCCCCTCATCAGAATGGGAAAGAAGATTGAAGGGCAGAAGCAAGAAAAAGCTTGAAGGTTGAGATAAAGACAATTTAATAAGTGAATCGGGGAAAAAAAATAAAAAAGGACAGAGACACAACAAAAAAAAATAGCAATAAAACTATCATCACCATGACACCCCAAGGAACAGATGTCTTGGAAAAACAAAGGTACACAGAGTTTTATCTCTGAGTGCGATTTAATACCGTATCTTTTTGGTAGGCTGTAAAGTCCTTGGTGGTATATAAGGCACTGTGCAGCAACAACTAAAACACTGGTGGAGCTGGTCATCAGTCTAAAACGGGACTGTAAAGAATGCTAACAAGAACATTAACTCTGTCCCAGCCGAACCTGATGCGATAATGTTTTTGTTTGTCTCTCTGTTTCAGTTATTGCGTCTAGATGATTTCTGATATGTAGGCAATGGTCACTGTGTTTGCCTTGGACACTTTTCTTTCAGCTGTAGAGTTATTTTGCTAGATCCTATGTTGTTTTCATTTATGTTTGATCCTTGTTGAACTTTTGTACT
>JAYRBT010000093.1:38896136-38915538 GCA_036023395.1 Myiotriccus ornatus | reverse complement strand
TCAAACCAACTACTAACATTACAAATATAATTTGATTAGCAAATTATCCACCTTTGCTTTTATTACCTATTACAATGGGGTCCTGCTTTCCTAGCAATGGCTGAACTCGTCTGCCTATAGGAAGTTCTGAATGAATTCCTGGTCTCACTTTGCTTATGTGTGCAGCTTTTGCTTCACCTGTTAAAGTGTCTTTTTCTCAACTCACAGTTTCTCAACCCACCCAATTTTCTCACATTTACCCTTAAAGCTCTCTCCCCCATCACGCTGTGAAAAACACGAGCAAGTGGCTGGGCAGTGATTAAACCACTAAAAAGTTACTGGCAGGGTTTAAACCACAACACTGTACTGAGCTGATTAGCAGTGCTATAGAAGCTTGCAAAATGCTAGAAGCTGCAGTTGTGTCCAGATGAATAACTGAGGTTCCAGACAGATGCAGGAAAAGGTTTGCCCTGAAGCCTGCTATGTTTTGGCAGCTGTGTGGAAACAGCAAGCTGTACACCAAAAGCAGAGGGAAAAAAGAGGCTGTGTTGAGGGTAGTCATGTTTAGCATCTCTTCAGGAGTACCGAGTCATTGTAAGGATTTTTGCATTAGCAACTTCTGAAAATTAAAGCCAGTGACTTGAAGTGGATTGGTGCGGTTGTACAACTGTGTCCGCATAAAAAGTGATGCTCACAAGACAGTTGGGAAATTTTGGCCCTACTCTAATAGCTATCTTAGGTGACATCTAAATTTTATTCCTTTTATGATGCTTCAGTTCTGATTCTGACTCAATTAAACCTCTTGAAGTGTCAGGAACCATTCTTCAGCAAACCTGAATCTGTTATCTGGGTCATTAAGCTTTAGATAAAAACGTTGCTAATCCACATTTTAAGCTGTCACAGCTGAGGTCAGAGTTTTGGTTAAGGTCTCACGCAATATTCATGTAAGCACAAAACTGGAGCAGCTTATCTGTAGTGCATTTGTGAAACATTTATTTACTCTGGTGGGACTCAAACCAAAGCACTCAACATGTTTCGATCAGTAGGAGAATATCGGTTTAAAGGTTTTGAACAAATTGATCAGACTAGACTTTTTTCAAAACATGCACAAGCTAGACTGATGTGATTTTGTCCAGCTAAAGTGATTCAGGTCTTATTCTTCTTCAGTAAAGAGGCCACAAAACAGTCTGTGACTCAAATTGAAAGAATAGTTATAAGAAAACTACCTTTTTTTTTTTTCTTTTCTTTCTGAAATGAATAAAGTAATGTGTCCTGAAGAGGTATTTACAAAAAAAGCTTTTGTGTTTTAAACACCTGAAATCAGTATTTTTTCCCCGTTGTTAGCGAAGTCAGTACATAGCAGTTGAATATGTTGCATTCAGTTGTGCTTGTACTTTCTTGCCGAATTTCCATGTAAGAAGGGAATTAAGTGCCAGGAGTTTATTTCTCTTTTTGTATTCCCTAGTGGCATGGAGATAAAAGTATTAAAAAGCTGTGAGGTAGTCTTAGGAGTATGAGAGAATGCTTGTACTCTCTCTGCTTCATCTTTTTTATCACTGAAGATTTTTAGTATTTGTGAGTGGCATCCTTGTCCTGGGATATAGAAGATACAAATTCTCTGATCTCATTGAGAGCTACTTCAGTCCACTTTTGCTTTCTGCTCAGAAAGAGGTAGAGCAGTAAGTTTTCCTATGGTGATGGAATGCCACAGCTTATGTCTGGGAGATGGAGCTGATAGTGAAGAATACAGGATCTTTGGTAGGACTGCAGGAAACATACTGTGTCAGGAGTGGCCAGATGTGAGTGAAGTTCTGTGATCATGATCTGAGCAAACCTCTGGCATTCTCTCTGTCCAATAGGCCTATGTCCTGTATTCTTATATAATTAATTAGTTGGAAATTAAAACTAAAGGTGCAGAATTACATGAAGCCAAAGGATGGACTGTTAGTGATGGCCTGCTTGCCTTTTTTCTAGAATTGTAGCTTTTAATCATTGCCTTTTGCAGATCCTGAAGGAAATTTTCTCTACTACTGATACCAATTTTTGCTCTTAACTGTACAAGTTGTACTTTACGAAATCATGCAGGCCAATTTATTATGTAAAAAATTGCACATGCACTTTCTGAAATCATACTTTCTGAAATCGTAGTATTGAAACTTTCAGTACTAAAATTATTTCAACTTCTAAGATTTTAGAAACTCTTCCTGCTGGCCACTGCAAAGAGTGCAAGTTGTGCTCAGGCTCCAGTTTGCAAGAGTTTTCTTGTATTTGCAGGTAGGACTTCAGCATGAATGGTAGTTCAGTGCCAGAGGAGTGCTACCATAGGACAGAACTGCTCCCCTGTTGGCTCATCACTAGTGTAAGTCTGCATTGCTACAACTGTGGTAAGCAGATGTAGTGTTTCCTTAGTTGTCTTGTTCCTAGGCAGAATAAGGACTTTCTGGCCAAGCTTTATAGACTGTGATTGCCTGTTCTGATGTTCCTCATTAGTCAGTTTCAGCTGTAGAGATGGAAAAGTTGTCTTCCAATCCGCTTTGTTTATAACCATCTGGTTTTGCCCATTGACAGCTGTCTTTGGCCTAACTGTGTCTAGAAGCTAGAAATGCATAGAGCACTCCGAGGCCCCTAGAGGACTTGTTCATTTTCCAGCATCCCTGCTGTCACCACGTATGCTTCCTGCCTGCCTTGGAGAAAGGGGAGTCTTCCCGCTCTGTGTGAGCACTGGGATCCTGGTCCATTACTATGTTCCCAGCATTACTACATGGAGTTCTGTATTTTCTTTTGTGACTCAAAGGTGCTCAAGTGAGCCTCTTTCTTTGAACGTGTAAGTTGCTTTACATGGGTTTAGCAAATTGTTCTGCCTTATAAAATCTCTTCTCAGATTGTGTTGAATGGTGGACAACAGTGGCTGAATGAACAAATTCATATGTCATTCTTGAATTATTTGTCCACTAGATTTTCATTAATGTCAGTAAAAGTCTGTAAGTCTCTGTGCAGAGGTGATCTTTCCCAAAGGAGTGCTCTTGCCAAAACAACTCAGAATTGTTTTCTACATCAACTTTACAGAAATGTTGCAGAGGATGATTTTTTTCTTGTGCTTGGGCTAAGTGGGCAAACATGAGAAAGCTGAGGCTGGAGAACTCATTCTGTCCCCTGCCCCACTGCGAAGCAGCAGTAGAGTCTTTTCATAGCTGCTCAGTTATAGTGCCATGCCTGGCCCTCAGCAGTGGTAGCTCCTTCTGGGGAAAACCGGGTGATCACTACCAGAGTGACAGTTCCTGCTAATTGCCAGTAAAGTATTTTCAGTTTTTAACTAGAGAGTCATGCTTTAAGCTGTTGGTAGGCAAGAGAAAACATAAAACATGACTTCATTCAAATCTTATATATTAAATTACAAAAACCTCTAGCAATGGCCTGAATTATCAGCTTTTTCACCTTCCTGTAGCTCCTTTCACTTCATATTCAGTTGTTTCTGTAATGGAGAACCAGGAGAAAAAAATGAAATTTGAAAGGACTTAAAGATCCATGCTCTCTTTGCCCTGCACAAAAGGGTTCTTTTAGCTTAGTGTTGTGTTTCAGACCTTCCACATAAGAACTATTGCTCAGTAAATTGACTTCCAGCTTGATTAGCTCTGTCTAGTGCCAGCACTTCTAGTGCTTTTTCCATGCTAGGCTTGACAGCCATTGAGAGGACAAGTCACTGGTCTGTACATCCTGTTCCTCAGCTGCTTGCTCTTGTATGCCTTCCGAATTGCCAGAGTCTTGAAAATTTATAGATTCTCAATAAAATTCCTCTGGGAATTGACTTGAAATGTAGTTTAAAGATGACTAGCTGCATTTTTTGTTGCTTAACGTTTTTATGCTGTTATTAGTGATACTAAACAAAACAAGTTGATGCTTTTGCAAAAACATCTAAGCACTGGAAAAAACAGAGGGCCATAATTTGTTGAGTTGGGGCTTCACTGGATGACAGAATGTTATTATAGATGTCTTAGAAACTCTGTGGATATTTAAGGTTTGTTTACTTTCTGTCTTTGTGAGACTGTGTTGTTTTATTTTCCTAGATAAGCAACGTCTTGTTTTTCATTTTACCACCCATATGTATGTGCTTGTTCCGTCAATACGCAATCTGCTTCAACAGTGGAATATATTTAATATGGACCCTGCTAGTCGTGGTTGGTAAGTTGGTTAGTCTGTTTGCCAACTCATGTGTGAACTGAGGGAGGAAATCAGTTCTTATTGCTTGCACTTGATTGTTTTGCAAAACAAAGCAATCTTGACATGTACAGAAGAGTTTGACTATACTTGCATAAAGCCGAAACAGCCATAGTTTCTGAAAGGAAAATGCCTTTTGCAGTTTGGGGTTGGTGGGAACTTTGACCATAGTTCTGTTCCCTACCTATCCTTTTGCATACTTTTCTTTTTTTCATGTTTTTGCTTATTCTACCGCAGTGCTTATAACCCTGCTTCCTATTTTGTCATTTAAATGAGAGCTGAAAGTGCTAAACCTATTACTGAAGAGGGTAATAGGTTTAGCATTGCAATGAGAAGGGCCAAAAGCTGAGCTGTTTTGTAGATGTGAGATTCTGAAGTGTGTTTGTTCCTGGAGGCACTTTAAAGGGATAATGAGAGACCTCTGGGACAGTGTGACCTTTTCCACCTGTAAACCTATATGAACGAGTAGTCGTCAGATGCTGCTTTTTATCTTTGTCTTAGCTATTCTTGTGCTATTGAGAAAATTCAGAAGCAGCATTTGGCTTGTATTCCTTGATTGGTTTTGCATTATACTTTTCCACATGATGTCTCTTCATATACATCTGCTTTTTTAGTAGGAGCTGACATCTTCAGCTGCTACTTCTGTGAAGTGTTTGCTTTGTAATTAATGAGGAGCCGATGACCGTGATTGCCTCTTAGGAAAGTTGGCGTTTATTTTCTGGTTTTCTTTTTTAATAATCTTTTCTAGACCATGTGGTACCCATCATTTTCTTTGAAGTTCTGAGCATGAACAGTGCATTTTAGTCTATTATGGTATTACAACTATTCATATTGTCTTTTAATTGATTCTTCCAGGAATTGGATCTGTTTATTTTCATGCCACGCTCAGTTTCCTGGGCCAGATGCTGGATGAGCTGGCTATTCTCTGGGTCCTGATGTGTGCTCTTGCCATGTGGTTCCCCAGGAGATACCTGCCCAGAGTTTTTCGAAATGACAGGTAATCATACAATCATGCATGTACACTTTCAAGTTTCTTGAAACTTCTTGTGCTAACACCTAAACCTGCACATAACGGCACTGAGTTGTCATCCAACCTTACCAGTGTTGCTGCTGTCTTTTCTCGCTCCATTCTCTTATGGTTGCTTATATTTCAGCCCATTTTTTTCAGAATTCCCAAGTTGCGATTGCTGAGGGCGGGGTTTGCACCCTGTAACTTCAGGTATTGGGATGAGGTGACTTGCCTCTGGAAGAGTCTATTCTTGTTTATTGCAGGGGGATGTTTACAATGAGTAGTTTATATAAGTTACAGCTAATGTAAAAGAAGCCATCTTTTACTCTTCCTTTTGTATATCCTGAAGTGTAAATACAAGTGGACTTATGGAAATGTCAGCTGATTGTTCATCTGAATATTTAAGGAAGTGGTTAAGGGTGGTGTTTCAATATTCAAAGGCCAAGCATTTCTTTAGAAGCCTAGTGTTTTTGTAAAAGGATTTTTTACTTTTCTTGCAGGTTTAAAAAAAGCACATCATAGCCAGTTTGAAAAATTTGGTTTTGGTTTGCCCCCGGCTAAAAGAATTGTGCTATAAACTTTGTACATATTATTCTTTTACGTAGTAAAGTTGAGGTAGTGGAGAGGTTTGAATTCCAGCACCAGTTGTTCTCTCTGAGGATTGCTAAGACTGGTTTGGATTTTTGTTTTTGTCTTTTTCTTTGACATATGCCTGATTAGAAGCTGCTAATGGAGAATGGGAGAAGTTTGTTGACTAGATTGACCATTCCTCAAAATAGCTTGCACTGGGAAAAGTGTCTTTTTAATTACTGTGTACAGCCTATGTGTATGGCACAGCCCTCTTCAATATCTTCATTAACAACTTGGACACAGGACTTGACGGAATACTATGTAAATTTGCTATTGACACAAAACTGGGAGGAGCTGCTGACTCCCTCAAAGGCAGGGAGGCCCTGCAGAGAGACCTCAACAAATCAGAGTACTGGGGAATCACCAACCAGATGAAGTTCAATGAGCGAAAGTGCTGAATTCTGCACCTTGGATGGGGCAACCCTCAGTGTTTGTACAGACTGGGGCATGAGATGCCTGAAAGCAGTGCCCTGGAAAGGGGCCTGAGCGTCGTGGTCGATGGCAAGTTGTATATGAGTCAGCAGTGCCCTGGCAGCCAGGAGAGCCAGCTGTGTCCTGGGGACATCAGGCAAAACATCGCCAGCCAGTTAAGGGAGGTGAATGTTGTGTGCAGTTTTGGGCACTGCAATATAAGGAAGATATTAAGCTTATAGAGAGTGCCAAAGGAGGGCAACAAAGACGGTGAAGGGCCTTGAGGGGAAGCTGCATGAGGAGCGGTTTAGGCTACTTGATGTGTTGAGCCTAGAGAAGATGAGACTGAGGGGAGACCTCTATGCAGTCTTCAAAATCCTCATGAGGGGAAACAGGGAGGCAGGTGTCAGTCTCTTCACTCTCGAGACCAGTGACAGGACTCGAGGAAACAGTATGAAGCTGAGTCGGAGTAAGGTTTAGGTTAGATATCAGGAAAAAGTTTTTCACCCAAAGAGTGTCTGGGCACTAGAACAGGCTTCCCAGGGAAGTGGTCACAGCATTAAGCCTGTCTGAGTTCAAGAAGCATCTGGACAGTGTTCTCAGGTACCTATTACGATTCTTGGGGTGTCACGTGCAGGGCCAGGAGTTGGACTCAATGATCCTAATGGGTCCTTTTCAACTCAGCCTATTCTATGATTTTATGTGGTTTAATGGCTTTGTCATTTAGTACATCTGCATATTGTAGCACAGTGCTGTTATAGAACACCATCAGCTTAACAAGCAAACAAGCTTTACTAGGGTCTTTTGGTTTATGGTGTGAATCTTAGATGTTCAGTTCAAGTGAAGAAGGATTCAGTCTTGAATTGATGTGTAATTTACGTAAACTCTGTAAGTTATCCCTCAGAAGCCTAAAGGGACTGTTTTATTTCATCTGTCACTATCTTTTGGTGGTTCTGGGTGTAATACCCCAGGCTCAACCCATGAGTTCATTGTAGGGGTTTTATGTTAAAAAAAGCCCCTGCCTTACAGATTTATTGAAAGGGGCCTTCAGTTCTTTTATAACTCAAGGCCGGACAGAGGAGAAACACTACGATGCTTCTCAGGGGGTCAAAATAATACACTTTTTATGGCAAATTTTGGAAAATAAAGGAACTAAGCAAAATTTTCAAAGAAGCATTCAGTCAACATAGAGCATTTCACAAAGCATTGACTTAGCAAATTCCAACCCATCTAGGTTTCAGTTACTCAAATATCAAGAAAAGGAAATTAGGAGGAGAAGAAGAAGAAAAAAAGGAGAGAAAAAGAGAGTTATAGCTACCACCCTAGATCCAGCATAGATCCAGCTACCAGGAGTCCAGGAAGCAGCAGGGCAGCAAATATGTGCTAGCTGCACATGGTGCTGATTTTATATGTCTGGACTCCTGTGGCCATCCCCACAGGTGGGGCTTCCGGTGGGCCAGCCGTTCTGGGGCTGGGTTAGGGGCTTCAGGGAGTGTGGTGTGGGCTAAAGGCTCCAGAGACAGGCAGAGGTATGGGGCACTGCTCCTGGTATGCCAGTGGCTCTCAAGGAGGTGGAGTTGTGGAGGGAGCAGAGCACAATCCCACCTTGGCAGAACCTGATCTGCCTCCTTCCCTCCCACACAGAGTTGTTACCAGCCAGTAATAACTTTTTAGTAACTTTTTTCACTCCCTCACGCTGTGTATGTACATAGAATGGGCCAAGATGTTAAACTATATTCTTTTTTAAAGGAATAACTGCACTTTTGAGGTGGAATACTGTTGAACTTCATGTTAAAACTGTAAATACTAAATCACCCAGGTTATAACTGATCCATAAAAACACTGAGGTGAGGTGAAGGATGTCCCCCTATTCTTTAACGTTTCAGGACATGTCTCTTCAGAGAATCTGTCAAGACAGTTACTTGTTAAAGTCTTGATTCCTTTTGGAAGGATACAAGAGAGAGACATGCTGGCCAACAGGCCCTATCCTAGAACAAGTTTGGTTAATATTTTTGGGGTTTTTGTGTTGCCTAGCTAATGCTCTATTATTATGTCTATCCTGTGCTCATTGCTGTGGTCATCACTTACTTCATTCTCATCACACTTTGGATTTTCAGTGCTGCAAATGTTATTATCTATCATGACCAATTTATGATGTCTTTATTCATGAAGACTTTCATGTCAGATCAGATCTTTCTACTTAATTATCTTAAGTATTGCCTTCCAGGAGAAAGGAGAACATTATAGGAGAAGGCAAATGAAATGAGCTCGGTGAAGGCGTTGACGCTTGTGTCCATGGAATGGTACTGCAGAAGTACATTGAGACCCTACTTCAGACATAGAAAAGCCATTCTTGGACTGTTCTATAGCAACTGTTCTATACAGCTGTGGGCCAGTAGTTGGAAGGGCAATGCGATGATCCTCTGTCTGCCATAGTCCACCCACAGACCAGAAATGGGTTGTTTAAAGTCCAAAGTTGAAGTTTAAACAGCAGTTAACATATATTTAACTTAAAAGTTATCATGCTGTCTGCACAGGGCCCAATTCTGATTTCATTTATGCTTGGAATATACCAAATTCTAGTCTTAGAAAAGATCCTTTTGGGAATTGTTCACCGAGTATTGAATTTGATTAAAAAAAATGTTCATACTTACCATGTATTTTCAGTATTTTTTAAAGCTGAAAAGAGATAAAGGAACTGTAAGACTATAAGATGACTGTAGAAGTTGGAGCATTAACAGTAACAAAATATCCTAAAAATCCATGTTAAAAGCTTGAAGAATGATGACACAGAACTTTTTTGAGGAAGTATAGTGCTGTTTGCAGAGATGTATTTGCTCATAGCTTGTGGGAGGAGGAAGATTGGACTGTGGTCTTTGTTTTGAAGCCAGTGATGAGTGTGTGTGTGCACACGTGTGTAGAAAACCACTGCATAGCAAAGGTTTGTGTTTATGTTTAACTCTGCATTCACATGCAAGTCTGTGCAAGATCCACATCCACTCTATGCGTGTTGTCATCTCCTCAGCACAACTAGAGAAACCTAAATTTTGCTACATTATTAAAATAATTTTAAGATTTCTGGTTTTAGCAGTTATAAGCTTTGAATTAAGAGCAGTCTTTCTGCCCCATAAAAACCCTATTCAGGAGCCGTTTTAAAGCTGCCGTGGGTGTCCTGTCTGGAGTTACCACCTGCCTTGCCTTCATTAAACCTGCCATCAACAACATCTCGCTGATGACTCTGGGTGTTCCCTGCACAGCTTTGCTTATTGCAGAGCTGAAGAGGTGAGTATATTTCTCCCAAATGCAGCATTGCCTTCTGAGATCCTTAGGCCAAGTGTGATGATATGCTGGATCTGGCTTCAATGTTTCTGATAGTAGATCAGAAATGCTTCTTACACATGCAAGAGCAGATCTAGTATAAGCTTGTTTGGCAGTTCAGACATCTTTATCAAGGATTTTTTTTTTTCCATATGCCATTACACTAGGTCAGTCTTCCGTCTTGCAGCATACCTCATGCTGCAACTTGATCTAACTCAAATCTGTTTATTGTGGAATCAGAGTGAGGGTTTCACTTCATGGACAGCATTTCTTCTGTAGAGTGTGCATAAAGTTGAGGTGGTGGCATGATTGCAGTCTGAATTCTAGTGGGAATGTGGAGCAAAGCCCAAGAGTGTGTGGAAGATGTTCCAACACTCAAAGTTGTACTGTGAGTCTTACAGCACTTTGTCTTTTGCTGTGGAGAATATGATGGAGTCAAACGGACAAATAAGGTTAATCACTAGGTTTTGGAGGATAACTGTCAGTCAAGACCTTAGAAACCATAAAACCAGAATGCAAATAGAAAAGAACCTGAGATTGATCTTTACATTTTAAAGAGATCTTCCATTATACTGACTGGAGCACACCAGTGTCTGCAGAAACTCTGATATCTAAAAAACTGCCATTTGTGTTAAATAGGGAACACCAGTGCATTGTGTAGACAAAAGGTGTAAATGGAAGTGCAAGGTTTGTGGGATCCAGGTTCTTTCAGACTAGGATAGGAGCATGTCACAGATCTGTGCACAGCAGTGGGAACATGTCTTTCAGGCCCTCTGCTAACAGGTTCTCTTTCAGCGATAGTTTGAATGATCAGTGCCCGTGTCTGTTGACAAATAAAGGAAGGCTACCTTTCCAGGTGGTATTAGCATTACATCTCTTCATTGTATTAGAAGTACTTGCTCTGCAATCCCCTGCCTCCTCAGCAGCCATGTCCCCAGCCCTCTGAAGCACAATTACTGCAGGAGCTGAAGACTCTGTGATGAGTGATCACAGAAAATCTAGGAGTATTACGCAGATCAGACGCTTTCTGCCTTAAAGTAGTCCTTTGCAGAACATCTGCATCTTCTACTCCTATATTTTATAAAAATAAATTGCAGTACTTGGTGCTGGTACTGAGCAAGCCTCTCATAACAGTCTGTACCATTTCTGTGGCTGATCTTGCGCTGAGTAACGAAGCTGTCAGTTTTCCTTTGCTGCCTTGAATTCTTTGAACCGTGCAAGTTAATTGCCTTCTGCTCTTGGTATTTGAGCTGTAACTTTGAGGCCAACCCTCTTATCTTAAGTGGAATGCAGTTGCTCATGTTTGTTTATGTACTTCAGAGATGGCCAGGAAAGCCTTCATATTCTCCATGCACGCACCCTTTCCTCTGTCAGAATGCACAAGTACCCATTTCACTAGTCTGGTTTTATCAGTCAAACGTATGAAATTGATCCATACATGTATCTGCTTAGGTACACGGTTTAGTGTCGTGCTCTTACAAACAGTTGTACATCTCAGTGAAGACTGTAACTGTGCCTTGGCAATAATGTGAATCTTTATAAAGTGCCACTTACGACCAAATGGGAGTACTTGCTGAATGACTGGTTGTTAATTGACAGCATGTGTAACTAATTACTAGTTGTCCTGAATACCCCTCCCTAGATATGGGAATGGTTTGATGTTTGCCCGCCATTTGCACATCGGTGTAAGAGACAATACCCAAAACACAGCTATTGATAAAACTTTTGTTTTATTACCTCACCACTGCCTTGAATCAAAGCCAAATTTACTTTACGTGAAGTTCCTCTGTTAAGGACATTTATGGTAGAGTCATTTTAAAGATGGGTGTTTGGCATTGTTTTATAACAACTTATTTATGTTTTTCTTCTCAGATGTGAAAACCTGCGTGTATACAAACTGGGTCTCTTTTCTGGTCTTTGGTGGATGCTAGCACTTTTCTGCTGGATCAGTGACAAAGCATTTTGTGAGATCTGGTCCTCATTTAATTTCCCCTATTTGCACTGTGTATGGTAAGTGCTGGGTATGAAGTCCGACACATAATAAACTCACCACATTACCCTTCTGTGCTGCCTGGTGGCTATTTCTGGTTAGTTCTAGACAGAATTACTGATAAAATTATAAGCCCAGAGAAAGTCTCACACTATTCAACTTGACAGATTTAGGAATCTATTTGGCCTGCTCAAATTCTTCAGACACTAAGTTCATTAATTGTAACTCAATTCCTTACCATACTGATTAGTAAAAAAAAAAAATCACTGCTGAGCTGAAGCTGTGATTATATTATGTAATATGATGATTATTCCATCAATAACAGTGATGGTAATCCTCATTAATTAATGATGGTGAAGTAGAGGAACAGTGAGGGGCTTTGATGCCTTTTTTCTCTTACCACCTGGCAAATTGTGGTCGCTTACTCAGGGGCCATGTGTCAGCATTTCTGCACAGATATGTCAGGTGCAGAGAAGCCAAAAAGCAGGAGCCTGTTTAAACCAGCAATAAGCTAGTTTTGTAGTTTTCCTTATTCTCTGTATTCTTTTCCTTCCATGCGAAGGACAGGGAGCAGCCCTATGGGGGACTTGGGGGAATATGGTGAAGGACAGGCTGATTTTATAGTGATCTAGTTGACCACTTCACTGAAGTCATGTTACTGATTTTTTTTTTCCTTTCTTTTCTTTCTCTTCTTCGTTTGTTCGTTTGTTTGTCTTCGTTTTGTTTCTGTTTGGGGGTTTGTTTTTTTATGTTTTTATTTTTGGGGTGGTTGGTGGTTTTTTTAAATGTATGAATGTCTGTTCTCAGGCACATTTTGATTTGCCTTGCCGCATACCTGGGCTGTGTCTGCTTTGCTTACTTTGATGCTGCCTCTGAAATACCTGAACAGGGCCCTGTCATAAAGTTCTGGCCCAGTGAAAGGTGGGCATTCATTGGAGTTCCCTATGTCACCCTCCTCTGCGCACACAAGAAGTCACCTGTGAAGATTACATGAAGTTGACAATAGAATGGGGATGGATTTTCAATTTACATTCAAGCATAGACAATATTTAAATAATGATAAATGACTAAGGTTGTATTTTCTCTTCTTGCTAAGGTAGGCAGCATTTCAGATGTCATAGGAAGAGGAGGGATGTGTGTTCTTTCCTCTCAAAGAGGAGAGAGGAAGCAGGAACGTGGAGGCACTTGAACACTAAAGGAACTAAATGGCTTCTCTGGTTGTCTCTGTTTTGCACTGAATGTTTTTAATGTAGCATTTCTCTTGATAAAAGCTCTTTCCAAATACCAGCATCAAGGAATGATGTTTCTGCAGCAAGTCAGCTGTGGTACTTGAATCAGTTCTTTTGTAACTGCTGGATTAAGGCCTTCCTTGTGGAAGAAGCCAGTCCAAGAAGTCTCTATGTCATCCCGTGTCCTTCATAGGCTCTGATTTTGCTGTGCTTGCATGCAGCCACAAGAGTGTGCTCAAAGCCCTTGCTACTCCCAGCCTGGTGTGGCATACAGGAAATCTGGCTGAGCATCACATTGGATCTCACAGGGTACATGGTTTCATCCCCAAGTACAACAGGAAACTAGTGTTTGCAGCTAAAACTAAATAGGAGTTCAAGGCTCTACTGTATTTCCACTCACCTGTGAACATTTGTATGCTGCGTATTTCCCTTTTACAGAAATGTCACAGGAATCCCTCTACCTCTGTGGACACTTTTGGTCTTGAATTCGGCATTGAAGCACACACAGTAGTGTAAATACTAACTTCAGTAAGATCTTAGGTCAGCATGGATTGACAGGGTGATTAAACTGCAAAAACTTGTATGTGCCTGGCTGCACATCTCATTTGAGAGGTTGCTTCTCACCAGTGCATTGCAAAGTGATGTAAAAAGTAGTCTAGTGCTCCACTGATTATACTTAGGAAGAAAGTAGGTAACTGCTTAAAAAACAAGCTGAAGACCTAGATTGCAGTGAGCAATGAAATGTGATACTGCATCTTGCATTCCTAGGAAAAAACAGTAGATTTAGATTTTTCTTTTGCTTTTCAGCCTATTTTGTAAAGATAAGGGATGTCTAGGCTGATTTAGTTTTAAGATTATTGGGGTTGAAGTTCAGGAATGACTATGGTTCTTGTAAGCATTTTGTGCTAGGCCTGTTTAAAAAATTATGCAAAGTGCAGGCAGTTTTTTAAATATTAGCCATTGTAGCTGCTAATAGCTGCAGTTTTGGAGAAAAAAGGGTCTACTCACATTCCATCAAACTGTAATATCAGAACTGTAAGTGGGTTAAGGCTTTAAATGGACACTTTTATTAATAAGTGTTACTTTCTTTTTTAGTATTAGACCAGGAAATATGATTTCTTCTCTGGCTAATACAACTCAAGCTGTACTTGTTTTTTATCAATGTGAAAATGTATTCTATACAGTATGATCTTCATGAAAGTGACTTCTAGCAAGAACTTTGGGGTGAATTAACTTTCAAGCATTTTAAAAACTTTTGTATTCAAATTTATGCTTAGCAACAACCGTGTTGTATGCTGATATACTTAAAGCAGATTGCTAGTGGAAGGTTTGACTGTCTTCTTGAGATCTTCAAAGTGGGTAAGTAGACTGCTGTCAGATGACTGCCCGATCATAAAAGCACCAAAATCTTTCCAGTGGAACAGTGCATATTTATACCACTTGCTAGTAGATTTGAAACATCTTTTTTGACACAAAGTGATACAATTTTTTTATGAAACCTGTTTTTAAAAATCTATATAGGAATTTTTGTTACTCTTTGAAACGCAGCTGCTTTGTCCTTTTCCTTCCTCTCTCCCTGATTATGAAATGCTCAGTTTCAAACACTTCTCAGGTATTAAAAGTTATATGATTATACAGATGGGATTACTGGCTGGAACCCAGCTAAGGTTTCTGATGCCTAATATGGCCCTACTTTGAGTAAGATTTTTTGATATTGTTTGCTAAATTATTATGTAATGGTAAGTAAGTTATTTTCAGTATTGCTTGGGAATGTAATAACTGCAGACATAATGTACTATTCAAAATTACTGGAGCCTTCCTATGTAATATTTTGTTTGAAAGCAACCTCTGACTCAAAGGGCTCTAATCAATCTGCTGTTAACTGCTGTTCTGCTCTGCAGAGTCTGACTGCTCACAAAGAAGTAATTTCATAATTTAAAAAATCTCAGTGCATTCAGCTATTGAAGAGGTAAATGAATGCAGATACAGGCCAAAAATCACCTGTATTTTTAGTAACTAACCTCTAGCCTTCATATTCTTCATAGGAGATTCTATGAACAAAGATCACTATGTGTTATTTAGAGCTTCACTGCAGAACTAGTTGGTGTATTCCACTGTAGCAGCAGCTCACCACTTTTAGATGTAGCTACTGCACTTTACATTAAATTAGTATTAACTTCTATGTTCTGAAAATAGCTAAATTTATTTCAAAGAGTAAAAAACATGCATTTTTTACATCTTCACAGATTGCACCTTCAGGATAACATTAGTACCTGGAAAAGTGTGTGAATGGCATAAAGAGGGGTTTGTGCACTGGATCATACAGATGAATATACACTTGTCCAAGTAGCTGTATCATGTTGCAGCAGTATGAAGTGATATATATGCACCTGCACATTTTAAAGTCTCAGAATGCTTTCTTCCCCTACCAGCAGGAAGTGAGTTGGTTCCTAGACTTCAGGTTCAGTTAAAAGTTTATTTAGTGTTGTGCAGTGGTGTGTTAAGCATATTGTAGATACTGACATGTGATATCCATCATTCCTTTAATGTTAAACTTTGTTTTTCAAGACAGGAGTAATATCCATCATTCCTTTAATGTTAAACTTTGTTTTTCAAGACAGGATGGTTAACTTTCCATGGTGGCAAACACTTTTGCAATTCACAGTCATTAAAAACTCAATAAATAGTATGTAAAGAATGGTGTTGGGCTGGGTTTTCTTCCTGTCTCTGTTGAAGTCTGTATACTAAATATTTGTGGAAAGCATGTAATACTTTGCAGCATTAATCTGGCTTTGGAGTACATATTGTTTGCTTTTTCATACATCATGTTTCTGGAGAAAAATGTAGCTGCCAGTACAACTCCTTGAAATATAGTAAGGATAACTTCTCCCTTACACAGATAGCAGCAGTTCTGACTCATGGAGAAGGAGGGAGACTGTATTAGATATAAGACCATTAATTTGTGAGATAGAGATTACTTTGCTTAGCAAACTGGTTCTTGCAACCAGAGCAAATACTTTGAAAACTCCAAACCCATGAAACAACAAGGATGAGTAGCAAGAAATGGCTAAAAACAAGTGGTCTGTATTTCCACAAATAGAGGAAACTGGGTCAGAGTGAGTACATCTGGGAGAACAAAGTGTGGATCTTCAGTATAAGACTCTGCTCCCAATTTAAGGGAGTGAGATTATGGGTGCATAGTAGCCTTGCACTTGCCCCTCCCATTTCCCTTTTACCATAGTTCCTCTCGCTTCATGTAAAAGACAATTTTTGAGACATTCATGGGTCCTCATAAGCAATTACAATCAAGCTTGAAATAGCTGTTGTGTGAAAGCACAGCTATAATTCAAGAACGTTACTCATTCCAAGTTAATGTCTGTATCTTTTTAGGAGTCAAAACCAGATAGTGGCTTACCTCATATACTATCCTATCCCATGGAGGCTAGGGGAACATCATTATACTATGGAGTTTCTTTGGTAACTTCAGAGCTCCAGGCTCATTTTGACCAAATCTGACATAGGCAAGGCCTTGGAGACAATTTCCTGCAAGCTGTGCAAAAGATGGTCAGGTAGAGAAGCCAGGCCGCTGAAACGAGCTGTTGCTAAAATGAGAACAAATTGTGTCTACCTAATTTAGTTTTCTTGTACAGTAGGGTATTTCCTGTGCCTGTGGCTATGGAAGAAAATGTACTGTTAGATTTTAACTCATAAGAGTTGTAGCATTGTCTGAGAGAACACTAAAAATGGTAGAAAATCTGTGATAAAAGTTCTGTGAATTTGTGCAAAATTGTTTGAATAGCTGCTCCTGAACTGTCCTTGATGATCTATTATAAAATCAGAAGAGGGTATCAAGTGGAGTTCAGCAGGGAGTCCTTCCTGGGTCACCTTTTGTTTAGTTGCTCAGCAGTGGCCACATGAAAGTCACTGATAAAGTCTGGGAAGATTCAGGAATACTTGGAGAAAAAAGTCAAAAATCTGAAGCTGGTTTGCTGAATTGTAAAAAAAAAGTAGACCAAAATTGAGTAACAATGTATTATACCTATATAGTCGTTACTGATAATGCTGAATGCAGAAAAACTAGGAAGGAAGCAGTTCTTTGTAGAACTGAACGATTGGTGTGGATCAGGAACCAAATATAATAGAGTAAGACATCACCTCATTAAAAAGAAAAAAGACATCATCATACTGGAAAAAGAAAAAACACCTACAAAAAACCCTGTGTGGAGAAACAGACCTATTCAGCCTTAAAAAACAGCATGAGATAGATGAACAGGATGTAAGTATGTATAAGGAAGTGTGCAAAGATTCAGGGCTTAGGAGAAGTACAGGAGGCACAGGGGTAGACTCTGAAAGCTCAGTGTCTCTTATCTGTTCATGGAGATATTTAAGGAGCACTTGGAGAAGCTGTAGGCATTTGTATGGGCCATGGATGTATCTGATCCTACCTGACAGCTATGCTGAAGCATGTGGAGAACAGGGAGTTGATTCTGGACAGCCATCACGGCTTCACCAAGGGCAAGCCCTGCCTGACCAACCAAGTGGCCTTCTGTGGTGGAGTGACTATATCAGTGGACAAGGGAAGGGCTACAGATGTCATTTATCTGGGCTTCTGAAAGGTCTTTGACATGGTCTCCCACAACATCCTGCCCTGTAAATTGAAGAGAGAGGGACTTGATGGATGGACTGTTAGGTGGATAAGGAATTGGTTGGATGATCGTATCCAGAGGGTAGTGGTCAACAGCTCAGAATCTCAATGGACATAAGTGACAAGTGGTGTCCCTCAGAGGTCCATATTGGGACCAGTGTTACTTAATACCTTCATTAATGCCATAGAGGGAGGGATCAAGTGCACCCTCAGCAAATTTGCAGATGACACCAAGATGAGTGGTGTGGTTGACACACTAGAAGGACAGGATGCCATCTAGAGGGACCTAGACAAATTCAAGAAGTGGGCCCATGGGAATCTCATGAAGTTTAATAAGACCAAATGCAACGTGGTACACCTGGTCAGGACAACCCCTGGCACATCACATTGTAGGGACAAATGGAAAATGGAAAGCAGCTGTAACAACAAATAGCAGAAGCTACTGAACAGGAAGGTGACCCAAGTCAATTTGCAGAGCTCAGAGCTGTCCAGCTAGCATTGGACATTGCTGAATGAGAGAAGTGGCCAAGGCTTTTCCTCTGCACTGACACTTGGATGGTGGCCAACGCTCCATGGGCATGGTTGGACAGATGGAAGAAGGCCAATTGGAAATGCAGAGGGAAACCCATATGAGCAGATGATACGTGGCAAGACGTCGCCACCTGGGTAGAGAAGCTGGTTGTGGGAGTCTACCGTGTAGATGCTCATGTGCCCAAAAATTGAGCCAGTGAGGAGCATCACAACAGTGAACAGGGAGACCGAGCTGCACAAGTCAAGGTGTCACAGGTGGACCTAGACTGGCAGCACAAAGGAGAGTTGTTCCTAGCGCGATGGGTCCATGATGCCTTAGGCCATCAGGGCAGAGATGCCGCTTACAGATGCACATGAGACCAAGGGGTGTATTTAACCAAGGACACTATTTCCCACATTATCCATGACTGTGAGACATGCGCTGCCGTTAAACAGGCTAAGAGAGTGAAGCCCCTGTGGTATGGTGGACGTTGGAATAAGTATAGGTACGGGAAGGCCTGGCAGGTTGATTATATCACACTGCCACAAACCCGTCAAGGTAAGCGCTATGTGCTCACCACAGTGGAAGCCACCACCTGATGGCTGAAAATGCACCTGGTGCCCCACGCCACTACCAGAAATACCATCCTGGGCCTCGAAAAACAGGTCGTGTGGCGGCATGGCACCCCAGAGCGAATTGAGTCAGATAGTGGGACACACTTCAAGAACAGCTTAGTAACCCCGTGGGTGAAGCAGCATGACATTGAGTGGGTCTATCATGTCCCATACCATGTGGCAGCCGTGGGGAAGGTTGAAAGGTGTAATGGACTGTTGAAAACCATTCTGAAGGAGTTCGGTGGAGGGGCTTTTGAATGTTGGGATCAGCACCTAGCAGTGGCCACATGGTTAGTCAACACCAGAGGCTCCATCAGTCAAGCTGCCCCTACCCAATCAGAGTCCCTTCACATGGTAGATGGAGACAAAGTTCCAGTAATTCACTTGAGAGGTATGTTAGGTAAAACAGTTTGGATTAATCCTGCCTCGAGGAGAGGCAAACCCATTTGTGGGATAGTTTTTGCTTCAGGACCACGCTGCACTTGATGGATAATGCGGGAAGATGGAGAAACCTCAAGGGGACCTCATCTTTGGGTGAACTGTCCTTAACACTGTGCCTGTATTTGTATGTAAATATTTGTAATATGTATATAGTTGGAGTAATGTATGTACATGTATAGTTCAAAGGTTTAATTTGATATAGTGTGGTGGTATGGGAAAAAACTCGGGGTGGATAATGTCAGAAGTTTTTCTGTTTGTAAAAAAGAAGGAAAAAAACCCACCCTGCTTGGAATTCTTTACCTTTACCACTGTGAAAGAAAGGTGTCAGTCAAAGGAGGGGGAAGAGGTGGCTAGAGTGACACACAAAAATGGACTGGGTAATGGGCCCACATTCCAAGCTAATGGGCCTC
>JAYRBT010000093.1:38857827-38883234 GCA_036023395.1 Myiotriccus ornatus | reverse complement strand
GAGGGACGGGCGGCGGGGGGGTGATCTCAGCCCTGGAAACCTTCACAGAGCAGCCGGGAGGGACCCTCCAGAAACCCCTCAAACTACAACAGTCTTTCCTTCCTGCCTTGCTCTCTGGAATACAGTATGAAATGCAAAGTCCAGTGAAGCGGCATGTTTTCCCTAGCAAGACAGTACACACAAACATACCCTCCCACCTTGTCCTCTGCCTCAGACAGCAAGCCCAAGCCAGACCTCCTCCTCCTCTGACCCGGCCCCACTGCAGGCAATCCTCCTATATAGCAGAATCAGCATATGCAATTTCACACATTTATAGCATCAGTTAGTGGAAAGTTGTAGCAAAGGGCTGGTATTTACTCGTCATTGCTGGTGAACAGAAAAAAAAAAGTGTTTGCAATTAACCCAAAGCTTTGTGGGACACCTCTTGTTCATTTAAAGATCCTTGTAAAACTGTTGCTTAAATATCCAGTTCAGTGTGCTTTAATCTTAGAGTGTTCCAGGTTGGACTTGGCTCCCAGCCAAGTGCCTGGACCACAGGGACAAAACCTTCCCCCTCCCTCTCCCTCTCTCACAGCAGACTGAAAAGATCACGAAAAAATCAAAAAAATCCAAACCAAACTGAATTTCAAGTGAAACACATTTATATAAATAAATAGAATTATATACAATATAACACCCACAGGGAAACCCCCCTCTCCAAAAAGGGAAAAGGAAGGGAAAGGGAAAAAAGTAAAAAGGGACAAAAGGATAAAATGCAAATGCTTCCCTCAAGAGAACAGCGAACTGCACCAAACAACCGCTGGCACTATCTGCCTCTCAAGGCCAACCAAGCACACCAGACCTCACTCCTTCGCCCAGGCAGAGCGACAGCAAAGGACCTTCGCCTTCAGTCCGCCAGAAAAAAGAGGAGCGAGAGCTTCCTCTCTCTTCTTATTTATTCTATTGCTTACATAAAAATCATATGGAATACTGGAACACATGGCCTTGGTTCCTTGGTTACAACCTGGTCACCAAGGAAGGCCTGGACTCAAAACCACTACATACAGGATGCTGGAACTTCTCTGCCTATGAGCCTCATATTTAGGTTGCAAGAAATGGTCTGGTTTGGGTTTGATGCCTCAGAGACAATACTGTAGATATAAAACTAATTTCTTAGTACCTCATCACCTTGCTGAAAAAACCTTGTCCACAACAAATGTATGTTTTTCAAACCATGATGAGAAAATGTGCATAAATAAGAGACGAAGGGATGATAAAACATCTCTTTAGGCCTGTAATCTGTAGTCTATCTCTCTTTACTTTTTGCAAGTTTCTGGCACAAATATTTATTTCTCTGAGATATGTGTTAACAGGAAGGGAATTCCCTATTTTAAAGGGAAACTCTGAAGCCTTTCCAGGAAAGGGAAGTTTTAACTGAGTTTGAACACACATATCGCTTTTCTTCTTGTCAATAAACACTCCAAATACAACTACAGTAAGGCAGTGAAGTACTTGCTTGTGGATGAGGAAACATGTGGCAAGGAAACTTGCCTTCATTCCCCCAGGCAGGACTGTGATGGATATTTCATATATTTTTTTCTCTTTTCCCTGCTTACACCAGTCATATACCATTAAAACCTGCTGTGGTGCTGAAGGTTTTAATATCCTCTACTTTTCTCAAAAGTGCTGAAGTTGAGGAAGAGGTCAAATGTCAGCAAGCAGTGGGTAAGACAATACACACCCATAAGGCAGAGCTGTGAACACTTCTGTGTGTATGTTGTGTGTATATGTGCATGTTCACTTCTCAGACAAAGCCTGCCAACTTTCTATCTCCAACCTAAATTTGAAAGCATCTATGCCTCTGTGACTTGGAGCATCTGCCAACTTTAGTTTTTGTAGGATGTGCTTGACCCTGTTTTTCCCATTTGGCAGGCATGAATATCTCAGGACAACCACCATTCTCAACGTCTAGTCTACTTGCAAATTTCTTTTGTTTCCAATCTAAAATTTTAAAGCTCTAGAATGGTTTAAGGTGAATGAAAAATCTCTGTCCTGAGATCAAACCTTTAGGTTTGGCACAATGCCTCACAAAAAATTCCTTAATTCATTGTGGAGGAGGTCTTCCTGAGGCTACTGTGGGAGAAATATTAAGTAATAATGTCTATTTGCAACCTTTTAAAACTTGTGAAAATGGAAAGGTTGGTTGATTATGGGAAATTTTTAGCATTACTCTATTTTGCTTTCATTTACTGAAGATCATTCTTTTGTTTAAAAGTATCATTCATCCAGTGACAGACTAAAAAGAAAGCCTACCTGGCAAGCACAACAGACTGTGCAGCCTGAGGGTTATACAAGGTGTCAAACTAAATAATGCCATTCAAAATGACTTGTGATCAAATGTGTCAGTAAAGAAATGTAAGGGAATTTGGCCCCAAACAGAACCACAGGGCTTCAGACACACACAGCTCCAGGAAGTTTGGATTCACATTGGTCTGTTTGAGAAAAATCCTTGTCTAACTAAGTTTTAAGCTCACCGAAACAGAGATGTTTTCCTTACTCTGTGTATACACAGAAGGTAGTAGTGGAATGGCAAGAGGCAAGTAGCACTGCTTGAACACTGATAATGATGAGTAGCACTGCAGATCATCATTCAACCCAAAGCAGGTAGTTAACATACTATTTTCAGAGCCACAGCAAATCCAAGACAATTAAGACAGAAGATACTGAGCAAAAGGACACACTCTTCAGTCTTTTTATTAGTATTTATTGTTGTTATTGTTATTCACACTTAGACAACTTAATTACATAAAGTGATTTATATGAAGAGCTCTGTATTGTTATCATAAGGTGAGAAAGTATGCACACCACAGTGAAATATTCTGTAGATACAATGAAGTAGGACCTTTGATAGAAGGGATTATTTCCAAGAGTCTATGTACAAATAAAGGTAACTTTCATACTATATACAAACTTATATTCACAGAGCATATACTGATTCAGAGATAAGGGTTTCATCTAGTGAATAATGATCCATACACATGAGAAAAACTGGAATTTTCAGGGCGTTGCCTGGACTTGCAAAATAAGAAATACATGGCAATGTATTTTTAATTTTAAAGTTTGAAATTAGTAAAAATGGGGGACTTCAGATTTTTCTTAAAATAAATTGAAAATGAGAGATTATAGAGTGTGAAAACTAAAAAGTGGAGTAAACAAGCTAAAAAAGCTTTATTACAAAAATAGCATCTGATTGTCAGTTATAACACATTACTATTTTCACATGACAATACAGTGTCCTGATCTTGCCATCTTAAGTGACAGAAATCATTTCAACTCACTTAAGTCAATTCCCCAGAGTCAGGATTGCAAAATTAGAACTGTGCAACAGAGATCTTGATAATGGAAATGAACACAAACCCAAGTGAAATCCTTGGCATTATGTAACTTTAATGGGGGATTAAGTGAAATAGTTGATTTTTCTTGGATAATTTGACCCTGAAAACTTCTGGAAAAAGTGACAGAATTAGCTCATCTCTTACAAACTTACTAAAACATCAGGAGCTTCCTTTACTGTGATCTCAGTGGGAGAAAACACTGGAGTAGTAGAATGATTTAATTGTTTCGTTGGGCCTGACTTTCTCCTGGGGTGAAGAAGGATAGCAGGACTGAGTCCCTGCTGCAAAGGTAGTGTGCAGCATTTTGTACAGCCCTGCAGGAAAACTCAAGAGTATGAGGAGCAAACTCCCCCTGACTTACTCATAGCTTCACTAAGGCAAAACCAGATCCTGCTTTACTGTACATTTGTCAGTATTTTACATTATACCTTAAACAGAGACATGAAATTGATTCTTTACTTTAAAATTAATGATCCCCTTATTTAGAAAGCCCATACTAGCCTTCTGGGTTTTTTATGGCTTCTTTTTGCATTAAGACAACTATGTGACATAAAATAAAAATAAAAAAAATAGTAAAGTGCAAGATCTTTAAAAATGTGTACAAATTTCTTTGTTGGGGTTGGTTTTGTCTTTGATGAGTGGTGAAATTACAACAGATTTACATGAATGTACAGTATATTTACCAGTCTTGAATCACTCAGTCCTGTCCTGTGCCACTCCACTTATGGCTCACGTGGCAATGATGTGGCCAAGCGTGTGTCTGGTCTACCCACGCTCCGAGTGGTTACGTGGCTTCTAGGCTGGGGCTGACCTGCACCTGGCTGGCTGGAGCACGGGCTCAGCGCCATGCTAATGTGATTACATGGCTTCTGGGGAATGCATGGCTTGCATCCAGTCAGGCAGGCAGGCACACAGGCATGGGAAAGCACAGACTAGCTGCACCCATCCAAGCAGACAAGTCATGAGATGCCATACACTG
The DNA here is from genome assembly GCA_036023395.1 of Myiotriccus ornatus. Lineage (NCBI taxonomy): Eukaryota > Metazoa > Chordata > Aves > Passeriformes > Tyrannidae > Myiotriccus > Myiotriccus ornatus. Next base: position 38,878,881 of record JAYRBT010000093.1, on the reverse strand, counting down.
ACTGACCCCTAGCAACACACAGCAGATCTACAGGATGACTTGTCTGAACTATGGAACTCTGATCCATAAATAAATTTTGCATCTGATGGCTACAGTGAATTGTGTAATTTCAATTTGGAAGTTAGTCTCCCCAGTCCCAGTGGAAATACTGATATTCCTGTAACTGATGGCAACAGACCCAAGAAGGGTAATTTGACATCAACCAGGAATGAAACCCATTCCTTCTGGAGGACTGGAGCAGGACTCCTCTCCATACTGTTGAGTGCACTTTCTGCAAGTATTTTTCCAGATACAAACTCTTCAATTTAACATTCCAGGAACAGGAGGAAGACAAGAATCAAACCATGCTCAAACTGTGACTCTTTCTCAGATAGTTGTGTCAATTGTTATTTACAAGAGTTAAAATTGTTTTCAAGAATATGAGTGAAATTTTTCTCTTAGTACATAGCTCCCAGGACAATTAGGTTTGTTAGGCAACTGCAATTATGAAATATGGGATCCTAAGATAAAAGTCTCTATCTTGTCCAGGTTAATGGCAGAAATCTGTATTTTGTTGGGCCAGTTGTTGGGAGAAGGGATTATTTCTTTGTTATAAAACCATCTGATACAGACTCATACTTGATTCAGAACATAAGTTATATGGACCATAAGATGCTATTTTAAGGAAATACTGCTGAAAGAATACTAATTAAAAAACATTGTATATCCCCTTTTTTGCAAAATACATAATGAAGTAAAAGACAACCAGAGAAATAATCCCTTAGAAAACACCCAAACATTAATAATAATATTTCTAAGCATCTATTTTTTCACTGTACTCGGATTTAACTACGTGTTTAACTTATTGCTTTGTGGACCTTCATATCCACACACAACAGTACCATGAGTGACAGTGACCATAAACTACTTTGAAGTAGTATATGTGGAAATTACATGGTAGGTTCACTGCCATTACAAACATTAAATGACATCTAGATAAGATTCCTTGTCACCCACTGTGTTTTATGCTTCATGAAGTTTATGCAGTCAGCCACATCAATTGGATACATAAGCAGAAGCATACAGACACAAGAGTCTGTTTGCACTACAAGAAAGCACTAGCTTTCAGTAAGAAATTTAATTTAGAAACCACAGAGCTTTGCTGAAAAATTTTTGCATGTTTACATGTAGTTTGTGAGGAGAACATCCTCATACCACACTTTTAATCACACTTTTATAGCATTTACCCTACAGATGTGACCAGGGTGGCTTCTGCAGAGGGAAGGCAGCTTTCTTCTTTTTTTTTTTCCCTTTTATTTTTTTTTTCTCTGTATATGTGTGTAAAACAGAGAACAGTTGTAGGACTCCAATGGTATTTTGTACCAATGGGATCCATTCTCATGTTTAATTCCAATGAAGGTAGTGCACAAAACCTTTACAACAAGTTACAATCTGAACCATGGCCCTAATCAGATGCTACCAAAAATCCCTTCCAAAAATCATGTCCAGCATTGGTTCTGTTAGGATATGATGGTGCCACAGTGAGCTGGCTATTTAATCTGAAGTTGCATTCTTATCTTACTTACTGTATTGCCAAGCTGGTGTCCTGAAAATACTAAGCTAGAACAGGATCTTTATAATAATACCAAATTTTCTATTAATTATTCATTTATGCTTCATAAGGATTATGCATACAGCAGCATCAATTGAATAAGTGAGCACAGGCATACAGGCAGGTGGAAGAGGCTTCAACACCAACAAATTTGCTGTAGAATTTGGGCAGTGTGCAGAACCAGATCCCTAGTGAAGTCATTCAGAACTTTGACTGAAGAAAATAGAAACTGCATTTTGACTTCTAAGTGTGCAATGCTGAGAAATGTTCACAATCCCACAGTGAAATAATTATGAACAATGAGAAATAGTTAATACTGGGAAATTTGCTGCCACTGTAAAATAGGAGTGTTGTAACAGGTGGTGTGCATTTCTAGCAGCACTGACCCTGGACAGCTCATGGCCATCCAGTCACTGGGTTGCAGGAGCTCTTGGTTGTTCTCTCAGCATTCCAGCTAAAGATTGAACACCTCTTGCACAGGCTAAGAGAGAAAGCTTCTCTCTCCATCCCATTCCTCTCTTTTATCTACAGCCAGCACAGCTGTGGTTTTGTTATCAAAGAGCACACTGGCATGCAAGTATTTTTAAACAGTTTACCTCAGCAGTAGAAAGCCGCTGTGGTAAGTGGAACCACTTTTCACAGCCTGTCTCCACGGAAAGCACCACACAACTGAAATCTGTCCTATTACCTCTGGAGCTGAGCTGCCACTGACTGCACAGTCATTCAGCCATTTGAAAAATGATCTCCCCAACAGATGCAAGGCAGTGGGAGCCATGAGGTGTCTTATTCTGGAGGGGAACAAATTATTTTTAATACCTTCCAAGATAAATATGTTGATAGGGACAAGCAGAAACAGGAAAGAAATGAGATACACTTTAAGACAGTATAGAAATGCCATTATAGGATACCAGTCCTTAACCCTATACATAAAATTCTTCCTTTAAGTTGTTTATGCCTGTTGTGGACTGAAATATTCCCACTGCATAGGGCTTTCAATTAGTTACACACTTCTCCCTACCTGCCCCCACTTTGCAGAGCGCATCGGAGTGCTCTTACAGCTCTGAAGGTCAGGTAGGGCTTTTTTCTTTCCAGTGTGGGAGTTGTTACACCACACTGGCATGAACTAAAAAAAAAAAAGAAAACAAAAGAAAACAAAAGAAAAGAAAAACAAAGGAGTAATGGAGTAATGTACTGAACAGAGATCAGACTTCAGTCTTGTTTCTTTATTTGAAATGTCAAATCAGTGAATCTGGGCATCTTAGTATTTTGTACATTCCCATATACACAGCCCTCTCATTATCCTGCACACAGTCCTTTAGCTCACTCTGTCTTATTCTGCTCACTTGGGAAAGATTGCCTGTTTAGAGCATTGTCATCAGAAATAAAAGCATTTGGTGACTCCCCTGGAATAGATTATACTGTGGAGTCAGCAGTGTATTTTGGGACACACGTTTCTTCTGAGCTCAGATTTTGGTTTATAGATTTGCTTAAGCAAGGGTGCTGTTCCTGTCAGTAGAGGGCACCGCAGGTATGTAAATACACCCTACTTTCCATCGTGTACACTCGCAGGAACAAATGTTAAAGAGGCGGGTAGCACTATCATTAAGACAGGTAAGGATTCTGGAGCAATGAAAGATATTAAATACAACGACAAGTTTTTGCTCACAATGAGAGAAGCTCACTCTAAAAAGTACTAAAAAAGCAAGAGACGTTGCAAATTTTTGGTTAAGATCAAATACTGATTCTGCATGTAGCTAGGACTTAATATCTTAGGACAATATATGAGTAGCAGACATCGTTTCCTTCATTTTGTTAATTATTATCTCACGTTTTTCTTCATGATATTACATAATATTAATATTAATATTCCTAATATGAATGTTGTACTTTTTTCTCTACCATTGTTTTCTGTCAAGTCCTTACTCTCTAACCATATACCATTACACACAAACAGATGAAACAGGAAAACAGTAAAGGACAAAGAGGATGAGTAAGAAACAAACAGCATGGAGCAGAGAAAAACTGACAAGACAAAATGTGCTAAGCCTTCTGTTACACAGCTGTGAGCATGACATTGCCATTGTGAGCACAATATGCATATAAAACAATGCTGAAACAGGTCACAGATATGCACTGAAACTTCATGAACTCTAACTGCACAAAAGACTTGAACAAACAAATGATTATCTGAAATAATTTCTTAACACCCATTCCAGTTCTCCCATTTTTCTCAACAATCATCCAAACTACAAGGAAAATGAACATTAGTTGTTTTCTCCCTTCTTATTTGTTTGTTCTAGGTTTGGACCTTCTCCTTTTATCAATATTTCAGTAAAAGGATGTTGTGTTTTCACTCCTTCCTGGGCTTCTTTAGATATTTACACTTCCAGCAATACTGAAGAATTTTCATGTAAGCTTCCTGCAGCTCCACTGTAATTAAATTCTGTTTTTCCTACCTAGTTTCAAGACTTATAACAGCAAATGTGAACTGCCCCAGCTTTGTACAACAACTGGGGATCTCTTCCAGCAATAACTATATGTAGCTGTGAAGGTCCTTACACTCCAAGTAATAGTGAAAGCCTGTAAAACATATATTCACTTAGCAATTAGGCTGCCACTTTATAACTACTTACTTCTATTTTCTGTATTATATACTATGCATAAGCAAATAAGCCTTTTTATTCTGGCATGAAAAGGCAAATTCATAACAGCATCTGAAAGCCATTGGTACTGTAAATATTGCTGCATCAGAAAAAATGGTGTGTTCACGTAGCTGTATGATGTCACTGCATGCTGTGTTGCTATTAGAGAAGAAAGAGTATCCCCATTCTGGTCTTTGCATGAGAATGCAATGAAAATCTGCACCAGTTACAAAATGGTCAGGCATTGAGGCTTCTTCAGTGCCAGAGACAGAGTTTCTGGAACCTGAAGAGTTTTGCAAGATGAAAAAACCACAGTTAAGATCCTGCTAATTGCCTTTACAGACCTGTGATGCAGATGATCAAAACTGATGAATTCCCTGGCTTTGCTGAAATCACATCATATAAATCCACTCATATGAAGAGATATACAAGCTCTTCCCCGTCTGTGACTCACGTATTTGGTGTATGCTTTCCACTCAAGAGTTTCAGCAGTTCATCAGAAAAATCCTGTACCAGGGTGCGTGGGGGGCGGTGCCTCCACAAAGTTAGTACCAGCATTCTCCTTAGAAGAGGAGAGCCTTAAGAACTGAGCACACTGTGTGTCTGTGTATATGACTACAGAGAACGAGAAGTCTGTGGGTTTGTTTCACAGCCCAAGGAGACGCAGGAACCGTCACTGTTTCCGTGCGTGTGTAGTGTGCCCAGTACTGGGCAGCGAGGATGCTGTGCAGCAAAGAAAACCTCAGTGCAGCTGAACTCAGCCCTTCATGCGTAACTGCACTGTCCAGCAGCAGTCATTCCTCAGCTCCAAGATCCACCCTTTGTGTCATCTTCTTTCTTTCACTCTTTTAAAATCGAGGAAGAGAAAATTCACAGATCCATGGGTTATTCTCAGTGAAGCTTTCCACTGTGGTTTTTTTTGGTGTCTTGTTTTGATATACATGTATTTTTTTCAATAAATATATATGTTTTGGGGTTTTTTTTGTTGAGCACTTTCCACTAGATGGAGACAGGACACTGGATCACTTTGTCCTCCAGGAGGACACTGACAATCAGGAACACAAAATAAAGCCCAAACATGAGGAATCCCAGGATTTTATTCATCCTCCACTTGCAGGAAGCAATGGAGAGGATGACAAAGAGCAGCATGATGAAGAGGAGGACAATTGCACAGAACAGACCATTGCTGCTGACTGCCACCGGGGCAAAACTGTTAATCACAGCATACAGGAGCCATGGAAGAGGAAGGCTGTTAAGAAACAGAAAAAATAATTTAAAACATTGCAGAAGACCAGAAAGAGGCACTAGAAATTTTCTGGAGACAATTCAAAATACAATCAGAGGCTTCCTGCATAAAGTGAGACAGGAAGAGTTTCAACTCTTCTAATATGTACATAAATCTAACTTGTCAACTTGCTCATAGTTCTTGGGGAGAACACATAGGATTTATGCTCCCCACTCTTCCACTAGTTACACTGGTGAACTATATTTCCCTTGGCTGACAAATCAACTGGCATCCTGTCTGTTAGCAGGAAGACCCCTTTTATTTGTTTCTGGATTTCACACCATTTGTGGGAGAAGCTATTCACATTCTCTTTCCAAGTGGATGCATGACAGGAGGATGGGTTACATAAAAACATGTCCTTGCCATGAAGCAATGTCACTCTGCAAGACACTGCCCGCAAAAGTTGGCCCTTAAATGCCTGAAATTTGGCCCTTAAATCCACATTTACTGTATAAACCTGTGTTAAAACGTGAACTTCAATTGAACTTCAGCTTAATTTCTATTTCTGTGTTTGCTGTCATTGCATTTCTCATCTCTCAAACCACAGAATGAGGTAATATCCCTTTGCAAGATGTCAGGCTGAAATAAATATTTAAGACTCTGACTGGAGCTTAGCAGGCTTAGAAAGCATGAAGTGAGTTGTCAGAAGCTCACAACATTAAAACTTTGAATAAGCAGCTCAAGAGAGAATAATTTATTACAGCTGCAGTACCAACTACACCAGTCTACAGTTCAGCTGTGCCATTTCTGTTGTAAATATACCAAGTCTAGCAGACTGGTGCAGGACAAAACCCTTTCTATTGGCAGGAAGAGGCTAAACCTTTTTTTAAAAGTAAGAAAGCGTTGCAAAAGAGAAAAGTTTTGTAATGCACCCTGTGTACTCCAAGTTGGAGCACATGGGTTTCACATATTTTGCAGATTTGCTGCATATAGATATTATTTCAAACTCTTCATGCTTCTGAATTAATAGAAAAAAAGAAGCCCAGTTTTCCTATGTCTAAGGTACTGATACATGCAGATGAAGTAAAACAGACATTTACTATCTACTCCTACTTCAGGATCCATTTTTGCACCTGTGCAGTTGCTGGTATATTTTCAGCAGTGAAAACCATGACCTCTTCTATGATTAGGCTGTTTGGCACTATGACTATGATTAGATCCGCTCTTCTGTTTGTGTGATAGCAAGAAACAACCAAGGATAGAGAAACTGACAGTATGGACATGATTCTCAGTACCTCTATGCTCTAGTGTTGGGATGTGGAAATAAAGACAGAGTATATCTCTGTACTTCCTGCACATTTTTCAAATACCGAGGCACAGATTACATTATTTCTGGACCTGATCTACCTTGGTCTCAAAGGGTCAAAAAGGATTTTGAATTCCAGCCTCATGTCACACATCATTATCTTCGTGAATCTAAGTGTAAATAGCAAGTTTCTGTACAATCTCAAGTAGCTTCACATTGTCAAGAGCTATATAAAGGGTGCTTTTTGTAAAGAGAGAATTGCTTTGTAATTTGGGACTTGCCAGGTATATAAAAAAAATAAATCACATGTCAACAGCAGCCCAAACAAGCTACTCAAGACAATGACATTCCGTTGTTATTACAGCAAACATGAATACTGCAGAGGCAATGAATTGTTCCTGATCATCATTTATAAAGAAAGCTCTAGTATAAGCACAATGAATGGTAATGGAAAGCTAACAGCAGTCTCACAAAAGCATAAAAAGCTTTGAAATTCCTTCCTGGAAAAATGCTCTTGCGCACTTTTTAAAATGCAATTCACTTGCCTAGGCATCTCTGTGATGTATCAAAGCAAGAGTCAGGGAACAAATTAATAGCAATTCTGTCATGCAAATGTCTATAAATTTCAGACCACTTGACACAGTAACATTCAGAGAATATTTGTATCACTCTGCTTTTTAAGGATTGCTGCTTGTGGGTAACACCATGGCAGTGTTCTAACAACAAAAGACTTGTTTAAAATGGACACAATTTTTTTGATGTAGGACTTACCCCACTGTGATGTCAAATATGTTGCTTCCAACAGAACTGGACACAGCCATGTCCCCCAGACCTTTGCGTGCTACAATAACACTGGTAATAAGGTCAGGAATGGATGTACCAGCAGCTAGAATAGTCAATCCCATGATTTCTTCGCTAATACCAATAGTCTCTCCAACCTAAAAGGGTTTAAGAAAAAACAGACGAAAAGTATCCTACAGTGAAGAAACATTTTCTGCTGTAAATCTGTTTAACCAGGAATATTATCCTGGACTTGCCGATTTTCTTGAAGAATAACCAGCAAGATTGAAGAAATACTCATTTTCATAGATCTCCACATGTATCAGGAGAGAGATAAGATTGTCACATAGAAGTATAAGTTATTGACAGATGGTTGCTCATAACGAGAATGATCAAGTCCTGTGGACGGGAGAACCGCAGCTCTCTGAACTACTTTCCACTTTGTGAGTAGTGATTTCCTTCATCCATAGTTGCAGCTTCTAAAATAAGGCACTACTCAGCATGACAGAGATGATGGACTCTAATTTTAAGTGATCTCTCACAGTACAAAGCATAATGCAGGGCTTTTTTTTCGTACCAGTATCACCTCCTTACCTGGTGTGCCCACCAGACCATTAAGTAAGAAAAGAAGGCAATCCAGCTAATAGAGCCGAAAAACGTGAGAGGAAAAAATTTTCTTGATGTCTGAAACACAAACAAAGAGAAACGGTAAAAACCTATGCTGAAGGCTGACATACCATGCTCTTATTTGCTTCTCAAAATGAGACTGGCTTGTCATTTCTTCTGATGACCTGTTCTGAACAAGTATTCTTATCATCATTAGATGACCAAAATACATTCAAAAAAGGTAAAAAACTAAATTCCTACACTGGTATGTATTTACCTGAGCCTCATTCTTCCAATCGCTTCAGTTATAAAATAAGACCTCCTAACAATTAGTATCATAAATGGCAAATTTTGGGTTGTCATTTGTATCATAGTTTGTAATGATGCAGTTTGCATATGTGTTTAGCTGAACAGTGGTTTGACTTCTAAATTTATTAATAATTTCACGCTTATTCAGAATGAATGTTTTCAAATTGATAAAACAGGTTCACACATTAGTGACTTTGTGCAACACCTTTCACAATCAGTATAACAAAGAATGCATATGACAGAGCTAAAAACATATCGAAAATATATTAGGGCATTTACTTTCCTCTATTACAATAGAAGATACACTAAAAACATATTTTCCATGCTTTGTTTTGTAGAGAAATTTGTTATAAAAACATGCAAAACACAGTGACACCCTTCAATGAATTAAAAATTCTGCAACACTGAAGTAACTTCATTTTCATTTTCATTCTCTCCCTTACTAATGTCAAATTTTGAATAGGTAGTGTTCTTGCAGCCAATTAATGTGTTATACTTAGATTAATGATTTATTTTAGTTTCTGTTCTTTCCAATCTTTTGGGTCTCCCATATTTCCTGCTGACTAACTAACTAAGTGTTACTAACAGGATCTATGTAACAAAAACAGATTGAGTTAACTCAAAGGAAAGGAAGGAAACTAAAGAAAGGAAACATGACTGCAGTACTGCATCAGGCAATCACTGTCTAAATCAATTTAAAATTACATTTGTACTGTGAATGAATTCCACCAGTCTTGAATGAAACCACTATCTTTATGATCATGGACCTTCTGAACACAGATCCCTATCCCAGATGATTTCTGACATGTGATGAGCAGAATCCTACAAATTTTCATAAATAAGCATTAGGACTGCGTGTGAAAGTAAGTTATACCACTCTGAATACCTGTTCCAGCTGTTCCTGCACTACTTCTTCCTTTTGGTCCCTGATAAATTCACTTCCACTTCAGAATTTTTATGCCTATCATCACTGCTGCTCATGCCTCTGCTGCATCAGGAGACTCATTAGGCTGTGGATCATTCCTAGGTGCTGTGGGAGTAGACAGGATTGCAGGTCTTTCCCTGAATGTGACTTTTGGAGCGAAAATACCACTTGGATTTTGCCAATTTAGCTGGCTCAAGCCATGACAAATATCTCTTTTCTAGGGAGTTTACAGAACTGCACAGCCAGCTTTTCTTGTATAATAAACACAAGAAGCATTTATATAGAACAGCCTCACATTTAGGAACAGATCAACATGGCAGAACAGGGTGGCTGTAGACAAAGAGGTGATCAGTGAATTGGGCTGGCCATTAATGCTGGTCAAGCAGGAATGTCATTCTCTTGTCAGCCGAACCAGAAAACAGTGAGGCTGGTCTGCAGCTCAGTGAGACCGTGTAGACTCTGCTGACATAACTGGAATGAGATCAGGACATTACTGGTGGGGAAAAACATAAAGTCAGCAATGGCAATTGTGCACACTCAGTTACGGGATGGGACAAATAGAAGGTCTGTATCTGCTCCAACAGCAGGTGCAGCTGCAGGTTGTGCTACAGAGCATTTACTCACTCCCTGTGTGCACTTGGCATAATACTAAATGTCCTCCTGAAACCTGAGAATGTAAACATTGACTAACATGGCCTGTACCTCTCCACAGGTGAATATACATAGGAACACACATTAAAAATGCTACAGATAATGAGCTTATAATGTTTAAACCTACTCAGATGGACTTTTAAGTTTAAAATGAAAAATTTATATTCATTGGGGGACAGAAGACCTTAGTTTGAAAAGGAACATAATTTGAAAGGAACACAAAGATGACTTTTAAAATAGTGATCTGACACCAGTGGGAGTAGAATTGAGTCTGGTAGGGATAAATGAATCTAAACAGCAACTTCCTTTTTTAAAACAAAACACCTAGCACTTCTTTTTTTTTTTTTTTCACCATTCTTAGTAGCCAGCTCTTTCAACTTACAATATTTTTTGTCTTTTTTGTAAAAACTGGGATTTTTTGGCAACACATATGGTGAATGAGATGAAGCAATACACTTGGCACAAAATCTGCACAGAGCACCTTGTAGCAATGCAATTTGAATGATCACTTGACAACACTCAAGATATAAGCAAACACTGGCTTACATACAACTAATACAACAAGAACTGTACTGACCAGTAATAGCTCTGATAGTGAGATTATATATATATATATCAAATGGTTCTTGCCCAACAAGGAGACATTCTGAATCAGACACCCACGTAATTCAAATAGCTAAGAATTACGAGTCAGTAACTTTGCAGCATGTGAAACCCTTGCCTGTCTTAGCTAATCGTCTCCCACTAAAATTAACTGTTAAGCCGCAGTTTAGGACTAAGAATACTTTAATAGGCTTAACACTTAAATTACCTATTTTAAAATGGGAACATTTAAACTCAAAAAAGGGCAACATTTAAACTTGTACATTTTACAGTTGGTGAAATCCTCCTGGCTGCCAGGGCACTGCTGACTCATATTCAACTTGCCATTAACCATGACCCCCAGGTCCCTTTCCATGGCACTGCTTTCCAGCATCTCATTCCCCAGTCTGTATGAACATCCAGGGTTGCCCCATCCCTGGTGCAGAATCTGTCACTTTCCCCCACTGAACTTCATCTGGTTGGTGATTGCCCACTCTTCTAACTATGTGAGGTCTCTCTGCAGGACCTCCCTGCCTTCAAGGGAGTCAGCAGCTCCTCTGAGTTTTGTGTCATCTGCAAACTTGCTTAGTACCCCTTCCAGTCCTGCATCCAACTCATGAGGGTTTTGAAGAGCACATGGCCCAAGATAGAGCCCTGTGGAACCCACTAGTGATAGGTCACTAATCTGGTGTTAACTCATTCACTGCTACCCTCTACGCTCAACCCATGAGTCAATTGCTCACCCACCACATGATGTGTTTATCCAGTTGTGTGCTGGACACTTTGTCCAAAAAGATCTTGTGAGAGACAGTATCAGAAGCTTTACTGAAATCCAAAAGATTACATCAATTGGCTTCCCTTGATCAGATAGATGGGTGACCTTGTCATAAAAGGAAATCAGGTTGGATAAGTAGGACTTCTGTCTCATGAAGTTGTGCTGGCTCTGACCAATGACTGCAATGTCTTTCAGGTGTTTTTCAATTCTCCCCCAATAATCTTCTCCCTAACTTTACCAGGCACTGAAGTGAGACTGACAGGCCTGTAGTTTCTGTGGCCCTGCTTCTGGAGGGGATTGTCCTGCTCTGCTCTGCACTGGTATGGCCTCACCTTGAACACTGTGTGCAGTTTTGGGCACCACAACACAGAAAAGATTAAATAAAGTGTTAGAGAGTACCCAAAGGAGGGCAGTGAAGATGGTGAAAGGCCTTGAGGAGAAGCCGTATGAGAAGCAACTGAGGTCACTTGGTGTGTTCAGCCTGGAGAAGAGGACACTGAGGGGAGACCTCATTGCAGTCACAACTTCCTCATGAGGGGCAGAGGAGGGTAGACACTGATCTCTTCTCTGTGGTGACCAATGACAAGAACCAAAGGAATGGCCTGAAGTTGTGTCAGGGGAGATTTAGGTTGGATATTAGGAAAACATTTTTCATCCAGAGGGTGGCTGAATACTGGAACAGGCTCCCTGGGAAAACAGTCACAGCACCAAGCCTGACAGAGTTCAAGTGTTTGGATGATACTCCCAGGCACATGGTGTGACTCCTGGGGATGGTTCTGTGCAGGACTAAGGGTTGGACTCGATGACCCTTGTGGGTCCCTTCCAATTCAGCATATTCTGTGATTCTGTGAAATCAAGCATGAACTCCATAGATGCTGCTATCTAATTTGCAGATAGATGAAAACTTTAAAAAGCGTTGTTTGTATGCTAGATTTTATTACAGAGTATAATAATAATTATGGTAATTTTGTAATTAATAACAGCATACTTTTGAGATATATCCCATTGTAACTCCCTAGCTCTCTGAAATACAGAGAGCTGCCAATTCTAAGCATTTTCCTAGAAGAATTGGTCAGAGACAGCAGATAGCAATATTTCTCTCCACCTCTTCTGGTAGGTGTTGTTACAGTTGCCTTGTAAAGACAGAGTATCTAGTTTGTTACTAATTGGTTCTTTTGTGATCCTGGTAGCAGAGAAACAAGAAAAGTCATGGCTCATTCAGTTTATATGCTATTTTCCTTTAACAAAAGAGAAAGGATTTTCTAGTTTTACTGTAGATTAGATGGATTAGTACTATTCCTGACCATAAGCAACCTTAAGGATGTGTTTTTTTGATAAATTTCTCTATTTATTTCATGCCAGTGTTACTAACATCTTTAACAACCTGAATGATTCAAATATTTGTCATGTTAATAAATTTATCTGCATTGAAAAGTTTGATTTTTCTTTCACACTTAACAGTGTTAAGTTAACTGATTACTCAGAACTGGCTCTTCTAACTGGATCTGTACAGGAACATGTTGTCCTTGTCCCCTTGGTAACAGTGCATCTCTGTATGGCAACAAGAGTTCATGGAAGTTGTAACTCTTTGCAATGAGAAGCTGCAGAGTTAAAGTGAACTTCCCTATACTCCAGCGACAGCACGAGCAGAGCCCCAATAGCCATTTTTCTGGCCTTTACCGCAAAGGTTGGACAGTGGAGTAATGTTATAATAAAAGACATGGTGTTCAATATCTGCTCCTGAGCCACTGGAGCACCTTGGTCACAAAGTTTTTCTTTCAGTCTTTCAATATCTGTTACTGCAGGAGGTGGACAGTTACATATGTGACCTTTACAGAGTTATGAGGGAAATAAGCCATTAGTACAGGATACCTGTTACTGTTCAAAACACCGGAACAAAAATGTGGGTACAAAATTCCCCAAGGTTACACATATCCCTGGGATACTGCCAACAATATTATTGATGTTATAGTAAGGATTTTAATACATACTGGCTTATTGTCAGCAGGTGTTATTAAGGCACTAAACACATTAAAACATCTCAGCTAGTGAATCAGCTGACAGTTAGCTGAACTAATGCATAATCTACTCTAAGTATATAAAAATTTGCATATGTGTACACCAGAGCATAATAAGGCAGCAGGATTTTGCTAACTTTAGAACTGGAGACCTTGTCTATGAAATAATTTTCTAGAGCTTCTGGGTTTCATGGAGCTAAATATAACTTGGTATAGTACAAGTAAATGCAGGCAAACCATCTCCATTATGTGGAGATAAAATATACATGCAAAAAGAGACTCCATGAGGAAAGAAAAACTCTTTTTGAACACTGGACATCCACAGAGGATGTCAAAGGCTTCCATACAGTCTTTCCAATAAGTATATACCACACAAGCGTTCCCTTTATATATCCTCATGCTAATCTGAGCACCCTGATGCAGAATTTTTGGTTTCAAAGTAAAATTACCACACTTGCAAATCAAGCCTCTGATGGTTGGCCTACCTAAAGAAAATCTATTTAAGTATTATTTTAGGTTTGCTTTAACTTTTGCCTCACAGATTTAACTGAAAGTGGTTTTGTGATGCACATGCTGAACTGTGATATTGGGCTTTGTTTTTATTTGGAAGGAATCAGTGGGGATAGCACACAGACATAAGTGAGAGTATTTTAAAGACATAGTAAAGAAGAATACTTGAAATTTTATTTAGTTTATGCAATCATCTGGTTAATTCTTTGACAGTAATGTTCAAAGTAGGCAGCTTGTCATAGTCATACAGCTTCTTACCTCTTTTGTTAATACTACATGTGATTGCAAACTACTCTTTTTTTTTTTTTTGGTATAAAAAAATTGCTCTTTTCAGTAAATGAAGTTTTAAAGCTCTGTTGTCCACTTGCCTATCTGGCACATACAACTTTGCTAATTTTTTGTGTTGTGTCAGGGTATTTTAGCTGCAGGATGTCAGGATGCCGGTTCTATTGTGAACAATACTAGTTTTAGTAATAATCACATGCATCGCACAGTTGCATGCAACTTGTTGAGATACTCCCTTTCCAAAACAATTATTTAAAAAGCTGTTCTCATTTGTACAGTACAGAATATTGGATAAAGCTACAGGTCTACTGATGTTAACTTCGGATTTTCAAAATACTGCCGATACATATTTCTCATTCATTTTGGACCAAATTATGAAAAAAAACTCACAGAGGTGGTTTTGAATGACAAAACGAGGGCATAAATACAGAAATAAACAATACTGAAATTCATTTAGTATGCTCTCTGTTACCAAACGAAAGTAATTAGCAGAGTTGTTTGAAATCTTTAGGAAAAAGGAAGCTTAAAGATTGGAAGAAAAAATGCTACTTTATAGCCTTTGAGAAAGCTTTATCTGAAAACAAATCAGAGGTCCTATTTTAGCTTCTTTCTTGCACTGAATTGCAGGTTTTTTGCATGTGGGAAGGGAAAGTTTTTCACTGTGCATGAAGAGGAAAAAAGAATTCAGGGTGTTGATTTATAAACTTCTACGCTGTGCATCCCACTCTTGCAGCAGTTTTAAACCTATTTTTGATCCAGAAAGGAAAAGAGATTATCACAATTACTACTAAAGCTTTTTCAGCTCTTGAATTTTCCTCTTTTACTTTCCATGAGCCTTCCCAGTCAGGTAAATGTTTTGTATATGTGAGTATGAAACTGGTAAGGCTCGGTAACTTGTTACAGTAAATCCTTTGTTGTCAGTCTTACATTAATTCAATCTGTGTTTGGAACAAAGCCAGAAAGTATTTTACACATGAAGGGACTTACAGATACTGTCCTAGTGTGAAAATTACAAGATGATAAGCAGAAGAGAAACGTCTAGTAGAACATGAATTTAAGAGAAATGCATACCATTATATTTTTTAAAAAAGGAGAAAATTTAGTGTAGTGGTTTGGATTTTAGGCCCCACATTGGCCTCTTCCTGGATACTGGGTCGCAACTGAGGAAGTCTCATATCTCAGGTATTCCATCCTGGTTTTTATGTAAGCAAGGGTATAAATAAGAAGGAGAGAGAAGGATCTCTCTCTCTTCTCTTCTGTTGGACTGGAAGACAGTAGGTCCCGGTGCCTGGCTCTCACTTATCTGGGAGTGAGGCCTGCTGTGGACTGTTGTTTTCCCGATCTGGATGGAGAAGTCTGGTGAAGTGTCTTTCGTCTTCTTAAGAAAAGTATTTTGTTCTTTTGTTTGCTAGTTCTGTATTAGCTGTGTATATCTGCCTATATTTGTTTTTATTTTCTGTTTCAGGGGAGTGAGGACTCTCTGTTTATATGTATATAGCCTCTTTGTAACTGTATATAGATGTAAATATATATATATTTTTTTATATATATATACTGCTTTGGTTTTGTCATTTTGGTGCTTTTGGTAGGTTTTTTTCCCTCTTTTCCCTTGTGTTCATGGTGGGGGGCAGACTACAAATGTAGGCTGGGGCATTTGGCTGGGAGCCAGGTCCAAACCATTACATTTAGGCAGTCTAAAATCTTTCCAGTTGTACGCTTTAGGGCACTGAAGATGGACAGACTCATTCAGCACTTACGTGAAATTCAGTAGAGATTCAGAAATACAGATGTGAAGGCCCCAAAGAAGTTTTCAGACCTTTCACTTTATGTCATAAAATATTACGAATATAAATTACAATCTTTATAGAGCTATTATCAACCAGTTGCTCATAAGCACCCATTTGCCATTTGAAGACTGATATTGTGACATCTTCTTCAAAGAAGAAACTCTTAAAAAACCCATTAGCTCTATTTTACACGTATCTGCTACAGTACTTTCTTGGCATTTAGCTATAGAGCCATCTTTTTGTGTAGAACACACTGCAATAACACAGCAACAGTTACTTACAGGTTTTCTAACGTCTGGTAAGGTAGCCCACAGTGGAAAAACAATGGGTAACACAAGAAGATAGGTGAGCTGCTTGCGTCGGGTTTCAGGCCAGGCCAGGCTGAGAGGCTGCTCCTCATCCTCTTCATTCTGTAAGGAAAGCTGCAGTGAGCAGAATATCAAAGTGGATGACTGAGATTAGGGATTCTTCCAAAAGGAGTTCCAAGAATGGTGTTGTGTTGCAGTGAGAACCATGGACTCTGAAAACATTGCACAAACACCACACCTACCTAACAACATTATTTAGAACACAGGAAAAAAAGAATCTGGCCAAACTGTGTGGTATCCCTGCAGCACAGGACATCCACCTGTGGCTGGTCCCTTGGGATGCACAGAATGTCTCTGATAAGTGTTCCCACAGCTCTCCCTTGGGATATGGGCTAGACTAGTTAGGGATTAAGACACCTCTGGGCAGCACAAAGCCTGGCCACACAGATGACAGAGAGAGAAAGAGAGGGAGAGAGAGCGATGGAGAGGGAGAAGGAGAGGGAGAAAGACAGTGTGCGTGCATAGGTGCATGTACACACTTCCACACACACATAAATATGCACTTCCATATGCACATAAATATTTAAATGTGCATATAGATGTATACATATATCTAAATTTTTAAGCTTTTGTGAGTAACTTAAAAAGTTACTATACAAATATGTGTCTGTATACGTATGTATTGTCTTGTTCATAGGATCATTGGGTAATTCAGGCTGGCAGACACCTGTGGAGCTCCACTGCTAAGCTGGTGTGGTCAGGCTGGGCTGCTAAGGTCTCTGACCAGTCAAATTGTGAAACCACCAATAATGGAGATGGCCTGACTTTTCTGGGCCCCAACACCATTGCTGGGCTGTCCACTTGAGGAATAGGCTTCTCCTTGTCTCCAGCCAAAGACTCTTGCATTTAGACCAGCCACAGTGCAGCAGTATTCTTAACAACTTGGTGCTAAAACTACAGACATTCCTCTCCTATCGATGTAGCTGATTTTCACATTGATCTCTAGTTTCCATTCCTGTGTAAGCTGCCCACCTGTCATCTCTGTTACAGAGCAGATGTATAGGATCCCTCTCCTGTGACGGAAAACACTTGATTGCCACACACTTCTCTTTCCTTAGACTGCTCCTCCTAACAAAATGGACCCTTCTCAAACTGACAAGTGGGCATGATTCAGCCTTTTGTATGCAAGTATTGAAATAACTTTTAACCTTCTAACATAGGTAAGCGATATCTCCAGAACTGCACATCTAACACATACCACAGAATAAGGCAACTGAAAAAATGGCCTAAATGGTTCTTTCACATAAATGCGTGTAATGCAAATTGTGAATCTTGTGGAAAGACTTCTAGAGAGCTCAATGAAAGCTAAACAAGTCCAAAAAAGAGCACGTGGTGAAAACTGTTTGAAAGCATGAGAAGTATACAACAACTTTTTCATGTACTGTTCTTGTTTTTTTCTTTTGAAAAAAGATAACAATTGAGACAGCTCTGCAATATGCATGTTATTCTTCCTATAGATTTATTATAGGATTCTTATAATAAGTTTCTTCTAATAGGTTTCTTCTGTCTTAAGGTTGCTTACCTAAACCTTATGACAATGATATATGAAGTAAACATTTGAATGACCACATCAGTTATTTTTTTCTAAGCAGTAGAGTCACTGATGAAATGTCACCGTATGTTGGTATTGTTCATAACATCTTCTACTTACTTCCAGTTTTGACTGAAGAACTGGTCTTAGTTATTCCACTATTATGAACTCCTGAATTGTTTGACTACCCAGCTACCTGACACGATCAGTATCTAGAAAAGCAGGCCTAGTTCTTAGCTCAGGATCTTCCACTCTGATGGTACCACCCAATACTGATGGATTGGAAGCAAATCCCTGTTTATCTCTTGACACATTTACAAGTTGCAGCTACTTTTGAGTTACGTGTTAATGTCAACAGAAGACAATCTATTGTTAACCCCTATACTTTGTGAAACTCCCGATTTGCGTGACTATAAGACAACAGTAAAGTGAACAGGTCATAAAGGTTATAATCTTAAAAGATTTTAAAAAGTATATAGGCACAATTTGTCACACTCAACACAGTACTTTAAAGGCTCCTGAGCAGCTTAGAGGCTAGCTTTTTCCTTTTGCTTTCAGTTTTTCACAGAGATTGTCCTCTATGCTTCACTGCTGCAATCTACCGAAGCCTGACTTTCGGGGAACTGTGCTAGAGCAGGAGTTTGTGGGGTTACTTCCTGAAAAACAAATCCATTCCTTTTCCATTCTGGTAGATGCTATTGGCGTGGGAAAATCAACCTAAGATGGAGGCTCAGCTTTGAAATACGATGACTGAGATAAAATTTGGGCACAAAAGGACCAGTTAAAGGGTTGCCTAGGTAATTCTTTCTGAATGGCCTGCGTATAATTCAAGCAGAGACTCAGCTGGAATAAAGCTCAGTGACTGCTGCATAAACACCACTTCATGGCAAAGTACTTCCTGAATTGCCATCTTTAGAGATTAGCCATGATTAACAGCTCTAGTTAATCACAACAAAACTTTATATTAGTCTGAGCTTGCATGTGTGTCTGAAAAATATACAGAAAGTAATGTCTACCCTGCTTCAACTCTGGGTGTCATTCTAGTCTCGTGGCTTTGTCAAATACCACTGGGTGTGCATGAGTACACATGCAACATGAGTGGCTGTAGCAAAGGACCACAAAGAATTGCTTTTGGAGATTGTCAGATATCTCCTGAGAAAGCTTGATCCATCTTTTGAGATCTTTTCGTCTTCCAGTTGTCCTACCTCATCCTTCTCCCCAAGACAACTATCCCCAAAATATAAGGCCAAACTCAGGCTCACAGTGCAGGCAAAACCCTTTTTCTTGCTAGTTTAACTCCAGAATGCATTACAGATGCTACAGAGTTGATATGCATTTCCTATTTTGTAAATTGGATTTGGCATCTGATTTTCAATGCTGACCTTCCAAAAACCAGTGGAAGTAAGGAAGTTCAAAGTATTTGTAGATCTAGCTTCCATGAATTTCAGTGCAATACTGAACTATCGAGTGATGTTTAAGAAATGAATAGGAAATAATTTTGGCAGGTCTAAAACCACACAAATATAAGTGTCATGCTGTGGACTAAGCAGCAGTGGTAGAAAATGACTCAGCACAGATTTATGGCAGAGGTTGTGTGCACCATCAGCAGCTACAGCCTATCTGCAATGTACATGCTGAATATGCATTATCACAGTTTGTAGAAACTAATGCTTCAACTATGGTTTTAGTCTGTATGATGAAAATTCAATAGTTGCAATGTTCAGTATGATTCTCTTCTGCAGCACTATGAAGAAAATGTAATGAAAACATGATATACACACAGGAATTCAACTACCTGAATACATACGGTGGTGCCATTTTAGATACCTTCTGGTATCTCCCTTGACCTTCACACGGTCCACCAAAAGTGGAGAATATTCTGCTCATTTATGACACACCTGCCACCACTGTGCAAAAACCTCCATTTCTCTAGGGCAGCCAAAGTACCTACCTATTTATACTCCAAAACTCATTACCTCCTATGACTCTGTATCTAATCAACTTTAATGATACTGGAGAGGACATATGGGAAAGCTGCATAAGTTGACGTGTTCAATTCTGATGATAATCCATTAGAAAGAAACAGCCATATTACGTCAGACCAAAGGCCAGTTTACACCGGTATCTTGCTTCTGCCAATGGTCAGACTTGGGCACTCAGAAAATAAGTATTGGAATGTGGCATATTTTTTCATCTTTCACAAATTCATAGAATCATTGAAAGATTTATGTCGGAGAAGACACCTAAGATCATCAAGTCCAACCGTAAACCTAACACTGCCAGCTCCACCACTAAACTGTGTCCCCAAGCACATCTACACATCTTCTAAATACCTCCAGCGATGGTGTCACAACAACTTTCCTGGGCACCCTGTTCCAGTGCTTGACAATCCTTTCCATGAAGAAATTTTTCCTAATATCCAATCTAAACCTCCTCTGACACAACTTGAGGCCATTTTCTCTTATCTTTTCACATGTTAATTGGGAAAAGAGACCAATCTCCACCTGGCTACAGCCTCCTTTCAGGTAGTTGTAGAGAGTGGTAAGGTTCTCCCTGAGCCTCCTTTTCTCCAGTCCAAACAAACCTGGATCCCTCAGCCAGTTCTCCTAGGACTTGTGCACCAGCTTCGTTGCTCTTCTCTGGACATGGCCCAACACCTCAATGTCGTTCGTGAAGTGAGGGGCCCAAAACTGAACACAGGATTTGAGGTGCAGCCTCACCAGAGCCAAGGATAGGGGACCTATCCCTTTCCTAGTCCTCTGGCCACACTATTTGTAATTCAAGCCAGGATGCCATAGGGCATCTTGGGCCCCTTGGCTTTTGTTCAGATGCTGTTGGCCAGTACAAAATCACAGAATTATAGAATAGTTAGGGTTAGAAGGGACCTCATCTAGTCAAAATGACCCCTAGATCCTTTTCCACCAGGCAGCTTTCCAGCCAGTCTGACTGAAGCCTGTAGTGCTGCAAGGGGCTGCTGTGACCCAAGGGCAGGATCTGTCATTTGGCCTTGCTGAACCTCATACCACGGGCTTTGGCCCATCAATCCAGCCTGTCCAGATCCCTCTATAGAGCCTTCCCACTCTCATGCAGATCAACACTCCCACCTTTGTGTCTTTATGTCATCTGCAAACTGACTGAGGGTGCACTTGATCCTCTTGTCTAA
>JAYRBT010000093.1:38838440-38857817 GCA_036023395.1 Myiotriccus ornatus | reverse complement strand
AAATTACTGATAAAGATATTAAATAGGACTCGCCCCAATACCAAGCCCTGGGAAACTCCACTGGTGACTAGCCACCAGCTGGATGCAATTCCATTCACCACCCCTCTCTGTCCCCAGCCATCCAGCCAGTATTTTACCCAGTGAACCATCTACACTCAGTGTATCCGGCCACACCATGGGAAACCAGTATCTCCAGAATAATGTTGTGGGAAAGTGTCAAATGTTTTACTAAGGTCCCGATAGACAACACCTATAGCCTTTCCCTCATCTACTAAGTGTGTCAATTCATCATAGAAAGAGATCAGGTTGGTCATGAAGTACCTGCCTTTCACAAACCCACGCTGGCTAGACCTGATCCCCAAGTTATCCTGCATATGCCATATTATCGCACTGAAAATCATCTGCACCATGACCTTCCCTGGCACCAAAGTCAGACTGCCTTAGTTCCCCAGATACCCTTTCCAGCCCTTCCTGTAGATGAGCATCTCATTTGCCAACTTCCAGTCAACTAGGACCTCCACAGTTAGCCACTACCGTTAAATGATGGAAAGTGGCTCAGTGAGCTCTTCTGCCAGCTCCCTCAGTACCCTTGGGTGGATCCTAACCGGCCCTATAGACCTGTGTGTGTAGCAGGTCCACTTCCTCTAATCATTTCCAATTGGATTATGAAAGCTTCATTCTGCTCCCCATCCCTGTCTTCCAGCTCGGTGGGCTGGGTACCCTGAGGACAACCAGTCTTGCTATTAAAGGCAAAAAAGGCATTCAGTATCTCAGCCTTTTCCACATCTGTTGTCACTATGTTTCCCTGCACATCCAATAAAGGATGGAGATTGTTCTTAGCCCTCCTTCTGTCGCTGATGTATTTGTAGAAACATTTTTCACTGTCTTTAACTTCATAAGTCAAATCAGGTTCTAGCTGGGCTTTGGTCCTTCTAATTTTCTACCCGCCTAACCTCACAAATTGCTTGTAGTCCTTCTGAGCTTGTCCCTTCTTCCAAAGGTCGTAAACTCTCCTTTTTCTCCTGAGTTCCAACCAAAGCTCTGTTCAGCCAGGCCAGTCTTCTTCCCAACCAGCTCATCTTTCAGCACATGTGGGCAGCTTGCTCCTGCACCTTTAAGGTTTCCTTCTTGAAGAATGTCCAGCCTTCCTGGACTCCTTTGCCCATAAGGACTGCCCTCCAAGGAACTCTGGCAACCAGTCTCCTAAACAGGCCAAAGTCTGCCCTCTGGAAGTCCCAGGCAGCAGTTCTGCTGGTCCCCTCCCCCTTACTGCTCTGAAAAGGAAAGCTCATTCATTTCTTTGTCTCTGTGCCCAGGATGGCCTCTGACCACCACATCTCCCACTAATCCTTCTCTGTTCACAAACAGCAGGTCCAGCATGGCACCTTCCCTGGCTTTGTGTGTCACAAAGTTATCTTCCACACAGTCCATAAAGCTTCTGCACTGTTCCCTCTCTGCTGTGCTGTCTTTCCAGCAGACATCTGGTAAAATGAAGTCCCCAACAAGAACAATCATAACAGTCACAAGATTTTCCCAGCTGCCTATAATATATTTTTGTCTGCCTCTTCATCTTGGTTGGATGGTTTATACTAGACTCCCATCAGGATATGTTTTTTTGGCCTTATCCATAAATACTTAACCTTTTAATCATCATCATCAGACTCTAAAAAGTCAAAACACTCCCTAACATACAGGGCTACCCCAACAGCTCTCCTTCCTTTCCTATTCCTTCCAAAGAGTGTATAGCCATCTATTACATCACTCAGTTTGTGTAAGTAATCCCACCACCTTTACGTTACTGTAATGATATCACAGTTTTCCATCTGCAAAATGGTTTCCAGTCCCTCCTGTTTCTTGTCCATGCTGTATGCCTTGGTGTACATGCACTTTAGTTGGGCTATCAGTCTTGTCACATTTCTGGGCGGAGAAGCCTTACTTACTATGTGACTGTTCCATTGTTCTTAATGGATTGACAATGCTTATGTCTTTGATGCTGTGTGGATCTTCATCCACTAACTCCACTGAGATGGCTGAGATGCTGTGTGAATTAGTACATGTGGTCAGTGACTGGAATAGCCTGTCAGGGAGGGAAAACCAAATGTGCTCTGATGTACTCAACACATCGTGAAGCAGACTGAAGGACCTTACTAGCACACTGTCCCTGAAACACTGGCGTGCCATGCTGGTCTGTAGCATGCCTGGTTTTATTCCTTTCTTTCTTCAAATGCAGTTTAAAGCTCTTTCAATGAGCCCTGCTAACTCTGATCCTTTTGACCCTTTGAAACAGATATATCCTGCCTCTCACCAGCAGGTCCGGTGTTGTTTAAACCAATCCACGACAAAAAGCCCTAAGTTCTGCTGCTGAGACCACTCTTGGAGTCAGTTATTGCTGTTATTGATCCTCTGACTCTTCCTGTTTTGTCCCTCATCGTTACATGCAATTGGAAAAACATAGGATAACTTGTGTTCCTTATCACTTAACCAAACATTAAAAGTTTAGACATAGCTGCATTAGAGCTTCATATATAAAAGCTTCATATATAAAAGTAATTACAGTGTTTCTATGAAATTCTTACCAGCTGTCATAGTTCTTTTCACTCCTTATGTATTGCACCTGTGAGATACTGGATCCAAATCTCACTGAATTATTTATATGGGTCAGAAACAACTCACTGTGACTCTGTGTGTGTTTGTGTGTGTGTGTGTAGAGGAGCTGGGCCTCCATGTACATGGTAAGGCTGCCTTATCACATAATGGCTGCTGAGGGCACAGGGCAGAGCCAACAGGACTGCAGCCCGTGCAGAGCACAGGGCAGAGCTGCAGGCCCTGCAGCCGGGCTGTCAGTCAAGGCAGAGCTGCCTGGTAGCCCCACACTATGCCCCTGGAGCCTGTGACTGACCACAGCACAACTCACTCTGGCCTGGAAGGCATTAAGTGGTCAGTGACTGGAATAGCCTGCTGGGGAGGGAAAACCATAGAGATATTCGCACTCCCTGTGAGCTCTCTTCTTCCCTTTCTCTCCTCTGTTCCAGCCTGCCTCATGTGAATCACTGGATCTTGCTGGTAACTATTTTTTCTCTCCTTCTTTCTGTCTTCCTTCTTTCTTTCTTCCTTCTTTCTTTACTCTTTTAATCTGTTTTCTTCTTTTACTCTTTTCCTTCTCTTGTGGGTCACTTGAAACCAATGATTTGTGTTTTACTAGAGAGGGTATACTGACTGTTTGTGGTGGCTGTTTTTTGTGGAATGCATCTTTGTCCTGTTTTAGTGAAGTATTTTCCTTGGTTGTATTTTACTCCTGTAAAACCTTTTGTCAAAATGTCTTATTTTTCTCACCAAATTAAAAGAATTTCTCTTAGAGAAAAATGTGTAGGTTTTCTCCGGATGTCAATTCAAGGTTATAACAAACCAAAACGCTTTTAAAAAATCTTAAATAAAATGTAATCCCTCTGGGCAGTTTATGGCTTAAAATCAGGACTGTAACAGCACCCTCATTTTTTCTTGCTTGTGTTTGAGACAGTCTTTTTGTTCCATGGACACTTGCCATGCTGCATATCATATGTATACTAATGCCTAGATGGGTTGGATGTGGTATCCTAGCACATATTATTATTATTATTAATAATATTAATATTAACAATATCATTAATAATAGTATAGATAATGAAATTAATAATCTAATAAGAAAATGCTCCCTTTGCATATTCTACCAGGGTTAATGAGGTGTATCTTTACCTATAAAAAATAGGGTTATGATTCCCAATTTTCAGGAAATGAGATTAGAGGTGTTATTTTGCTCTGTGTTCTCTTCTATACACCTGTAACAAATATTCTTTTCTTTAAAACCAATCTGCATACATTAATAACTCTACTCTTGCTACTTCAATCCTTCTTTTATTTAAACCATTATAAACAATGAAAATGTACAAAATCTCTGGATGCTCCATATTTCACAGTTCTTTATGCAAGAACATCTATCAAATACTTGTCTGTAATCCTGTGGAATAAAGCTTTTACAGGTTTGCTCAGTACTGGTCTGACAACTTTTAGAATCATGGGATGGTTTGGTTTGGAAGGGACCTTAAAGATCATTTAGTTCCAAGCCTCCTACCACGGGCAGAACACCTTCCACTAGACCAGGTTGATCAAAGGCCCATCTAGCATGGCCTTAAGCACTTCCAGGTATGGGGCATCCACAACTTCTCTGGGCAATTGCTTGAGTGCCTCAACAACCTCACAGTAAACAATATCTTCCTAATATCTAATCTAAGCCCATGCAATTTTCCAGTTTCCCAGTAAATTTTTTTCCAAACAGAGGAAATGATACCGTGTTTCACACTATACAGTGCAAACATATGGTGACATTTTCATCCACAACTATTTTGTTTATAAACAACAGTTTATAGCAAATTCCATCTGCCAAAGGTAGTGACTCCTTCTAGCAAACATCAGAAAATCAGTGTCTCCATGGAGGTTTGCACTCATATTACCTTAGGAAAAGCAATTGCTTTTCTGGCACATTAAACATAATTTTATACTTTTTTTTTCCTGATGGTAGGACAAAATGGAAAACAAGTACACAGAACCACCTCAAATTTACCAGAAATAGCAAATCTGCCACTGTTCACCAACTAAACTGTACTGTATAACAGCCATAGCATATGAACTATAAATATCATATTCTGAGGATTATTCTGTTAGTCCAACTAAGCTGAGGAGCTAATCTATAAATTCTCATGCTTGTGCATTCTGACTGCTGATACAATTAATCAATAAAGAATTAGCATTAAGACTCCAGAAGAAAAGAAACTGAAGACAGGGACTATTTCCAATTCAATTTGCTTATCCCAAAGTACAGATACTGCACCACCTATAATGCGACAATTTCTTTCTTTGCTTGATAGGGCTGCAAAAGACTGCTCAAGTTTGGTTTTTTTCCCCGTTTGTCTGTGTTTGGTTTTGTTAGTTTGGTTTGGTTAGTGGTGGTGGCAATGGGGTTTTTTCATTGTTTTTGGTTTTGTTTTCATTTGTTTGTGTTTGGTTTTTTGTTGTTATTGGAAATGAGCTCTGTACAATCCAACTTCTCATAATGAGTGAATCAAGAAAAAGTTATGTTATCTCAAATGTTACCTGTCCCAGAGGTATTGGGTGATTTTCAGAATTGAGGTTGATTGTTTTATTTAGGAGGGCAAATCTCACATTAATTTATTTCACTAGAAAGGCAGAGAGTATAGGCAATTGGAGCCCTACTGTGAACAGTCTCAAATCTCTGCTCTATGTTTCTTGTCTGTAAGCAGAATCACTCATTTATCTTCTCCTACCTCTCATTCGGAAAAAACTGCGTGAAACAAGGTGAGATAGTAAGCTAGTACAGCAGTATGTCATTTCTACAGGGTAACTAAGATAGAAAGCAACATCTTTCCTCATGAATTCTTGAGTAAAATTCAAGCAGGGCGTAAAGTTAAATCCCTGAGCTTTCAGAATGCATTCTGTATATCTGGATACTCTTCTTAGAGTAGCTGACTTGTGCTAATCCTTGCTCTACTGTGAACTCACTGAAAAGAGCTACCTTATGAGTGAACCCTATGGGAAGGAGAAAGGCTCAGGTAGATTTTTGGTCCAGATTCTGCTATTGCTGCTTGTGTCCTCTTGGGGTCTTGCACAAATAAGTAAAATCACAGCTCCCAGAGCATATATGCTAATTTTTATGCCCATGTCTCTGCCAGCACTCTGGGGAATTTGAAAAGAAATACTCAGAATGTAACAGTCAAAACTGCAGTCAGCCCACCAGAAGAAGTAACAGCTATGGTATGATCGAGATAATTCCAAAGAACAAGCTTTTGTCTTCATGCCATTTTTCAATATCTTGGTTTTCAAGTAAGTCAACTTACTTGAAAATAGGCAACTGATTAGCCTTCGAAAGATAACGATCAATTCCTTTTGATGGCAGCACCATTCTCTTTAAGTCACAAAAAGTTATACCAACAAACAAGATGCAGGCATTTACTTTAGACTGACTGCGGCAACTGAAAAAATGTTTGGGATTTGAAAAATAATTTTATAGCCCAGAAAAATATCCTGAGATGGAGAATGCAATGTTACTCCTGTGCACACCATAATAATTTGATGCAAACAAAATTACTACTCTAGGGCATGGGAGGTATGTCCCCACCAGCACTGTCCCCACTCCTCCTTGGTGGGGAAGGCAAAACATGTGCTACCAGACTTGCTCTGGTACGCAGATTAAATCCAATGAAAGCAATAAAGCCTTTGTGGAAATCTTCTACGGCCTACAAATTTTCTTATATTTTCATGGAAAAGTTATCTCTGACATGGTTGGCATGTAAACATTTTCCAGTGGGGTTTCCATGGAAACAGTAAAAACTGTGCGCATGTGTATGTATGCATGTGTGTGTGTGTGTGTGTGTGTGTGTAGGTGGGAGGAAAAGGTGTTATCTTCAGACTGGAAACTATTTTTAGGTAAGCCACAGGTTAAAACTATTATCAAATGCTTGTTAAGAATGTGGTGGGGATGGGGCAGGGGTAAGGAGCACAACTGGACTTCTCAGAAGGGTAATTCTCTGAAGGGCACCATATGAAATATTTAATGAGATAGTAAGTATCCTTTTAGTCTTCTTTCATTTTCTTACACATTCTTTTTACCACTCTGAAGTTTTACGTAAGAATCTTCTTTGTGGCAACCTGCTAAAGGTTAAGAGAAAGAATGCCATAAGTAGAACAAAATCCCCAAGGAAGATGCAATATTCAGCAGAAGGGAAGGCTATTTCTAGCTGCAAATAAAGTAATAATGTCTTAAAGACCGTATGGTGGGAGGAGATATTGTTCCCTGCTGTGCTGGTTAGGGAACAGGATGGAGGCCACAGCCATCTGTCCTTCTAAGCTGATGACCCCTGTCTCATCAAAGTGTAGGATATCAGCTGCTGCTTACAGTTGGAGTGGGGTGATATGAGTCTTACTGTCTAGCACAAATGACTGGCTTGCTGGGCACATTTTCTGGACAGCCTTTTTGTATTTCTGCAAGCAGCATCAGGACAGATTTTTTTCTTGTTGCTCAAGGGCTTGACTTAGAAAGAGGACAGCTGAATTTCCCTGGAGGAGAGTGGAGTAATAAGAATGGAGTTAAGGTCCTGGGCCTGGGAAAAAAGGAAAATGAAGACAGTGGAGTTTGGAAGAGACAAATAAAGAAATTAAACAACAAAACCCCCCACAAATTAGGTGAAATACACCTAGTTCATGACGCCTTGCAGAAGACATCAATTGACAGTGTTCTCAACTGTCTTGTGTGGTGCTTCAGCCTTGTGTAAGTGGAAAAGAAGGAAAGGAGGAAAGAATCTAGAAAAACATATAAAGATAACCAAAAAAAGCCCACAAAGAAACGAGGAGAGATATAAGGAAAACTAAATCGTTGCAATTGGAGTACTACACCTTTTAAAAATAAGTTTATAAGTATATAAAAATAAAAAGTTATTTTTTCTCCTTTTCTTGCAGTCTTAGCCTGAGACCTTCTTTTTTACAAGCTCAACTTCATAATTTTAAAATAATAAGGGGTTTATAAGCATTTATATGCATATTCTATTTTTACTAGCAGAACACAGAATATTGAATGTACTTATTTTCAGACAATTCTAAGTCCAATATAGAGACTGATATTATAAAGTGCTTGTGTCTAGGGATTTAGACCCAGGCACTATAATCTGCATTAGTTAAAAATATGAAAAAAAAACCAGAAATATGACTATGATTGTTTTTGCAAGAGGGAAAAGCATGAAGACCATAGCAGAACTTAATAATAGAGGAGAAAGAATTAGATCCTTATGCAGATCTTCTGTATCCTCACTGCAAACATTGTTTAGGATGACCTGGTATGTGAGTATATCCATTGCATATTCCACAGTTTTTAGGATAAAATTTTTTCCCCCCAAGGTGTATTTGAAGCTTTGTTCATCCAGATTGACAGTGTCTCTAATTTTCTCCGTTATAAATTATCATTACCACGACATGAAGGCACTAACGGTTAAGTTTTTTTAAGAGATTTATCCAGCACTTATGGATCACAAAACCATATTGTTAGACCATACAAGTGGAAAATTGGAGAGAAGGAATTTTATGCTGTATTTCCAAATTCTGACACCACAGCATTACTCCTTTGCACTGGAGTAAGGAAAAATCACCAAACCTTTGAGCCACCTGATTGCATTTTACTTAGGAACAGAACCAAATAATGTTGCCAGTGTAAAATGGAGAACACTCAGTTACAAAAAGATCAAAATTGAAAATCATTTGTAGGTCAAGACTGAGCTGTAATGAGCATGTTCTTGTTGCCCACTTTTAATGAGTGAGTTTTTGAAAGCGATGGAGAAGCTACTGATGAGAACTGGCTGCCATACAATCCTGTGCCTTCAGTATTACTTCTCAAAATGTTATTAGGGGATTGTTGTTTTTTTCTTGTGACAGCAGACACCTGTAATCCTTTCATTCAGATTGATGGAGCTAAATCTGCAGACTCACTCCTCCACCAGTTACAAACCTCCCTGCTTGCTCCTATTGTGTCATTCGGATAAGGATAAATAATGTATCCCACCTCTAAGACATAAGAATAGTTGTTCAGAATGTCCTAACACGTGCTGAAATTAACATAAAAGCTCCAAAAGCTGCCTCACTGCAAGTTTAAAATGTCTAAAGGGAGATGAAAGGAAGATATTGCTGAGTAATGTACTCTTGCAATAATTTTCCCTTCTTCCCCTGCCGTTGCTTGAAATTGAAACCATTGTCTCTAATGATGAAGCTCTGTGGCCTTGCAGGTTTCTGAATAAACCTAGGAAATGCTTCATTACAATGTAAAATGATAGCATGTGGACACTGCTGTGATACATGATTGCTTAAGGTTGCCTTTTCTTATTGTTTTCACAGAATGATCTCAGTGGAAAAAATCTTACAAAGCAAGACTGGTTTCCTTCTTAAGCTACTGAACTCTATTAGAGTCAATTAGAGTTTTCATGTATCTGACAGACAGATTTAAATAATAAGTTACACCAGGCTATGCCATCCCTTACTGACCTTTGTGAATAAAAGTCTAAAAGTCACTCTGCTTTGGACTTTGATTTTTTTTTCATTTTTTTTTTCCGCCTGAATATAAAAAATAGTCTAAAGACATATTTCGCTACAGTTGTGAGGCAGGACTCTCAAAAGAGGATCCAAATGGATCTGAAATTTGATCTTTCCTTACTTTAAAATGTTGTGTTGAAGTGTAGTGCTGAGAGATTTTGTTATATAGATTTTACTCATCTCATTTACACAAAAGTAATGTTCTGTTGGGCTGACAAGGATCTTTAAGTGTCACGATAGTCTGAAAATTCAGATTAACTGAAAAGATAATTTAATGTTCTACTTACGCCCTCCTTTCCTTGGGTGACTCATTATAATTACTGATTATTCATGATATCAAAAACTATCCATCTCTTTTAGATCCTCAATTCTGATTCTCAATTTCTATTTCTAGAGACAGAATTACTGCAAACAGTGAAGAATTAAAGCCATCTGCTAATACACTGACACACCAGTTGGCCAGAATCATCTTGTCATTTCTCCATCTGCAGCTGTGTAAAGCAAATACAATCTTTTCCCAAAGATTCACCCTAGTACACATTATCATGGGATTTTTTTTCAGTATTGTAGAAAAAAATTGGATAACCTCTCCTTGTTTTAAGTATGTTTCAGTATAAAATAAGCTCCTTGTGAGGGATAATTGTCTTTAGGAAGAAGCCAAAAGACATAAACACACTCTATTACTTGTACACACCTGATTTTTCTTTTGCAGAATTTTTCAAGGAAAAAATTTTACTTACTTCCTCCGATCATGAAGAAGGCAACATGATCTCTGATTTGAAGTAGCAATATTGTTAAACCACAAATAAACCAAACCAAATAAAATATCAGAACTTAACCCTGATATGACTCAAAACAAACCATGGCCATTGCACAGCTCATCCCACTTTTAATAAGTGGAAGCTCATTTTATGTCATAGATCACTACTCAGCCATCTCCTGCAGTGTTTGTCTTTTGTCACTATAGCCTAAAAAGAACGCTAAGAAGTAAACTGTATAAACTAAACTGTTATAAAAGCTTCTGTGTCATGGATTATTTTTACAAAACTTTCTATGCAGCTTTTGATGTCTGAATCTAAACAAGCAGTGGTCGAGTTTATAAAAAGCAATCACCAACTTTGGTGAGGTGGTATTAATAATCTTTTTAAAAAGATAAAAGACATTAAAAAGGGCCTGACAAGACCAAATTTTGCAGTCAGCTATTCTTGAGAATTACAATTTATTTCTTACTTAAGAAAGAAAATAACTGTATAGCTATTTCAGTAGCCATTGTGCAAGTCAAGACATAGTTACTCACTATCTACAAAAGGGGTATAAGGGGTATGTTAAAATAAATACATTTAAATGTTTGATTATTTCTTCTGCACATTTTAACCATGTGCAATAAGAGTCATAGAAACAATAATATACTGCTACCTCATTCAGCTTAATTTTTTATTTGTCTCAAGATAACAGAAGGCACAATGGAGAAGCTTGTTTACAGCTCCTCTTTTACAATAAATTTTCACTATCCCATGATGCTCATCATGATAGCTCTCGTAGAAGAACAGGTTTTCTGCAATGTGTTTGCAATTTCTATTAGCTCTATTTAGGACTGCAAACATATCTGATAAGTAAAAATATGTTTCCTAAAAGAATGCATTCCAGACTACCATCTTACCTTACACTGAAGGAGAGGAGCAGAAGAGAAGAACTTTGACATATGGCAAACCATACACTGGGTTTAGTTGTAAATGAAGATTAAATGCATTTTAGACTGTTCATACTAACAGCCTCTTTCTATTAAGATGTTTACTTTCAGTGAAAAGCACAATCAAGCATGCAATATGTTTATCAGTACAAGAATAAAAAGAAGAATAAAAAAAGTCATTAACCTCTTCTTCAACATTATGGGCGATTCCATTCTGCACTGGTCCTGAATCACTCGGTGGTGTTACTGCAACTTCCACTTTTGCACCTTTTTCTGTGTCATCATCCAAAAATAAGAGTGGGAAAACAACAGATCAGAATATTAAATAACAAATCTGCTAGTGAAACAGCTGTCATATGTCTAGACTGAGTAAATCATCAAATACTAAAGGTGGGACAACATCTGCTTTTAAAAGAGAGAGACAAAAATTTTGTCTTTCATTTGATTAGTACACATTTTGAATAAAAATCTTATGAAATCTTATGAAGCTAGCATTTGACGAAACTATTTTATTTGCACTCGTGCCCTAGAAATATTTAAATGCATTGCAATATTGAGCACTCTTTGTCTATTCATTAACTGACTAAGCCTAATACTTGAGGTAAAAACTGACATAAAGCATTCACCACAGACATTCTAGAATGCAACATGTTGCATTTACAGATGAGGGGATACATTCAATAACTTCCACAATGCACTAACCCCTGCAATTAGTAAAGTAACTTCCAAGCTGTAATCATGCTGTCTCTCATGCAAAAATGTGGGAAAAAAGTAAACAAATGCTATAATAACATCCAATAACAGCAGATGATCTTTAAAACAGAATGCTGTAGTCCTTGTGCTAAACTTGTACTGGAATTAAAGGGATAAACTTGGGCCTTTGATTTCTGATGCCAAATTTATTCAAATTTATTCTTACTTTGACTGTCTTAGAATTCTCTAAGCAGTAATTACCTCTTTAAGTATGTACTACATAAAAATGTCAATGACCAAAAATCCCTTGGACAATACAAAGTAAAGCAGAATAGCAATATGAAATCTCTAACTCAAGTTCAACATGCCTTATGGTACGCTCTTGTGCATAGAAGTAAATACAGCTGTCTAGTTACATTACTGCTATCCTGAGATTCTTCTAAATTAAAAATCTGAGATCACAGACACAGCAGAGTGCCAGACTATCTGTAATTATTTCAGTATATGTGTGCTGTCTCTTAACCCCACAACCAGCATTATGGTTTATTAACAGACTGTCCCATCCAACTGCCTGATTTTGGAAATTTTATGTAAACATAACACAAAGTCAGAAAAAGTGTCAAGTAATAAAATTATTCAGATTTTATTGGACACATTTGTATGTGGCTTTCTAATGCAGAGAATATGCTGAAGTAAAGTAGAGAAAATAGGACATAGAGCAGATTTTCTTTTAGCCAAGGAACTTTTGAACTTAAATACAAATTCTTACCTTAATGGAAAACCACCGTAAGCCAATTTTGCACAATTAGCAAAGATGGGCCTAAATGACTCCCAGCAAGCAGTATACAGATAAATCAAATCTTAAATATGAAGGCTGATTCTCTTTTTGACCAGGGTGGTACTACAAAAAACACATATTCTCCTAGAGCAGCTCAGTAAATTAATTAAACTTCCATATATAAACTGCAAGTAAGTTTTGCCTGTCTATTTCTATCACTTCAACACTTATCCAAAGTCAGCATTGGTTTTTATTTTCAACCTGCCAAAAGGCTTTCTATGTGCCTTGACTGACTTTCTTTTCTGGTACTCAACTCCTGTCCCATCCATAAATTTCATATTCTTTGCTACAGAGAATCAGAATATTTCTACTAGAATAGCATGAATTATGTAGAAGGAGAAATTAATGACTAAGGATTTTCAAACAAAATAAAGCAGTGAAAGTGTCTCTCAGGAAAAGGTGATAAATCTGTACTACTGCACTCACCATGATTAGCAGCTCCATTCTGCCTTTCGCTGTCTTCCACCTGGCACTTCTTTTTGGCGATCTTATGCAGAATTGAGGCTCTTTCCTTGAACTTTCCTAAAAGAAAGCATTGTCATTATTAAAACGCAGCCATTTTGAGAAGTAAAGTTTCTTTGCCGCAGCTTAGACTTCAAAGATCAGTGCTGACAATCCATTTCAGTTCCTCCTGACAGCAAAAATGCTATTAAACACTATCTCATGTTCCCATCTACAGGGTTTTTTTTTTCTTTTTAGTGGAAATAAAAATAATCCTTTTTTTCCTGAGAATTCAGCAACACATAGAACAAGAAACTGAAATCAAAAGCTGTGATTTTTCTTTGGAAGAAGTCAGTAAAATTCCACCTATACACATGCAGTTGTAAGAATTCAGCCGAAAAAGATGAATACAGATGAATCAAGATATAAACAAACACCAAGTTTCAGTTCTCAGTTAGTAGGATAGTAACACAAAATTTCAGATTAACCCATCTATTGCATCATAGTGACTGCGGTAAAATTTCTAACTTTGCACTCCTCTCTGTGTCTGTGATTTCTAAAGGTGCTTCAGAAGGGGAAGAAGAAACCTCCAGAATTTCTGATTTTCATATCAGATTCTCAAAGGTAAACTTTCTTCTAAATCTGTCAGGGTTTTTTTTTGTCTCCCACGGGGTTAACCATGCAGCTCATCCTCTACATTGTCTCCAGGACAACATATCCCACCATAATAGAAGTCCCAGCTTCTGTCACTCTTTATTGACCACTGAGTCCAAATGACATGTTCAAACTAGCAATGTCAAAGATGTCAAACATTAACCGAAATGAATCCTTTCTCTGCATTGGTTGATCTTTCTGTGTAAGGACTCTTTGGACACTGCCTTTATGGCAGCCTATGTTGTGTCATACTATCTATGAAGACGATGTATCTGCCTTCATTTATTGTTATCCCCATTGCTACTTCACTTTTAATATTGTAAAATATTTTTAGAAGTTCATCTGTTGGCTATCATGTGGTATGCTTCTCATTTAGAACACTATTGTAACACGGGGTCTGTGGCTCTTTTAATCCTTCATCTCCACTTAAAAAAATGTACTGAAAACTGTTGATGTCCCTGCAGCAAAACCAGCACAGACTTAAGACCAGAAGATATTTCAGTAGAATCATATAATAGACTAACACTGGAAAGGAGAATTAAGAAGCCATGAATGAATTCAGTTATGTGGATAACAGTCACTAGTTTTCAAGCTAAAATAAAAGGCACACAAGAATAAATCATTAGTCAAGAAAGAAATCCCTCCCCACAAATTAAGTTTCAAACCTCTGTACCCACACTTTTGTATGTGAAGAAGCATATGCCCAGGGATCAGCAGCCGGGAATTATTCACTGGGAAGTGAAATTAATTTCTCAACAGCAAACCATTTGGAAAGTAATAAAAATGCCACAAATATTTAACAAGTTCTTCCTTTCTATAGTCCCTGTCTTTTCACAAACACATCATGCTCCAAAAAAAAAAAAAAAAAAAAAAAAATTAGCCATTCACAGTATTTTGAAAAAATTAGCTTCTTTGGCACCTGGAGTGAAACACCTGCAGAAGAATATCTAAGTACAGAACACAATCATAAATAGCAAAGCATCTCATTATTTCAGTGCACAGGGTCAGAAGCAGATGTTATAGTTAGAATGGAAGAAGAAACAAAGGGTTAAAGAAGGAAAAAGAGACGAAAGGGAGGGGAAGGACGTAAGTAAGGACGGAAGGAAGGTAGGGAATTGTTTGGGATATCAGATAAGAGAAAGAAAAAACAGAAAAAATGCAAATCCTTATTTCTAAATATTTGAAGCCAAAATGTTAAGAGTCACAGCTGCTCCTAACTTCTTTTGAAATACTGGGGGCATTTAAAAAGTGATTATCCATAAGAATGTGTAAATACTGACAGGTGCCTGTTGTAATGTCAGTTTGCTAAAGGATTGTACTAGCTTTCAGACTCCAGCTCAGCTTCATGTGTTTGAGAGTTCGGCTTGTGATGCCCCAAATACACAAACACATTTTATACAAACAATGAAGATGATGCAACTAAGACATTTTCTAAGAAATGTCTGTGGAGCCATTCATGTCTCCAACTACTCCAGAATGCTGTAGAACCTTTCAGTTCAAAAGGTTCAATTTTAAAATTCAATTAATATGATGCAGAATTCTATAAGGATATTCTAGTATTTTGTTTGCGATTGTTTGAAATTGTTTAGGTTAGCCATTATTGAACTGAAAAAAAATGCCTCCACAGAAATTTAGACTGGTTTAGATTACCTTAATTGAATATGTCCTCCATTTTTTTCACATTTACAAAAACCTCCCACCATCTTCAGGAAGAATTTCTTACACTAACTTTTAGCAATTTTAAGTTATGCTGCTTCATTCAGGACACTGTTCCACAGTTGTAAGTCACTGTCATAGAAATTAACATCAACATTTGAAATGGAAAATATATTTTGGTTTATATTTCCCAGTACCTACATGATTCAGCTTCCATTGCTTTACATCATTACCTTTCATTTGGTTCACTCAGTGTAGGTAACAAAAGTGAGAGGAAATGATTCAAAGACATTACTGACTATCAAAACCACTAAACTGAGGAAAGCAATAGTACTAGCCTGCATGAAGACAGTGAGACACGAAAAGACAGCAGCACTATGCCTTCTCCCTCCCTTTCTTGGCCATTTTCCTCCTTTAAACTGAATCAAAACTTGTTGACTGAAGGGGAAGCAGAGAACCACCAGGAGAAATGACCAGTTGAGGATATTTCTAAGTAATTCAAATTTTCAGAAAGTCACCAAGATCAATCATAGGCATAGATCTTCTCTCATGTCTTTTTTCTTATCTTTAGATGGGGTTACTAAAATAATCCACAGGAATCTTGTAGTTTCTATTTCTAGAATACTCTAGAATAGTCTATTTCAGTCTTCTTTAACAGTCTTATGTACTATGGCTTTGACTACCTAATTCTCATAGCAGCTGTTACCATTAGAGTTTAGGTGAATGAAAATCTTTGATTCCATGGACCTATAGTAGGATAGATAGCTATAAAAAATTCTTAGTTAATCCAGGTTCGCTGAACTCCAACAGATTTTGCAGCTCATTTTGGTTCGCAAAGAATGGGGTAGAAGGAAGAGGAGATCAAGGCCAGGTAAATTAAAACTAAATTAGTTTTATTTGAATATATACAAACAAATCAATATTGTGTAATGTAGATATGCCTTGGTTTGCATGAGTCACTCCAGCTGGCATCAGTTGGCAGAGATTCTCCTCCTGATAAAGGATATGTTAAAAAGCTAATCCTTTATCTACAGCCTAAATTGCAGACTACAAATTCCCTCGGTCAGAAAAGTCTTCAATTTGATGAGAAAATAGTTTTCAGAAATTCACTTATTTAAAAAATTCAAGACCCTACTTAAGAGTCATCTGACCAGTCTCCGATCAAATGAAAATTATTGCATCTATGTAGCCAAGCTTTCATGAGTCTGAAGATGTCCAATCTGTGGCTGGTGAGCAGTCTGAACTCTACCAGTTCTGCTCATGGCCAGCTGTAGAAAACAACTAGTGAGTCACTACTGATCAATTCCAGAAATCCACTTTACATGCTTTCTACTTTAACATTATGATCATGCAGAAGTATCAAATGAAAACATATTTTGTCATGTTTTAGGCTGTTGGTGAAGCACAATATTATTGTGAGGGTCTCTTCCCATCTTGAAGGGTGTATTTTCTCTTCCAGGGCCTAACTAATCTAAAATTAATTTAAAGTCACTTCTAGACCAAATAGAAGCAACCAAAACAACAGAAATCAGTTTCCAAGATGTGGGGCACAATGGCTCTCTGGCCATTAGGCTCTATATAATTATCTGTTGCAGCCTAACCACTACTTTTTGTCCCTGATTGCTCTGATGTAGCACCAAGAATAAATGAGCTTGTGTTTCTCTACTGGAGGACAGAAAGATTACTCCCTATCTGCACTCAGGGCTTAAGGACCTGGACTTAAGGATGTACTTTATTAGGAAAAAAAAAAAATCAGTGGGTCTGTAACAGGATTTATATGTTCCTGTGACTAAGTTGCTGTACAAAACATATAAAAACCTCAGTCAAAAAAGGAAGAGAAAGAAGAAAATGGGTAATGCAAATAAGTGTGATGCAGAGTAATAGCGATTATACTTCTGAAAATCAAAACACAAAGTACAAAATGTAGCACACTTTGACCAAAATACAACTTCTGGGATGCACTATTCACTACTTGCTTTATGAAAGACAAGTGAAAATTATGAAAAGAGTTGTTTTTGAGAAGGTAAACTATTATAGACTCCTGTGTTAGTATTTCTAAAGACAAAGAGCTTCCGTTTTGTTTTTGCTTCTGGATTTTTGCTGTTGCTACAGTATGGTCCTGAATTATTTATTCATGAGAAGGGCTTTCTGAGATGACGTTGAATATTAACAGCATTACTTCTGCATAGGTACAGTAATCATAGATATATATGTATGTATCGTAACTTGGTGGGTGTTTCCACACAAATAAATACATGTAATTGTTAATCGATATTTATGAATTTCAGAAGGCTACTTTTGAAATAGTAGATTTAATACTTCACCATAAAACTTAGAAATCTTAAGATATCCAGGCTTAAGGCTACAATGAGAAATTACCTTTGCATCTTCATTGTAATGAAGACTGAGATGAAACATACTGCAAAAGCTTTAGCTCTGGTAGCCATATCTGAGTGGCCTGGGATAATGGCTCATTTCAGGTTCTTGAGAGGTGTATTTTAACAACAGAGGCATCACTGTTTGCCTGGTTAAATCTTGTCTCAGATATCTTATATTGGTGTCACCCCTATTAGTAGATAATCTGGAAAACAGAGGGCAGTGAGGCAAGACTGCTCTATGAGCTCAGGCCTGCCTCAGGAGAGAACAGCATCTTCCAGCATCAGGCACAAAGGTAAATAGAATTGTCTTCCACAGACAGCCTCAGAATAGTATGGTTATACTGGTGTATCAATAACAGATACAGAAGATGGGAAATATGTAGAAGTTATTACTGCCCACTCTCCCGATCCCAACCCAAGAAATGATTATGAGTAAGTCATGTAATGAAGGTTGTCTTTAAATCTTCAAGATTAATCTACTAATTGTGTTTTCAAAAACAGAGAATTAAACTATTTGCCTCAAATTCCCAATATTAAGTAGGAATAGGTGGCTAAATTTCTCTACAGGTCTCAAACTTATTCCCATCTGCAAACATGGTGTTAATTACTAAACTTAACATAATGAAGACATCTGTCTGGCATTATAATCAGAGAGCTGGACAAGAGGTCTTTATCCTACAATCAGGTGTCAATTCAGGGATAATTCCAAACTATAGTAATGCTGACTGCACTAGGACTAAAAACTTGTGTTGGAAATTTAGTGCACATTTAACTGCTCTCCTGAATTAGTATAACAAAATTGCAATGCTTTTGAATCAGCAGAAAATTTTCCCAAGACTTCACTGAGCCCTGACTCAGGCCCTAATTACTTCCTTCTTGTATTGATAGAACCAGGATTTAAAATTGCGTATTTTTTGCATTGCAATTAAGCATACTCAAGGGATAAGCATGCTTAGTTTTTAAAGTTTGTTCATTACTTTTGAATAATACAGTAAACTGAAGTCACTTCGCAATTGTTTTCTAAGTTAGTGGTTTGAACACCCATAAATTAATTAATTTTCTTGAATGCATTGTAAAACATGGTATCAAATAAGCATCTACAATCTATATTATTCGGCACAACATAATTTGGGAGGATGGTTCTGCATGTATGTTCTTTACTAAAAGCATTCCATTGTACTTCCTTATCTGAAATAGCAAAACTGAAATGTTGAAAATAAAAAACCTTAAAAAAGATTCATAAGAGATTGCACCGTCAATGAAGACATGCAAAAAGGAGTTATTCAAAAATGGAGAAACTGAAAATAGAACTAAGAAAAACAAAGAAAAAACAAAATACATAAAAGAAGCTCAAGGGGCTTCAAAAAAAGCTGATACAAACAATTCTAAAATATTTCTTACCTTCTTCAGTCATTGTGTCATAATATTTTAGGTTTCCATATGATCCAAGCTCTACAACATCACAGTAAAAGACACAAAGATAAGGAACCAGCAGACATTCAAGATATGTACATGTTTTTGCATGTGCTTCATAAACTTGAACAGTGATTATGCAAAACATTCTGCAGGACAACAAAACACAGGTTACAGAAATAGCAGTGCCTTTCCTCCCAGAAATTTCACAAGTCACTGACTTTAGGTAAGTGTTAAACTTAGTGAGATGTAGGAGAACCACTGACACCTAAAATGTAGCCTTTTCATGGTTATTGCTGCTTTGGTGCCTCTGCATTTGGGAAAACATAATAAATTTGACAGTACCTAATCAGCAGTAATTTTGCAAACTAAGCTCTTTTGTCATTCCCCAAGTCAGACATTCAACTACTTCTGTATAAAAATTTTTTAAAAAGTCTCAAAACACATAACTTTAGAAACTGTTCATAATGTTGTCCCACAAACATTGTTTT
>JAYRBT010000093.1:38799189-38838380 GCA_036023395.1 Myiotriccus ornatus | reverse complement strand
GCAGTGCTGATGTCGGCTTGCTTTAGAGGGGTTACTTACTTTAACCACTCTCTTGTCACTTGTGTAATCAGAAAAAAATCACTTCATCAGCTCATATCAGACCTACATTATTTATATCCTTAAATTGTTCTGTATATATTGCATTACTATATTCAAGCAGGGCAGAGAAAAGAATGGAATGCAGATATCTCCAGATCCTTATGGCCACTATTATTTTTTTGTGTGATACAATCTTGCATGAAATCACCTTTTTACTGCAGAAGTGCTTTCTTCTTATAATTCGGCATATACGTGAATATATGTATAACAACAATAAATAACGTAAGTCTACAAAACACGCCGGTGAAAAATTAAGCCCAAAGAGGAATTTGTAAATGATCTGGCCGAGGAATTTGTGGATGATTTCACTCATCATTTTTATGTAAAATTTTACAATTGAGCATCTGAGCATCCAACCTTTGACAGAATATAACCATTTAAAAATGTATCCTTAACAGTTTGGCAGTGCTCTTTCCTTTGGAAATATTCTCTCTTCATAGTTATGAAACAGCTTAAGCAATTAAACATACAAATGATGTCCAATTATTCTGATTTTAGCTGATGCACCTCATGTTCTTTCAACAATTTTTCACAGAGGTGGATTTCACTAGAGGCCTGGCTATTAGTTTTTTACTGAAAAATACTCTGATGATATGCAAATCTTTTGAAAGATCCTTTTTTTTTAAGTAAAAAACTGTAATATGGCAAATTAACATTTCTTACATCATTTGCAGATAGAGAACACCATATGCCATGTAACTACAAAATATAGGATATTCTAATTGTTGATATTTTAATAATTATGATTGGATTGTAATGATTTTTCATAGTCAGTTTATCAAAAGCAGTTACAAATATTCATATACTCTTGCTTGTACAATGCAGTCTTGTGCGTAACTGTGTCCCATAGAATAGGGCATTAAATCTCTCTTAAAGCAAAGAAACATGTAATTTAAAGACAGAATTTGATATATTGTTTTATAATAATATAGATTGCATATACTATTTTGTAAAAATATTCTCAGTGTTGCAACATAATCTTTGTAGCTGCTAGTACACACAAGAATCTGTTGTTCTACCATCTTGATCTTAGTCCTAAAGATTTAAATTCCTTACCTGGAAAGAACCCCCAATAACTTCAATACTGACTACCCTGCCTACAGCATTTGGAACCACTTGTCCTGTTTAATTAGGGCCAGCACCTTTGCTTATATTTATTCTCACTGATCTCTGCCTTGATGTGTCTGGGGTTCACTTTGCTACAACCTGGGATGAGGCTTCCACTGGAGACTGAGGACAGGACTGGAAAACAGATGCTAAAAGGAGTCTAAGAATAAATAAAGAAATGGAGGTACATGGGGAAGACAACACTGACAGAGAAGAGCCGCATAAACAGAGATGAAGGTTGCAACATAGCAACAAACTTCCAAATTAACAGAACAGCAAACATAAGGCTTCTGACCTCATGGATGAAACAAAAGAGGTTTCAGAGAAAACCAACAAAAGTGGTGGATTCTAAATGTAAAAAAAAAAAAAAAAACCAACAACAAACAAACCACCGCATATTGGCTCTCATGTTTAGATTATTTGCTTACTTCTGAAGTGAGAGATGAAAGACAAATAGGAAAAAAAACAAGGTGAATCTGACCTTACAGAGACAAAAAAAAAGGAGAGAAACAAGGTGAAGAATGACAGTGCATGATGCTGACGATAATCATGTTCTGGGCACTTCAGCAATTCAACACACCAAGGATTAAACTAGGTTAACTCCTGCAGTTAGCAAAATTATTTCCTGGAAAACTCTAATCCTGCTGGTGAGATTACGTTATCCAAAGGTTATAGTCCTATACCCAGAGTGGAACATTTTACACAATCATCAGCCCACTGACTGCAATGCACAACAATGATCCCAGAAGCCATCAGCTGTACATATTCACATGAATTACTTTTGTGGGTTTCAAGATTACTCGGACTAGTGCTGCTCAGCAGCATGAGAGGTCTGCCTCTATATAGTCTGCCTCCAATATATTGTACTGACTTCTTCCGTAAGATTTGGACTAAATCTGCTCTTTGGTATTTGGTTTTGAGTTTTACTGTTATAAGAAGACATATTCTGTTCCATATGAATTTAAGTAAACTCAAAATGAAGTACTTTTTGAAAAAATACTGTACTGGAAAAATTTAAAAGCTTTTAAAATAAACTTATTTTAAATGGAATTGAAAATCTAAAATACTGTGATAAA
The DNA here is from genome assembly GCA_036023395.1 of Myiotriccus ornatus. Taxonomy (NCBI): domain Eukaryota; kingdom Metazoa; phylum Chordata; class Aves; order Passeriformes; family Tyrannidae; genus Myiotriccus; species Myiotriccus ornatus. Next base: position 38,836,098 of record JAYRBT010000093.1, on the reverse strand, counting down.
GGGTACTTGAAAAAATATCCCCAAATTCAATGACAATTCCATTTTTGTGAACCTGCTATGCAACTCCCATGGTGAGGTCATAGCAGACAAACTGGATGACAACCAGTACCTGCATCCCTACTGGTTGCATGAAACAAAGAGGATGCAGAGATGCAGCTTAACAGCTGATCCTCAACAGTTAGAAAATCATTTAATAATTTGTTCCCTTCTGCATACCCTTACACCATCAGAGAACACAAGGTTCCTGGTAATCCTCTTGAACATTCCCAAAGGATTACAACAACATTTGCCTTATTACCTACTGTTCTTTGCTTTGTTTGTAGGTGTCACACCACATCAAAGCAAACAGAAAGAATACTGTTGTTAGTCAATGGGGCTACATTATTTGTGACTTCAAATTGCATTCAAGACAGTCAGCATGGCTTCAACAAGGGAAAGTCCTGCCTGATCAATCTAGTGGCCTCCTACAGTGGAGTAACTACAACAGTGGACAAGGGAAGGGCTACAGACATCATTTATCTGGACTTCTGCAAGGTTCCTTCAATCTCCCTCCCTCTAAATTGGAGAGAGATAGATTTGATGGGTGAATAAGGAACTGGTTGGATAGTCACATCCAGAGGGTAGCTGTCAACAGCTCAGAGTCCTGATGGACATCAGTAACAAGTGGTGACCCTCAAGGATCTGTTTTGGGACTAGTGTTATTTAATTATTTAATATCTTAATTAATGACATAGATTAATGGATCAAGTGCACCCTCAACAAATTTGTAGATGACACCAAGCTGAGTGGTGTTGCTGACACACCTGAAGGACAGGATCCCATCCAGAATGGGAATTTCATGAGGTTTAATAGGACCAAGTGCAAGTTTTTGCACCTGGCTTGGGGCAACAACCAATATCAATACAGGCTGAGGGATGAACACACTGAGAACAGCCCGGCTGAGGAGGACTTGGGGGTGCTGGTGAATGAGAAGCTGGACATGCATGACCCAGCAATGTGCTCTTGCAGTCCAGAAACTCACTCGTATACTGGACTGCATTAAAAGCAGTGTGGCCAGAAGGTCAAAGGAGGTGATTCTACTCTTGCTCTGGTGAAACCCCACCTGGAGTACTGCACCAGCTTTGGTGTCCCCCAGGAAGGGGGGACAAGTTGCTGTTGGACAGGTCCATAGGAGGGCCGCAAAAATGATCAGAGGCCTGAAACACCTCTCCCACGAAGGCAGGCTTAGAACACTGGGTTTGTTCAGCCTATAGAAGAAAAGACTGAGGAGATTGTGGGGCAGCCTGTCAATACTTAGAGGGGAACTATATAAAAGATGGAACTATATAAAAGATGGTGATAAACTTTTTAGTAGGACTTGTGGTAGGAAGAGGGTAGATTCAGACAAGATATAAAAAGCACGGTTTTTGTACGGAAGATGGGGAAACATTGGCACAGTTTGCCCAGAGAGAGAGATAGTTGATGCTCCATTCCTGGAAAATTTCAAGGTCAGATTGGAAAGGGCTCTGAGCAACTGATCTAGTTGAGGCTCATTTGCAGGGCGGTTTAGATAGATAACCTTTAAAGGTCTCTTCCAACCCATGCTATTCCAAAGTTTTATTAAATAATATAGTTATTTGCTCAGTTTATTTTCAGTATTTACTCACTAAGTAATGTACATACAGTCTGTAATGAAATAGTCATTTCTGTCTTTTAAGTGTATAGCCCCCTCCTGCCATAGAAGGAAAGCAGAGCCAATATTTCTGTTTGCTCTCCTGCGACTGCAATCTCTGATACAGACTGCAGTTGTCCATAGTTATGTCAGAAACGAGCCTGTCTCAGAGTTTCTCAAAGTACTCATGAGCCATACAGCTGTTTTAGAGATAGCAGCTTGCATTGCTAAGGTTATGTATCCCTTGATGAAAAATACGAAGTCAGACTCTCAAAGAAAAGAAATGCATTGTGGATTGCTTTGACATGTGTAGACTTTCACTTTGCATAAAAAATAAATTTTTATGAGAATTCATGTCACACTCCTCTGAGATAATTAAACTGCTTCAAAGTTGTTGTGGTTTTGTCCACCAGCCAGCCCCTGGGGCTGAGGATGGTTTTATCCAGGTGGATTTCCAGAGAAAAACCCAATTAAAACTTTCAGCAACGCCTTTGCAAATTACGTATTTAAGAAAACTGAAGAGAAGGCTGTTGCGCAGTTGAAATTAGGAGCCATGCAGGAGCGGCGGCAGGCCCCAGGTGGGGGCCAGGCCTTCCTCCTCCCCTGGCCTTGGGCCAGGGGCAGGTGTGGCACTGAAGCCCCCCTTCTCTCCTATAACGGAGTAGAGAAAAAAAACTTTAGAGAAGAACTGTCTGCTTGGATGAGAAAACGCTGCAGAAGGAATTCCAGCAGAGAGATAAAGGACCTCCAAGGCCAAAGCTGGCAGCCGGAGGAGAGAGAAGAGAAGCTCAAAGGGGGAGCTGTTTCTCCCCACTTTCGCTCTCTCCCTTCAGCAGGGAAAAGACTGAAAAATAAATCCCTGCCACCTTTGGAAGATTGTTGGGGTGAGGAGACCCCTATGCGGCTCATAATGGAGCTTGTGGATGCACAAGGAAAACTGAGACTTCATGAGAAACCTGAAATGAAACAGAGTCCTGTTGGAGGCCATAGACAAACTTATGCCGGAGCAGACGGTTCGGGTAAGATGTTGGGATCCAAGTGAGGGATCCATGCTAGACCCATGTCGGAGAGGTCTATCAAGCACTGTTTTCCCGTGGAGAGGGACCCCACAGGAAACAGGGGTGGACTCAAAAGCCATTATCCCCTGTGACACTGTGGTGAAGATCCAGGGCAGGCAAGTGTCCCCTTGCAGTCCATGGAAGACCCTGCAGGGCCTGGGTAACCCCCCAGCCTACGGTCTTAGCCCAGGAGAGGGGTAGGCCCAGCCCTGCCTGAGGCTGACACAGAAGAAAGAGAGAGAAAGAGTTCTAGCTGCGATGAAAAGGAGTTGTCATCCTGAGATAACAGAATAAGAGCTTTAGAGTGCTGCAGAGTTATTGAAAAAACCTGGAGCTCCAAAAATGGAGAATGAGATTGCTTCTCCTCCCTGAACTGATATAAAGGGGGGAGGGGTATTTCTGTAAATACATAGTACTTAAGTAGAATTACTGTAGATACAGTTGTCTAGTTTTTATCTTGCTAGTAATAAATGTTAAATATTATTTTCCTCAATCAGGTCTCTTTTGTCTGCATAAACCTTCTCTCAATTTATAGCAATTGTTTGGGGGGTGAGAGCAAATTGACCCACAGCAAAACCACGACACTGATATAACTTTTTTTCAAAACAAAACTTCTAAAGAGAAATTAATGGTGACAATCCCTGAATTTTTAGTACAATTCCACCACTGCATTTACTAGACACTCCTTGTGTTTGACTTCCACAGTCGTGAAGGTGTCAAGGCATAATCCTTTATCAGCATCACTGGGAGCTTGGTTTAAAAGAAATATTGAGGCATTCTGGAACAAGAGGATGCAGAGCATATATTTTTTCCTGAGTTTTCATACCCATACATTCCAACTACCAAAAGGCTGAATATCTAAGACATAAGAGAGAAGTGAAATGAGAAACTAAGGGCTCAATTCGTTATGAAATTGAGAATATGCATGCAGCCAAGAACTTCAACTTAAAATTAAAGTAAATAATTATGATAAGATTGTAAACTTATGAAGCCTAACTGAATATTTGAGACTGAAGAGAATTTTTGTGTGAGAGGTTGTACACATAATTCTGCAAATCAACAAGTTCCTGACAATCAAAAACATTACTTTGATAACCCACTCTTCTCCGTCACATTTTTCTGATTTGCACTTACTGTTGGCATCATGCTTATCAGGATGTCCTCTTTTTATCTGTATTTTTTTAAAGAAGGCCAAGGAATTAGTCCAAAGGAATTAGAGGTCATGGTCTTGAGAAAAGTCAATTAGATTATCAGAGTCTCATCCATAAACAGAAAAAGGAGAACACTTTAAAAGATTTGCTAAATAAGTTGTAGTGGCTATCCAAAGTAAATCTGAATCAAAGCTTAGTTTGGTTTCGTCAGTGATGTTAGATTAGGAACAAAGACCTCTCAGTGCTATAAACTTGTGAAAGATCTAGTGAAGATGAACATTACTGGTGTAAAATAAGAGTCCTAACTTCTAGCAGATCTTTAATGAAAGATAATGCCATCCACTGTTTGAATCAAAACACAGAAAAATACTACCAGCTGAAAACTACCAGGAATTGTGAATTTTCAAAAGGAAGAATTATTTGAAATAATTTTCTTTCAGCGAGTTTCATCTTATTCTGACTCCCACCTTCCCTAGGCTTCTTACTGAGCACTTATATCCCATCTGGGATAGCCTGGAACTTCTGTGGGAGTTTGTATGTAATATCACTGCAGAAAACAGAGGAGCAAAAAGCAAACGTTCTTTTAAAAAGCATAATACTTTTTCTCCTACTACCTCCAGATAATCAAATATTGTAGCCTACATTTTACTTGTAGAGCTTCCAACTGCCAGTTCATCAAATATGGAAGCTTTGCCACTGAACTGTTGCTGTGGAAAATACAAAAGAACCTCTTTTGGATCTGAGTAATAGAGTAAGATTGCATTGCATTCAGAATTGCATCTTTTTTGATTATAGTACTAACATATTGATTTACTAACACTCCTAAAAAAAAAAAAAAAGAAAATAATATAAATGAAGTCTCTCAGTTACTTAGCTAATAGGCAGTGCATTAGAAGTAACTAAATTATTTACTATTTTGTGCATTTAGCTCTAAAAACACATGTGGTCACCTTTCATCTTGTCTTTAAATTGCAAGCCTGCTGCTGCTGTTCTCTCTCCTCACTTGTTCCTACCCTGTTTTTTATTGTACAGTTTTTTCCTGATAACAATCTTATTAGAGTTTTCTGCTCTTATATAATTGGTTTATTGCAATTTTATCAAATTGGAGTGTGAACAGAAATATAATTAAAAATTTATAAAATCGTATCAGTAGAGTTCTGGGCAGCTTAGGTTAGTCACAAAACCCAAAAGCTAGATCTACCTATTACTTTGCTCTTAGTGCAACTTTTAAAATGAGGAGTGAAACCCCACTGTTTTCAGTTATGGTGACAAAAGGAAATTTGTTAGGGTTTTAGTTGATATGGGTTGAAAAGCAAATATTTTTAAGGAGAAGATCAATGGCATGGTATTTTTGCATCCTTATCTTATCTCCTATCTAATTTGGCTTGGAGTCTTTTTTCCCCACAGCCATTTAGGCAATAATGGAAAGCCCCTCACAGCCACTACTATTCCCTGATCTGTACATGTTTATAGATATTCATGTTCTTTATTGTTCATATTTTTAACAAGAAAATTCTGACTTAGGAAAAAACTTAAAATGAAGCTAAAGGCCATTAAGCCTGTAAATACATAGTCAGGACAGATGTATCCTGCTCTGGGATCATGCTTGTGTTTAAATATTCATGTCTTCCTTGTGTACTCAGTAGGGAATCTCAAGAAGAATATGCTGTCTGAAGAACTGGGCATCAATGGAAAATATCATGGAGAGGAGAGACAGGAGTTTTGCCTGCAGTGACCAGCTTGTGTAGATTCTAGCTAAAACAACAAAACAGGGAATGCAGAAGTAAATTGTTGCAAAACCTAACACAACAAGCAAGAGCAACGTCCCTCAAATATGACAAGAATGAAATGGTTTGTGTATGTATGCTAAATCACTTAGTAAAGTAATTCAGACTTCAAAAGTCTACTTCTTGGGCTGTCAGTAGACATTTATGATTGATGTACAGAAAAATCAGCTGAACCAAAACTTCATAATAAAATTCTCTTCATTAGCCTAACACATCATTTTCTCTATGCCAAAACCATACGTTTTGGTAGAAAGCTCAGGTTGCACAGCTGTTACAGTGACACATATCTTCTGTGTGTTATCTGGAAGTTTTTAAATACATCTGCTATCCATTTTTGGCTTTGAAGTCTTAAGATATGCGGCACATGGGGCACCATTTGCGGAAAAAGGGTCCTCACTCTGCACCATGTGTGGTGAATGAATTCAAGTGGGACAGACTTTTATCCAGGCAGAATTCTCCTGTAACTTTACTGCTCTACAACTATATACAGATTCTCAACCGACCCAGGGTCTGAGCTCTCCAGCCAGGCCAGGTGTTTCCTTATCTTCCCCAAATACCACACACACTCACGTGACTGCTTCTAGCCACAGAGATAACCACGCTTCAAGTGGCTTTCCAGCTTGACCTTGTGATTCCTTTCACACACACACTAATCTTAGCTCTGGCTAGCTCTGGACCACAATATTATTGCTTTAGTATTTTCTTCTTCTTCTTTAGCTGCTTCTACAAAAGTATAGTGCGGGAAACAGATATAGAATTTTGCTCTCTCTCAACTTTCTGAAGATATTAACTGGGCTATCTAAAATACTGTCTCTGGCTACTTAAATAGACCTGCCCTTAGATGCACATAACCAATCTATGCTGTTGCTCACTCTGGTAGTACAGGGTGTTTTACTTACAGTTTCTGAATTCAGTTTGATGTTGGAGACATTTTTTAAAAATATTAATCTCATCTACATTTATCACACAACCTCGGGCATCTAAATTAGTAACACAATTCTGATGGTCTCTACTGTACCTGAAGCATACAGAAAGGTGAAAGAAGACCTTGCTGGAGAGTATGTGCCTCATTGCTTCACCTATCCCATTTAGCTGTTTGAAATCTTACACAGAAAAAATCTTTCTTCTTGCTAATGACTGTGCACAGAATCACACCACTGAAAGCTGAGCTAGAAAAGTGCCCTTGAAGTGAAGGCAAACAACAGCACCCTTGGGTCCACTAGGGAAGGCACTGCCAGCAGGTCAAGGGAGGTGATACTTTCCTTCCACCAATACTCATGAGACATATCTGGGTGCCAGGACTAGTCCTGGGCTCAGCAGGACAGGACAGCTGTAGACACGCCAGAACTAGTCCAGCACTGGGCCACAAAGATTGTTAAGGGACTGGAGCACGTCTCATAAGAGGAGAGGCTGAGGGAGCTAGAACAGTTCAGCATGGAGGAGAGAAGGCTCAAAAAGACCTTACCCACATGTAAAAATACCTGATGGGAGAGGAAGAGAAAGGGAACAAGACTTTCCTCAGAAGTGCCAGGGGAAGAGTCAATGGTTGCAAACTAAAAGCCACAGAATTCCATCTGGAAACAAGAAAACAGCTTTTACTAGGATGATGGGCAAACACTGAAATGGGTGTCCCAGAAAGATTGTGGAGTCTCCCTTTGTGGAGATTTTCAAATTGGAGATTGGACTGAATTCTGCAACTCGAGAAGTCCCTTCCAACCTACATGAAAAAATCCTACCCCACCAATTCTGTGAAAACCAGCTGCATAAACAGAGTATGAGTATCTGCCTAAGACATGACACTCCACATTGAAGGTAAGCCTAATTGTCCATTTTACTGGTTTTCCATCTTCATACCAGACTGAAATAAAGGGATGGAGTTAATGGGAAGACATTATATTATAACTAACAGCTACTAATTTGTTGTGTGAGCCTGGCAGGGAGCCCCCATCTTCTCTGACAGAAGTCCCTTGATAACATTTCAGTCTTCAGCAGAGAGGAAAACCAAAATGCTCCGAGCACTGTGCTCAGAGCGCTGTTTTTCTTTTGTGGATCAGAAGAGGAACCAAGGACTGTTACAAGCTAGGTAAGAACAAGAGTGCAAGAAGAAGAATGCTGAGCTTCTTCGCAAGCCCACAGGTATGCCCAGAGGATGCTCAAGAATGATGAAGGATTTGGACCAGAGATAGTTAATAACATAACTATCTTTATCAATTTGGTCTAGATTTGTGTATTTCCTCATGTTAGATAAAATACTGTTGTGCTTAAAAAGCTCTGAAGAACTCTTTCTTTCATCTCTATCATGGTGCTAGGAAATGCACTCAAGCCCTGCAGCATCACAGAATCAAAGAATCATTAAGGCTGGAAAAGACATTTAAGATCCACACTCTGTAGCTGAGGAAAGTGGAAGTGCTCAGGTTACTTCAGCAATGCAGGAGCTGAGCATTACCCATGAGTTGGTGTAAACTGAGCTGCCTGGCCTTACTTCTCCGAGGATATAAAAAATAGTGTCAATCAAACAAGGTTTCCAATGTCAGTGAGCACAGACATGATGATGCAGTCAAGGCCACTGGAAGAACAAGGGTTTTGCTAAATGAGACCAAAGCTGGGAGCCTGCTGAGTGACCAGAAATACAAAGGTTACCCAACCTCTGTCAGCTGTCTTTGGGGTAAGCTGACATTTTTTGTGACATCTAAGAAAAGAATCCTGGGAGCATCAGCAAAAGAAGCAAAACAGTTCAGGTGAATCAAAAAGTTGGGAAATTCTTAATACCATCTTAAGATGGGTATCTAGGAACACAAAAGGATCTAGCAAGTAATTCTAAATAATTCACTACTATGTCAAAAACTTTGAGGATCACATTTGTCTTTATTTTCCTGAGAAGCATGAACACAGGTTTCATTTTTTTGTCAGAGCAGCGACAGTACTGTATTTTTCTGCATTCAGTGAAGGAAGTGACAGAATTGTAAGCTCAGCTTTAGGTTACTTCTCTCATGAATAAAATGCACCATATTTACATTTTTTAAAGAAGTGCAGAATAAGAGATAAACAATACTTTGTCTGCAGAAGTACATCCTGTAGTTTTCCACTTTGGAAATAGGACTCGAAATGGGAATAGGAAAAAATTGCCAAAGATACCTACTTCTGAATAGGGACTGAGCCATGACAGAGATTTATATCACACTGATTTTCATGCACAGGATGGCATTTGCATATGAGTTATAGCCTTGTCACACAGTAGCAAGAAAGTCAGCAACTAGCTAAATTCTCATTCATGGGAGATGCTTGGTTGGCCTGTTGCACCTTATCAGCAGGCAGAAATGGGATGCCGTAATGAAAAGATCTTATTCTTCCTGTGCCCTGATAAAGCTGAGCAAGAAAAGCAAGGCAGCCTCTGGTTGCACTGGTGTTCCGAGTCCTCACTTCACCTCTGGTATCTTCCCTTTTCAACAAAGTGCCTGTAGAAGTCTCCAGAGAGAAAATGCTCCCTCCATAGTCCTGAAGGAATCACCCTACAAAGTAACCTACAGCTTGCAGGCAGAAGGTAGGATTACTATACATGGCAGACATTTTCATACAAAATACTTCCCATGCTTTTCCTTGTGCTGCTATCACTACATAACAGCCTTCTTCTATCAAAAAATGTAAAGACGTCTTTGCAAACTCTACATTTTCATAACCCAAGAATGTCCCTTTCAAAATTAGGACAAAGGTATCTAAGGTACAGGACTCGGAAGAAAACAGCCAGAAACAATCAGTGATTGCCGTGATTTACGTTCAAGTTACCTGGATTTTGGATTTGGGCCTGACCAACTCAGCAGCTTGGATGATGCCAACCTTACTCATATGGGCAATGTTGTTATGAACAGACCAGCTGACTACTCAGATGGATTGCCAGACCAGCACTTAAGCAGAAGCAAATACAGCATAGGATTTCCTGGGGATTAGTGACTGGTTGGGAGTTGATGATAGCCTGATGCACAGGCAGTCATTAATCTTAATCCTCAGGAAATGATCTGTATCAAGGTCATTATTTCTGTAATAAGATAAAAGCAAACAAAAACCTAATGTCATATAGATATTTATATTTTTAATGAACGATGAGCTTTCAACTGTAATGTAAAGTTCATGTCCCATTAACAAATACCCTACACATTCACCTGTTAGAGTGGCTGAGCTCTTATCTTCTTAGAAGCTTTGTGCTGAGACCAAGATTTTGAAGGGGAGAAGTCTTCCTTGTCTAGACTGCTAAATCCACAGCATTACTGCACACCTGCCTGAATACAAAGTGCCAAATATCCAGCAGTTCCAACTGATCTCAGATATTACTCATCTGTCAGAGGTGAGCTGAGCACCTTGCAAGCCCACTCATTCTGAAGCGTTTACAAGCTGGCTTTCACAAGACAGGCACAAGCCATGCAAAACAACATTTGTGTGAGAAGGGAAAAGGAAGGACAGGTTAATGAATGTATAATTGTATATTGAGATTGCTCTGTTTATCTACATTTTGTGGAAGGTAAATCTCACTTTCTCATTTCATGGTATCTTACCTACAATCAAGTGCATTTTTAAGATGCTTTCAATTCCAGTAGAGATTGGTTCTGACTTCACAAATGAATTATTCAGAAGTAAATTTGATGAGTTGGTTTTCTATAAATATATTGAATGTTAATGCAATAATAACAGTGTGTAGATCAAGCTGACCTTTAATAGTGACACAGACTATTATACATTCTATATTGCTTATGCTATCAAGAGGACACAGATGGGACTTCTCTGTCAGCTTTGCAAAGCCCACAGAACTCCAAATGACAGAACAGTCTGTCTTTTATGTCCCCATTTCCCTTGCATTTATTCAGGAGAATGTAACAGTGAACTTCATTACTGATTTAAAGAGAAAGAAAAACTGGATCTCCCAGCAGAGTGCAACAACTAAAAATTTAACTTCTAAAGGCAACATTTGATCTGGAAGCTACGAAGAGTCAAGCACAGAGCTCCCAGACTTTGTGAATGCTTTTCCAGAAGCTGAAAACCCAGTTCACTTGTCCATGACAGCTGCAGTACTGCTGGCATCTATCAGGAAGTAATTTGACTAATGGACCCAACAATCCAGAAAGAGAGCAAACACTGAAGAAGCCATCTTACAGAAAGAGACTGAAAGGAAGTGAGTGCAGGTGACTGAAATCCAGTATGAGAAGGGCAAAGGAAGTACATGCTAGTGAAACGTGGAAAACGGAAATGACAGGGGGAGGAGGACAGGAGTATGCCCAAGAGCAGGGGATGCCAGAGTCCCTGTATATGTGTCGGCTTTGACATAAACCTTTCAAACTTTCTTCCTTTGAGAATGGTGCTTTGTAATGTTCTCATAAACTGCTCTTTTTCTGTAAATCCAACAAATACAGCAAATGATGCAATGTTTTTGACCCATTGATCTAAGACATTATCTGTCAGAAATACTGAGGAAACCTAAGCTGACTAAAATAGTGCCGAAAAATGCTCAGAACTTCTCTCTGCTATTCCAAGTCTGACCTATACTCACATCAAATTATTTGGGGAAAATCCTTTAACCTCACACGTCATGCACCAGGTCCATCATCATTCATTACCTGAGTATAAGAGAGCTGATTTTCTTTGCTTACACAACACTCAAGACTGTTGAGGGTTTTTTTTTTTTTTGAGTATGAAAGCACATGTGAGGTGGAGAAATCCACGCAGGCCAGAGAAGGCACCAGGGAATCCTTTACATTTCTACATCCCCTCAAATGATGGGTTTATAGAGCAAAGGACTACAGTTCTCTGACGCTTTTAATAAATACTGTCCCTTTTAATTTGTAACAAATGCTATCAGCTTAAAAAATTTACTTAGCTAGCATGATAAAAGTCTCAACATAAACATGATACATCCATTCAGTGCTTCAGTGTCATTATACACAGGTAGATTAAAGTACAAAAACACGCTGAGAGTTTGGTAGGTAAATATAGAGCTAAATAAATAATATTTTTCACAGCAGGTACCTATATCCATTATCACACATATTTTTTTAATTAAATGCAAGATTCAATACAATGCTATCCAAATTTATTGGTTAGTGTTACCTACCTTGGCCAGCCACAGTAGTTACATCAAACTAAAATATCTTTTCTTTTATGGAAGTTTGCAGAACTAGATGAACACCAAATAGTGAATATGGACACAGTTCAAAATCTCAGAAAAACACTATGAATGTTCAGTGGAGATATCTAATATTCGCCACATCTGCCCTCCAAACTACCTGCAGTGCAAAATTTCTTGAAAGCCAAGTATACAAATGAGGTAAAAAGAACCTCAGAAAAGGTTAATAACCACAATGTGTACAGAAACATGGGTGGGTTTTTTTCTTTTTAACATTTTTCCTACATATCTGGGCCTATTTATAAAAAGCTAAAATCAGAGTTCCACGTGCAAAGAAACTTTATTGAATTGCACTATCATGCTCCCATGAACTAAAATTTGAATTTTGTGAAGTCAGCAAAAGCTTGAAATACTGGCATCTTTGATATTAACACCAACTTAAATGCCTGGACACACCTAAGCTATTTTCCAGTGTTTTCTTGGCCATTTCTTCATGAAAGTTTTTCATTTAAAAAATATTTACTCTAAATGTAGGTAAAATTTTTTCCCTCTTAAATTTTCACTTAGTGTGCCAGTTTTAATGAAATGTACAGATGAACAGATGCCTATGGCCTTGCACTTACTCAAAGGCGACAAGATATTTATGTTCCATTTTTTAAAGAATATTAATTCCAGGCCAAATATAAAAGTTTGAAAAGGAAAAATGCCATAGACAAATGGTGAAGTATTATGAGCAAAGAAATATTAAAGAAAATGGTACTGGAGTAATTTAAATACAATGTATGCATTGCAAACATCTCTATCAATCCACATTGATTCAAGCATTTTCTTGACAAAATGAAGAGCAGAATCGAGTTAGCTCATAAACTTATAATTAATACCTAATTTTCAGAAGTGCTGGGCTTCTATTTCTCCCCAGGATGAATTTCTGATATAAAACCCCTTTTGCCCTGCACTGTAGTGAAGGGGAAAGCCTCTGGATCACACTACAAAGTGCAAGCTTGCTACAGAGAAAAGTAGGAGAGGTATTACTGCTGAACAAGTTACATCTGGGAAATGAGTGAAATAGCTTGAGCAGTAGAAAAACACCTAGGAGATGATCGTGCCTTTCAGTCTCTGTTAGGTTCAAATTGAGCTTAAGTCAACAGTTCTAGTTTTACTGTGGTCTTTAATCTGCCATGAATGTTCATGTGAAGTGCCGTATATAGTTTTTGGTCACTGAAGTTTGGAAGGTCTGTCAGTAATATTTTAGGTCTCTTTAATCCTTCCCAATTCCCTCAAGTGCTATTTCTCAAGACATTTATTATAGCGGTAAGAAAAGTCCTACAGACACGCAAACACCAAATAAACACCTGGCCTTGAATTTTTTTGGATCTTCTACCAGAAGCAGAGAGTCAAATCACCACACAAATGCAAAACCATCATGGTTTTCCTGTCAACTTCTCGTATCAAAGCAATCATGGTCTTCTTGCTACTTTCTCAAAGAGAAAAATAAATAACATCACTCTTGTAAAAAGAAAGCAACCCATTAAAATATATGTAACAGACAGCGATATTTGTTGCATTTTTTGTCATGTCAGTGTTAAACCACCTGAAGTCAATCCAGCAGAGTCTCATTCTTTTCAGTAGTCCACATGATAAGGCATCCAACATTTTGACTTTTTTTTTCTGACTTACTAAAATCAAAATCAGGAAAGAAAACAAACAAAAAAAATCTTTACAAAAGTACAGGGAATCGAGTTTTTGCAACATTTAGATTGCTGCTGAAGCTGGAAACTAAAAGAATCAGTAGTTATAATATGCATCAACCAAGCGATCAGTTTTAGTTATCACTGCAACAAACAAGTTTCCTAAGTTGAAAGTCTTGCTGGGAGAATGTATATCACACCATAAGAATGCAGAACTCTCAGGAAATTTAGACACATTCAGAAAGGACTCGTGAAAGCAAGAGAAATGCAAAAACCAGTTTCATGGGTAGAAAATGAAAACGTTTACTTTTGCATCAGAAAGGAAAAAAAAATCCCCAAACTAGGCATACCTTCAGCAAGTGGGTCAAGTGTGTGAATCATGAGCTGGAAGATACTGTTCCTCATTAGGCTGTTGTGGAGAGATGCAGAGCTTCCTCCCCGCTGGAGACGTGGCTTGGTCTAGGGTGAAAAGTAGGGGAAAGAATTTAGGCATTTTTTGTTGTTTGTGTCAAAAGAGGTCTGAAACAGTATGAATTAATCTCACATCACACTGTGCAGTTAAACATTTTCAACTATTACTTGTAGCAGATTATATTAAACTACAGAATGTATCAAACATTGCCATAAGTATAGACAATTTCTGTGGAGGTGATGGATCACCAGATTAGTCATTCCCAGGACTCAGGAGAAAAGAATCCTTCTTTGTAAAAGCTCATAAAGTATTAAGAAAATAAAAACCTCACATGTGCATGAGGAAGAATGCATAAATTGCTCCTTTGTAGAACATTGTGTTTGAATCCCTGAAGTAAGTTATAATTTTTATTGCCTCAGTACATTGCAAATATGGGTATGATCAGAATTATGGAGAAAAAAGGGCAGTGGTACCCCGTCAAAGTGAAATATGCTCCTTGCTTTGGTTCAATCTATTAAGTACTCATTGCAAAAAGAGATTGTGAGTCTGGTAAGGCAATATAGACATCTACAGCAATGGATCTAATGTAGAAGCATCTTTTCTCTACTTCTAAAGAAATGCAAAACATACTCTGAGGTTCTCTTCCCCATGCAATTGTCTAGTACAATAATCGATGCCTTTGATATATCCCGTAGAATAAGACTGCTTCTTGACTGGCTGGCTGCTTGTTCCAATAAAAAGGATAGTGACAGCCAACAGACTGCTGACTAGTAAGATCCTGAAATCCAATTAGAGGGGAACAACACTGAAGAAAACAACATTTTGCAGTAACACATTGTACATGGCTTAATTTCTGGTGTCATGCATTAGTTCAGAGCTTTATCACTGGAAATAAATTATTTAAATTCTAGAGCAGTATAGGAAGGGAAAGAAATCCCAGTAATTTAGAAAAATGTTGATGTGTGCCAAACCAAAGTAAGGCTTGCCTCACCACCCTCCTGAGAAACAAATACTCAGTTGCATAATAACTGCTTCCTACCGTCAGTGTTTGGTCATCCTTGTCTCCAGCATTAGGTGACTGCATGAATAGGAAAAAGAACAAAAAGAAGTGTCAGATGGAGCATACGTAGAATGGAAAGGAAGTACAACATCACAGATGTCTGATCCTATGAATGCCGTTTTGATAGGTTTTTGAACCACTCCAATTAGAGCATCCCAGTGATTAAGCAAATCAGAGTAAATTCACACTGCAGTGTTGCAGGAGTCTTATTCTTGTCAGTTTCTTGGACAGGAACTATTGTCATTTCAGGACCTGGCACACAACAGCAGGGCTGCAGATCACAATGTTCACTTCATACAAATTACGCAGGGAAGCAAATTCCCTGCATGTCAACTGGTTTGACAGAGTGAGGACTGAAGACTGAACGGCAGTGAGAAACTCAGGATCAACCAACTGTTCCATGAGAAGCCCAAAAAAGGAGTAACACAACCTTGGTATTTTGCAGAAAGAGACTAGGCAAGGAAATGAAAAAAGGTCTTTCAGCTCTGGTTAAGGCCAAGAAACTTACTGCTCTGCCATGAAGGAAAATAAGACTTCGAACGGATCTTAAATAATTTCCTCCATCTCAAAGGCTCCTGTTTAGCACTATGTCATACACAAAAAAACAAATTACACCACAACTGTTCTGTGGAACAATCTCCCCCATTCAGTGGAACCTAGTTTTTGGACACACATCGACACTAACTTTTTGGACATGCCTTTTGAGTTAATTAACCTTGACGGTTAAGTGGAAGGCAAGCAGTTATGGGTAAGCACTGATGACAGAGCAAACTCCTTCTGTTCCGTAATAAATAACAGAATAACAACAATTGAACTTTTTGTCAAAAATGAACTGCCACAGCTGTGAATGTTAACTTGAAGAAAAGATAATGAGACATCAGAAAGATCCTTGTTCTGATAAAGGAACTACATGTCACCTCTAAAATAAATCTGCCCTCATGGGAGAAAATGTTAGAAAAAAAAACTTTTATGCCTCTATTGAATACAGGTATTACAGAAAGAACTTTTAAATTAATAAAAGGGAAACAGAAAATACAAAATCTGTGTTCTAAAATGTCATTAAAACAGTAGATGCATCTTAGAAAATGATTATATAATGTTTATATATAGTTATATAGCATACATACTCACATATCTTTCATATGCAAATCCACACAAACTAGCAAATCCATGATTTATTTGTGAATATTTTGAGGGAACTTCACAGGAAAGAAAAATCATCTTGTAGCAAAATTTGCAAGAAAGCAAAAAGGACAAGCCAGGAAAAGCTTTTCTTGTCTCCAAGGAAGCAGTTTAGTACAGCAGACTCCTAACCATCCGTGGCTATAGTTACAGAAGTAAATCTGTGATACTTGGATGAATGTGCAAAAAAGGAGCTTTGTTAAAAGTTTTTAAAAAATTACTATTTGGGACTTCAAACTTCTGAAGATAGAAATCTATTTCTTATTTTTAATATTGAAAGATAAGAGAATATATAATAGATAAAAATGATTAATTTATAGTTTCTACCTGACAAAGGGCTGAAGAGTATCACTTTTCATAGACCAAGAATAAAAATCATGTTGAAGGAAACACTTGTCATTTACTTGAAAGGAAATGGTGAAGCTGCATGAACATATAAAAACAACTAGACAATAATTTTTAACATATCATTTGTTTAGTAGAAGATAATTACATTATAAAGAATAATGAAATACATTTTGTATTCACATTAAGGAAATAAAAGTGTGAAATAATTTGTTTGCCTGTACAGAGTGGGGTATACACCATGAAATGGATTTTTTCAATATTTTGTTCCACATATGATTAGCAGTGCAATTGTTCCTGAGTTTTACCTGCCAGTCAAGTTACCTTCTAGCAAAAATGGTCAAGACAGGAATAAAAGTAGAATTTTAAGGCAGAGATGCCTCCACCATTTCAAAATCAGAATTGTAAACAATGATTTGACATTTTTGTGATACTGAATAATTGTAATTTCTGGATTACTTTCTGGAAGAACAATAATAACAACTTAAAATAGTATTTTAAACTATGGCAGTAAAAAATTCAGTTGTATTGCTGCTTATATTTTGTATTTGATGGCATTTTTTCCACATTAGGATGGCAAATTAAATTATTTTCTTATTTGTTACAGTGAGTTTTGCATTTACATGGTCTTTGCTATTTAATTTTGGTATCATGCACTGCATGGAAAAGTATTCTGAAGTATCGTTTTTCCCTTTCAGAAACAATTAGTATTCAGGCATTTTATGCAGGTTTTTAATCTAAGACAACACTTAAAAATTGGTCCAAGCTTACAGTGGTGGTGTTTCTTTGTATTTGGAGTGAATACTCTATTGTTGGACACAATAACGATTTTTTAAAGAAAACACACATTTTCTGTAAGTTAAGTTTGTTCTTAAATCATGGCAATTGTTGCATATTAGTTCCCTCAGGATCAAAGAGAGATAAAAGTTCCATGTCATCTATGCAGTACATATATTTCTAGGATTTATTAATTAAAATTATCTTTTGCAATTACATGCCATAATTTCTTTAAAACCATGGATTTATTATAATTCTGCACAGTGAAAACAATGCATTCTAGTATACTTTCCTATTCAAAGGTATCTGGGGCACAATTCACTATTATATTCTTATCAGAATAATAAAATGATTAATCATTAGACAGATAACTAATTTTTTTAGAGAATTCAACAAAGTATTTTTTGTTTCTTCTGTATGCCAAGGCAGCACATAAGAATTTGTACATCCCCCTGCCTCTGTTGATGATCATGCATTCAAGCTTGCTTCACCTGAGCTAAAACTCTTGAAACACTTTATTCCGGGAATAATAATAAAAAACATCTACTTGCTATGTAGAAATGGTCTCTGGTATCCTTTTCACACATCTCTTTTCTGCAGTGACCCAAATCCATCAGCGACTGAGCCTGACAACTTCCTTGCCTTGTTTCGGAATACGTGTTCTTGAAAAACAAGCTTCTGAAGTAATTCATGCAAGGGATGAGGCCTCACTAACTATCTGGTGAGTCTCCCTATGCCTTTCTTTGAAATAAAGGGTATCATGAAAACCAAAAGAGGAGCAGAATCTATAGACAACTCTAGGTGTTTGATAGAGGATTACCCTTATTAGTAAAGGACAGCTAGTAACTTGAATCGTCTATTAGACTGAGTATCCAAAACCAGAATAGGAGAGCAGACAGCCTGCAGGTCTAGCAGTTGTTGCTCTAGATGGAGCTTCTGTGTTACAGGATCAATAGCCATTAATAATAAGTGAACTGGATCGTCCATTCTCTTCTCCTAACATGAGAAAAGCAGGTTGTCAAGCAACGGTGGGTAAAATCGTAATGGGATTTCAACACCCTTTCTGCAGTGTGGTTCACATATCTTTTCTGATTGATAAATATTTTCCAACTATAATAGCTAAAAGATATTACAAAACAAAAAAAAAAACAAAATACAAAACCCAACCTGCTTCTATGGGAATAATGGCATTTCATGATGTTTGGTGGCTGGCAGTAGTGTTGAATGAAGTATCGTGTCTCAAATTATCATATAATATAAGACCAGATTGGGATTTGCCTAATTGTCTCAAAATGCTTTATAGTGAAGTACTTCTGTTGCTCTCTCTTCTGCCTGTTTTCAAAAGTAGAATCTGGACACTGCAACTAACAGTGAGTCACTGATCGTCAGTCTTGAAGTAAATTACAAGATATAAATTTTCTTGGAGCATTTTTCTAGGATTCTCTAATATTTACAAGACACTTACACTTAAGGTCTGGGGGATTTTTTGTTAAACTGAACTACAGAAAAATGAGATACATTTCAAGGGCAGCCACTGAAGTCAATCTAGTTAACCTACAACAATGTAGGTAATTTCTAAAAAGCAGTATCCTAAAGAGTGCTAGTAATGTAAATGGAATAGAACTGTTCTGCATTTGTTTGAAATTATATGGTAAATGAGATTAAGGCATAACTAAAATCCAAACAATAAATTCATCTAGCCAGATTGCAGAAATAAGCCTAATGAGCTCAGTGAAGGAACAAAAAAATGAAGATATTATTTTATCTAGTTCTCTTAATACATACATCTTTGGATTTTATGAAATTAGAATCCCTTAGAGCTCCTTTCTGTGAATATCCCAAAACAATACAAAGTCATAACCTTTGTCTATTTGATGTGTACGCTTTATATGGTTGGCTGAAAAGAGTAAATCCCAGTGGTCTCAGTATATTTAAACTAAAATTCTTCTAGGTATCCATGAAATAAAAGTTGACCATCACTATCACAGTCTACAGAAACTCTGTCAGGTGCTGCAGTGGGGCCAGTAGAGGTTTCTAACTGAAGGTGATGCACTTCATTACCCCACTCTCTAGATTCTTTTTCTAGAAGGGCTGCAAGTAGCTGTAGGGGTATATTGCTACATTTAAGGTATAGTAAACTGATGGTATGGATTTCAGCTTAGATATCACTGCTTAGTAGATCAGTACCTGAATCCAGACTGTGAATTAACATGAGATTTTGGATCTTAGTTAAAACAGGGGAAAAAAAAGCTTTATTAAGCACACTGTAGAATAATAAACTAAAATTCTCTTTCACTTTGTCTTCTTTCTTCCTTTTACCTCTTTCCTAAAAGTAAAATAAAACAGGGTCTTCTACCTAAAGAAACAGATGACTGTGTTCTTGAAGAAAAAAATATGATTCACAAGAACCACATCCAAAACTAAATTGACGTTGTAAGCTTTCTTTAATCATAACAATGAAGAATTTATTAAATTTGAACTTGAACTTCCAAAGACGTTAACCTGGACCACGAAATTGGAATATCCAGCTCCATTTACAACTGCTTGTTTTCAGGCACTTATTGCGAAAGTAGTAGCACCAGACAAAACAGAATAGCTTTCTTAATTCAGATCAGTTGTCTCTTTTATGTCAGTCTGTTCATGCAATTACCTAATGTGCAGACACACAGTGAATCCTCATAAGTGTTCAAAAGAGATGCATCTTAGCTGATTCGAGCAGTGACAAATAGATAGTTTAAGCCATCAGTTGCTAAATCACATGCTAAAGTTAGGTCATCTGAATTAATTCCAGATATTGGTACATCCCATTGTATGAAATAAGGTTTTCCCAGTCAGTCTGTAGGACCAATCATATGGTATTTAGTTATTCAACATATGTAAGAAAGAGTCTGTCCCATGTCTCTTACCTTCTCTGAACTTGCTTAAAGTCAGGTATCTTTGGCTTAGGGTGGCAATGTAATAGCTCAAGCTTAAAGACTTCATGAGTTTTTAATCACCTTAGTGTCAGAAGTAATTATGCAGTTTTAAGTTGTCTTCTTATCCTCATTTCAAGACTTACCAATGAAGTGACCTTTTGCTATTTTTTGAGTCACATAATTTAGCACGACAGTCTGTATGCCTGTGTAACTTTCAGGAGGATAAAAGAATCCTTTAAAAAATAAATTTAAAAAAACTAAACTAGGTACTTAGTGGTCATTAGATGCACACAAAACATTTGTTTATAAGTGACATTTTAAGTACTTCATTTTGGATTTATGCAGCTAACTTTAAAATACCTGGACTTTAAGTCTTTAAAATGCTGCTACTTCATCAACAGCATTACATGTGAAAGCATTAGTGAGTGTTCCAAGAATAAGTTTTCAAAATTTAAGAAATTTTAGCATTAAAATCAACCCATGAAACAAGTCAAAATTCTATGGAGGGGGCTGGGAAGGTTTTCAGCTGAACTCCAACTACACCCTAGAGACTACTGACAGGAGATGCCTGCTCTTCACTTTTCACATCTCAATCAAATGTCAGTGGTGTAGTAAGAAGCCAGCAAAAAAAGCATTTCCTAGGACTTCTGTTTACCTAAATATAAAAAGGATCTACTACAGATTATGGAGAGGTTTTAGAGTTTGCCTTAAAAGTAGTCATAACAATTCCCAGGGAGGAAAGTGTTTGACAAATCTCAACTGTGGCTGTTGCTATGCTGATTTGCAACTCCCGAATAAATTCCACTGCAGTTAGTTGGCTATATACTGCAGAGGATTCATCACAAGGGCAAAAAGGCTGCAGTTTCTCTGCCTTTCCACCTCCAGCAACCTGGAGATCCTGAAGGACACAGGTATCTCCATTGCAGAGAAGAAACAAGCCTGCACTGCCCATAGGGAGGAAATGCCAAATCAGCCCATCCTCAGCCACCCTGGTCATGTCTCTGTTTCACCAAGCTCTGCTCAGTTATCTTATTTCATGGCTGCCTTTCCCCTCCAAAGCCTTTTTTGCCACCAGGATCTCTGCAAAACAAAGTATTACTAAAAAAACACCTTAATTTTGCCTATTTGACTGAACGGTATTTCAGGCTCACTGTCCTGATAACTGAAATTGAATACCATCTGCCTCCATATTCATCCTCCAGATAACCATTTTCAGCATTTTTACAACTGCCTCCTAGGTCCTTTTTATCATACGAAACATGGAAATTACATCTAAGGGTTTGTCTTATACCCGCTGGGGGTGCGAGAAATGGTAGAGAGAAAATCTGTTAAGAAGAAATAGAAAAGAAATTTTATAGAACAACCTGCAGATAAGAAACCAGCACTGTATTGCCAGTGTGCCTGATAGAGTTGGGGACAGAAAAGCAACTCGAAATTTCCAAATTTCATTTACAACCATAAAGTAAACCAAATAGTTTTCTTCAAACTAAGTGAAGAAAAAAGAGGACTACATCAGCTTCTATCTTATTCTGATTACTACTGACTTTTAACTATTTTTCTACAATGTTCTGCTTGGTGTTGAGATGAAAGAGATCTAAGATTTGTGGTTCTGAAATCAAGAGCATCCCTGCATGCTGGGATTCTGCAGAGCACCAGGCACATATTCAGGAGAATCTGCAGTATACACATACCAGGTTACTTTTAACTCCTTTGGAGCCAAAAGATGAAACTGAGGCAGAAAAACCTGAACAACACTGTTCTAAATGCAGAGTTACAACACTAAGACCTTAAATCAGACCTTCCCCATTTTGATTCTCAGTGTTTGGACACCTCATTTGAGAAATTACATCCTACATGGCACAGCAAAGGATAGACAGAAAATCTTTGCAGTCACCATCCTCCATTAGTCTGCTGTTTCATGCTGCCTTTCATATTGATGCTTTATCCCTATAGCTATGAACCAGGTGCCTGCAGGCAACCTAATGGCAATGCAGAAGCAGCAGCTCTATTGCTCTCCTCCACAAAGCTCAATCCTCCCAGAACAGCTTCCTAATTAATATTTTAAATGTACAGCTTCAAGGATAATTCCCCTTGTGAACAAAGAGAATAAGGCACGGGGGGAAGCAGATGTGCTAGAGCTAGGGAAGACAGAGTCATGGAATGGTGTAATAGAAGAATACAGCTACAAGAAAGCATGAGACAGTTCATGGTGAAGTAGTGAGAGTGGCAGCCTAAGCAGCTAGTGGTCGTATCTCAGGCTTGTATCTGCCTTCCACCTCTCTTTCCTATTTACAGCCTATGACAAATGCATTTCTTCACCTCTAAGCTGCCAGGAGAGCTTCATTGCAAAAATGAAATTTCTCTGAGACTTTTGCTGAAAAATGTTACTTTGGACACCAGTCAAAATCACAGTCTGCAAGGTCTTTCAATTAAGAGAGAGAAGAGAAACTCGTAGTAACTCCATCCATCTTTTATGTAATTCCATTCCACTACAATAAGAAATAAAGTCTGGTTTCTCTAAGGACTGCAGGAGTCACAAGCATAAGATCATGCCATTACTCTCAGATGTAAGCCTCCTTTTAGTCAACAGTTATTCCCCAAATGCAGTCTGCCTCTGTCATAGAATCACAGAATCACAGAATACCCTGAACTGGAAGGGACCCACAAGGATCATTAAATCCAACTCAGCCCTGCACAGGACAGCCACAAGGGTCACATCATCTGCCTGAGAGTATCATCCAAATGCTTCCTGGCTGCTGTCAGGCTTGGTGCTGCGACCACTTCCCTTGGAAACCTGTTCCAGTGCTCAACCACGCTCCGGGTGAAAAACTTTTTCTAATATCCAACCTAAACCTCCCCTGACATAACTTCAGGCCATTCCCTCCGATCCTGTCACTGGTCAGCACAGAGAAGAGATCAATGCTGTCCCCTTCACTTCCCCTCACAAGGAAGTTGTGACTACAGTGAGGTCTTTTCCTCTCATGATTTTTATCCCAGAATCTGTAGTTCTTTCATCTTGGACTTTCCTATGGCCTTTTTTTCTCCTATCTCTTTGGCAGGCACATAATACAATGCCCATGGAAACCCAGCCCACCAAGGACACTTCTGGTTCAGGAACTGGCACACCTTTGTATCTGAGAGGGATGCACCTGGTGTTTCAGCTATCTGCTTTCAATAAGAAGTGTGGTCATAACTCTCTGGATTTACCACTGTCACACCCCACTGCTTTCAATACCACTCAGTCAAACCAGGCTTTCTTCAGCGTAACAGGTACACAAAATGGAAAGACCAGAGTAAGTTTTTAACAAAAACTACACCCTTGCATTAAGTGAAGTCACCAAGACAGAGGGGATTTGAAACTAAGACTTGAACTTGCACAGCAAAGCTGGGCCCTCATAATGAAATATACTGGGTATGAATTCCATTAAAACAAATAAGAATACTTTCTATGCCTTAGTATAAATATTTACTGATTCTTTAATAGTTCCTGTCCCTACATTCTAGGCTGCCATGTTTTCAACTTCAATGGCATCCCAAAGAAAATCTGTTTTCAGGTAATGCACATACGGCTGGATCTACAAAAATCTGGCTGCTCCAGGAGGGAACAACTTAGTTCCCAAGATAAACTTTATATACAACTACATTAATCATAAAAAGAAAACTTCAGGGTGAGGTAAGCCAGAAAACATTATATGCTTTGAAGCCTTAATCTGCCTGGATGTAAGCCATAAATTAGAAAATTCCTATTGCTATGAATCTACACATTTCTATTTCAACATGATTCTGTAATCATTCCGCAAGCATGTAAAAACTTCGGTAAACAATCTACACATGATTTTCTTCAAAATATTCACTTGAAATTCAGGTAACTGTGTCTCTATCAAGCTAAATTGTCAGTAAATATGATTCTTACATGTGGGAGTTTGTGAGTCTCCAATCAGGATTTTCTGAATTTCAGTCACTTTTTATTATATGGGGTTTTATATATGGTCTTTTATGATAATGAGCTCTTATGCTTGCAATGCTGACCAGGGGAATAAAAAGAATAAATGTATTTGAAACTTGTAATGTTTCTTTTCATTTGTAAAACAGTGTGTGGCCAGAACGAGAAGAAAGACAGCTTAAAACTCCCGTAGTCTGTCTGCCTCCTGTTTGCTTTACTGGCAATTTTATTGTAGCTATCTCTGTGTACATACATTTTTAATATGCTTCATAAATAGTATTCCTGCAGTTCTGATGTGCATATCTATAGAAATATCTGAAGAGTGTTTTTCTTAGGTTAAAATCTTTTCTTTCCTTTTGATTCAAAACTGCGCTTACGGAACAGGAAAGTATCATTAGAACTGTCACTGTTAAGTGCTCTGTCTGCAAACAACTTTTCTACATACAATCACAATAATTTCCTCTCAAAATATTCATGTTTTTCAATATTCTAGTCAAATCTGAATTATCAAAATCTTTTCATTCTGATTCACATAGATTTAGCAACTACATGATAAACATTAAGAAGGTCAGGTAAAATCATGATCTTACTAAAGAAATAACAAGTACAGGGGATACTGTCATGGAAAACCTCCAACAGATCAAAATAACAAAAAAGCCTCACTCAAAGTGTGGTTTCACACCACTACGAATTCATTCCATGGGATTAGCATAAAACTAATTAATTGAGAGCAGGATCTGTTTGCACATGTGGGAAGAGATGTGATATTTATTCCAAACACTCAAACAAGGTGTCCATCTCTTAATTTGTTACATACGAAGCAAAATACAGTAAAAATAAAACATGTTTTGCAATACAAATACTTGCTACCCTTGAGATTCTACTGGCTAACAGATTCCACTGCATTTGCAGCTATAAGAATCACTAAAGTACTAACCATCATAAGCTACTAAATAAAATTTCTCTCTTTCTGGATGTTACTGCCTCCATATTGAGTTATGGTTTATCTTTAGGATGTGCTTCTATTTTACACCTTCTCCCAGACCTTTCCTGACAGCAGCTTTTGCAGTTATATAGGCAGGATCTACTTCCACCTTGCAAATTGTCAGGATTTTGCCAGCTCAGCCTGCACCTCTCCCAGGAAACAGCCAGATGCAAAGATTTCAAGACCTTGATGTAGTTTCAAGTCACATGTCTCTGACATGCAACACTCAGAGCTGAGAAGATGGGGGCTCGAGATCCAGTTACTTACCCTGACAAGCCAGATCAGACTGCATTGATGATCTAGGGAGTTCAACAGCTCCAACAAGATCGATTGCCTAAATATTTTTGTAAAAGCCTTTAAGTACTTCATATGACACCTATGTTAGTCAACATTCACATCAACAGCTGTTTGACAAAATAATACGTTTAAAATTGCTTTCCTAGTACCATAGTAAATTATGGTGAGTTGTGCTGCTGTTTCTCCCAGATACAGGACTGTCTGGCCACTCTTGTTTTAGCAGTATCCAGAGCAGCTTTACACACCCTGAGAGCAGTCACGCTGTGGCTCAGCCACACGCCACACCACTCACTGTTTTTAGTCTTGGCCACCACCACAGTCAGTCACAGGCAAGTAAGGACAACATTATAAACTACGCTCTGAGCTCATTAAAGGACGGCAAATCAGGAACTATAACAAGATTCAAACCCTCTCATGCTTCGTTTCTAGAAGAAAGCTTGTTCAGGTTGGGTATAAACAAGAACTGCTCCTGTCTGCTGGATTAATAGTGCCGTCTGTGAAAAAAAGGACTGCAGAGTTGACCAGTGTGATAGCAGACTTTGGTGTACTAACAGACTCTATTGCAGCATTGCCCATCCCTAGCGATTTTCTGGGCACAGTTGTAGAATAGCAAAATACAGATTTGCATGGAAATGGCCTGGTCATTTCAACAAAGACTTTGGACTGAAAAGCCAGCATAGAGTCAAAGCTTTTGTATACCCTGTGGAAAAACTGCTCTCTAGAGTCTTATCAGTCCTGTGGAAAACCTACATATATTAATTCCACTGATGCAAATAAGTTGGCTAACACAGCTATAAAAGCTTTATTTACAATTGTATTAATACAGAAAAGGTTCATCCTTTGGTTTAGAACACAGACAATGACATGATATCTTGGATGAAAACAAATTTGAGAAATGTAAAACTAAAAAAGGCAAAAATGCTGCCAAAACACAGAAAGTACAAATTTTTGTGACTCTGAAGAAAATGTGCTACCCACAGAATCAGTGGTACTTTTCTCTTATCTATCTTCTTGTTAAATAAAACATTAAATGACTGCCTGAAAAGTCTGTCTATAAGGGCTTTCTTTTCTGCCCAAGAAGCAGTTACAGGAGCAGACTGAATTCTAACCATTGATTTCTTGGGAGAATACACTGAATTTATGTTATTCACCACTCAGAAACACAGGACAGAAATCGTCCAGAGAAATATAGACCTGTTGGCTAAATCTTTCCAACTATGACTTGCCAAGTAAAACTCATCTTCAGATCTAAGACTTTTTCTATAAAAATCATAGTGATCATGAAACATTTGTGGCATAGGTTAACTTAATGCCTTCCAGGACCATGAAAGAATAGTCAACAAAACAACCTTTATATGTCTTTGGTGAAGGTACTGTGGAAACCTAATAATAGAAAGACAGTGCATCTTACAACTGAGTAAATCAGAACACCAAAGAACTAGAAGTAGCAATGTTCCAAACAAACAAAATTCAACCACTTTCATCACAAATTCTGCAAACAGAAGTTGGGTTGCACAGAATTGTGAAAATCTGATGTGATAATGTGGATTCTACTTACAAAAAAATTACTTAGAAAGGCAATATTCTTCACTGGCATTGCTGCACTATGAATTTCCTATAATCACACCCTGCTTGGTATTTAATTGAAATAGAGTGATTTAAAGGCTTTGCAGCAAATCTTTCGTTATCAATTTTCATGTAATTCTTTCGACAGGTAAATTGGAGCACCCATTTGGTTAATTATGTCAGGCATTTTGTCTCTCAAAATATGTAGCCCTGTACAGAGAGGAGAATTAGAATAATCTCTGCACTTTGTTTTGTTATCTAGGACCTCACAGTTTATTGTGATGTCTGCATGTCTGAGTTTTTTAGAAAAAATATATTAGATTGTCTTAATTCATTTGCTCCCTTCTTTAATTAGTTGAAGAGAAATCTTGCTCTGTGATCTAAATTCTATGAACTGCTTTTCCCCGACAAGAAAAAGGATTTCATCTGCTAGGTCATTTATCTCTTCTAAATATGCCTTACTTATTATTTATGCAAAGTAATGCCTAATGTCTAATACCTACAAATTCTTCTGATTCCAGAAAGTAACTAAACCATGAAGATGAATCTTGTTTTCATTTATAAAATGCTAGTTTTGCTGCTTTATCCTTGTAAAGACAACCTTGAAACATAGATTGACATAAGCCACTTATTAGGATTAAACAAGTTAAAGCAAGCAAGTTTCATTTCTGCATTAAAGAGCTGAGAGTGGTGGTGTAGTCACATGCAAGAGCTAGTCTAGCATACAGTTAGAAGCAAACCTTCTCATACATAATACCCCATATTTTTTTTATTTATCTTCCCTAAGGCATCAGCAAATATTTCCAGCAATGGCTTCAGCAAGACTAAGGGCTGTTTAAGAAAGCTACAGAGAGAAGGTATTGGCTTCTTCATAGTTGTTTTTTCTTAGTTTCTTGGGTTCTTCTAAGTGAAACTTCAGCTTTAAGTAGTAGATGACTCAATCATGCAAATGAACAAAAATGAACCTTTTCCTATGCCTTTATAATAGTCTTTTAAACATAATTACAATTGTAGGATGTTAAACAGAAACAATCCCACTTAATGAACAAGGTTTCACAATGTCCTGCAAAAAAGGTTTGATGACGGATTCTTACTCTAGTTCTCTTCTGGTCTTGAGATTGATACTCTCAGAATATGGACCATTTGATTGTGTAATTTTTCCCCCTAACACTTTCTGAATCAGTCTTGATTTTTTTTTTTTTTTAAATTTGATAAGGATTATAGCACTAACATATTCATATCTTGTATTTTTCTGTAAAACTGCCAGTTTTTCTGCAAGGTCTGTCACTGATCTCAGGACTAAGATCTACATATGACCTTTCCTGCAGTCCGAAATATCTGACAGAACTTTAAATACCTCAGTGGAAAATGCCATGCAGTGCAAATCTCACTTCTTCACAAGAGAGCGGCAGAACTACTGAAAAACATGATGCTGGCAATGAATTTGTTTACTGCAGATGAAATACTCTCAGTTTTGAGTAAGTATCACAGAGAGATGCAATTACGACTCCTGTTGATACACTACAAATGTACACATTTATGCTACTTAAGCTAGAAATTCTTGCAGCGATTGGTAATTATCTCTTTCCTGAACTATACCACTAAATGAGAGAAACATCTGGAGGAAAAGCTATAGAAATGTTGAAAAAACAAACAGCTACAGTGTTAAAAGAAGCAGCCTGCTAACTAGAGAGCCCTGGACACTGAAGAATTATCAGGTTGTGCATAGTTTTCATAACGAACTCCTCATTACACCTTTTCAAGTAACTCCACAGATGTTTTAACACTATAGCTGAAACAGTTCCAGACAGAAATGTAGTAGTAAAGCAAAACTTCCATCAGCATTACCTTTGGACCAAGGATGACAACCTAAGAGACTTAATATCAGCTTAATGGTCAAGAAGACTTGGTCTAATATGAAAAAATCGACATCATAAAGCAAAACAAAAAGCAAGGCTAGAACACACAAGGGGATGGTCACCCAGCAGTTTAGAGGATAGTGGCAGTGTAACTTAATCCCTGGGAAAACCATGGCAAACTAGAGGAGATGTATTGTTGACTAGATATGAGGAGCTAGTTTTCTGAAATTGAATGAACAGTCTTTGATACTCCTATAGAACTAACTCCTGCACTGTGCCTGCTCCAAGCGAGGAGACTCCTCTTCCTAGCCAGTGTCATCCAACCCCACAGTTTTTAAATAAATACAGTTTTGATTAACGTCTACCTCATACAATCCATCTGCTTTTTGGTTCGCTACGGCATGAATGCAAATGGGGCAAAAATTTTTAGGAAGGGACTAAGTGGAATGGAATAAGATAGTTTTATAAGCTAACTGGCTCTCCTTGGGAATTTCTTGAACTTTCCATGTTTTTTGTAAGCACAGGATGGTGGCCTTGCAAGCCCTTAAAGGTCAGGCAATTCACCAAGGGGCTCATGCAAGTAAGAGTTTTTGGGACTGAGCTCATAATTTCTAATAGCAAATACATCAGGATTTTATAAGCTCAAAAAGGCTTGTGAGAGTAATAATCCGTAAAGCCTATTAAGCTATTAAGGTAACCAAATAAAGCATCTGCATTTTGATCTGTCTCCAGTCTAAATGCTCCGCAGAAGCTTCCTTAGTGGTATAAAGAAGGCTGAAGAAATCATTCTCTATAAGATAATTTTCTATGTTTCGGCTTCTGTTAGAAAAGAATATAAATCCCAGAAACTTCTTCCACTCTTATAACATGTTATATCAGTGTCACGTTTTAAATATTTTAAAATGTCTTCTCTGTTAAAAGGATTTTTCATTCTTTAAGAGAAAGGTTAAAATACACTGGTTCCACTAGCCTATTTATATTTTTACTTGTTTGCAGTATTTCATCTGCTGCAAAATGCATCAGCCACACTACTCCCATGGCCATCTCTCCTCCACTTACTACTCATTACTACTGCTCCATGCCACTGGCTGGATGTTCTTCACAAGCATTTGTTTCTTTGTTATTCTTTTCATTTTCATTCAGAATCTGCTTAAGGACACATTTCTTTGCTCATCATAACAGGGAAGTTCATGACCTAATAAAACTCAATTAAGTGGAACTTTTTAGCTAATGTTCTTTGGAGGTTGCCATTTTGCATCCTAGCTATATGTTTTTAGCTCAGTGAGTGGTAATAGACTTTATATTCTTTTGGTACCTCAAGTAGGGCCGAACACACACATATAAATAGCTACCTTAGAATATATTTCTTAAATCTTTTTTATTGAGTGTCATGTGCTAACATCTCAGGTGATAATCAGAGCTTTTCTGCCATAAGCAAATAAGTGCACATTTGCTACCCCCAACAGCAGGCTATTTAATCTATGTTGAAAAAGAAGCTTTCATTCTTCAGAATGAAAACAGTTTATGGTACTGTTTTTATAAATGTGGCATTGTATTCTCAGACATGAGGTTTCCTATACATACCTCAAAATAATTGTAATCAAATGACAGGAAAAACGGCAATGTTTTCATTATGGTGTAATGGCACTCATCAATTTCTCCAACATTCGTGTTTGTTATTTTTTATCTCCAAAACTTTACTATTCCAGAGTCACAGAAATACCGTTCTTTTGTCCTTCTAGTAAATGTGGTTAAAATTAAGCCATTCAATAAGATTATGTACTGTTTCTCACTTAATTGCCAAATCCCCATTTTGACAAACTATTTCTTTGCATTTTCTTTAATTTTAACTTTTTTTCCTTTTCCAGCTTCGAAAAAGTTTAACTTACAAGACTATGTACAATTGTAATCTGAAAATAACAATTAGAAAGGCTTGACAGATAAGCCAACCAAACAACAGTGATTATAACTGGTAATAAAAAGATAAGTCTGTTTCCATGGTAAAATGTAACTACTATATTAGAGATGGGCACTGCAGCAATAAACAGAATCTGCAGTGAAGGCATCTTTTGCCTGAGTCTAACAACAGGCCAGGGTTGATCTTGAAGATATGTGTCAGAAAGTCTTAGATTACAAAAACTGGTGATTCAGAAAGTTTATTTGGAGGATGAATTGAGAGGGGACAGAAATAATATCTTCACCATGTTTATAATTTTTGTTGTCATCAAATAGTGCTCACTATCTGCATGTTTGAGGAGTATTCAAAATGAAAAAGCATGGTGAGGTTGAATTGATAGAGAATATATTATAAGGTCTTGTTAAGGATACAACTACACGATTTTCCACATTTTTCAGATTAGATACTCCAGGTTTTGTCTCAATGACACAAAATTAATAAAAATATTTTTACAGTGCAAGCTAAAATAAAGTACCCTTATTCAAACACCAAGCCCTCACTTTTTTTCAGTCAGAGGGCTTGCAGGAGGAAAGATTATTACACTGAAATTTCAGTAATTTCATTTATTTTAACCCTTATGTAAATAACTGTAATGACTGTGTATTTATTTTACAAAACATTTTTCAAAAAGTCTGCTCCTGAAGTATTAAAACTAAACTTCTATTGATTTTAATGCCTTTAGTTCTCTCAGTCTATCAAGGAAAATCCCTTTATTTCTCTCTGGCTGAAAGACAGCTACAGTTCATTGTAAAACAACACCATAATTTGAGACAGGGAGAGACCAAGAAACCTTTTGGGAAAACTGGGGCTATTTGGTTTACATTAAATATTTACTGAAGAGTGTGATATTTTTCTTTATTTTTATTTACATTTCCACACTCTATTGTAGTATGTTGCCACATGGCTGCTGTCTTTCCCCTGCATTTCACAAATCTGTCAAGTGGTTTGTGAAGTACTCCATCTATTTTACAGTATTCTTCATCCAAAATCTTCTTCTGGATAACCGGTAACAGTAGTTGCTCCTTCCAATGTTGTATTATTAAAAGACTTCTACATAAATCCTAGAAGGATTAAGCCAAATCCCAGTGGAAGGCCACACCCATGCTGTAATTAATGAGGCTTCTTTCCTTGCTGTGTACTGATTCTCATAGCATCCCTTCTACAGCTACACACAACCAAAGGCAGGAGTCCCTTCATTTCTGGAGACTTCTCCTTATTGTGTCCTATTCTCCTGTCCTACATCTTACCACAATGAATATCCATGTAAATCAGCAGATTAGACTAACATACAAGAAATTTTGCTTAGGCCTTCTACTGCAGATGACTATAAACCACTGAAGTGAGAACAGGGGCAGTCCTCCATGGATTTGGGACAAACACTGACCTGCTGCTTATCCCACACAGATGATATGCACCAAAGAGGAATAGCAGGTTAGTGCAGGTGACTGCAAACTGTCCCTACAGTCCTTTGAAGGATCTACAGAAACAATTATGAAATCTCACTTCCATCTGTACATGGAATTTGCCATGCCCAGTGAGTTAGATAGGTTCTAAGTAACTTTGCAGAAACATCTTTGCTTCAAATGGAATAAAATTAGTAGTGGACTTAAACCGCATTTAAATATAAGATCCTTAGGCTATCCAAATCACTCTTACCAGAGGTGCTTTACAGTCAGCTTAGATCAGCTGTGCTGTCCCTTATGCAAATGGAAAGGATAATCAGGATCTGGCATTTGACCAGACAAATTTGTGACACCTACTTGTGATCTGCTGGAACAGAGCAGGGGCATAACTTTGCCTGGCAGAAGAGAGGGAATAAGACCTTCCTTCCATTTCTTCTATTGGAACAAGCATCCATTCATCCTTGGACACTTCCTGCTTGCATTAACATAGCTCTCTGGGTACTACAGCACTTCTCTCTCAAAAGCCTCAAAATTCATTCACATACTTTTTAAAGAGAAAAATGATTCCCACACTGGGTGAGAATATCCGTTTCTTACAGCCCTACATATCTAGATTTCTGCTCTGATTGGAGATAAGGGAGCCTAATCCTAGCTCCTTAAGAAGAAAGGTCTCTTCCCTCAATATATCTACTTTTTTATTTAAACAATGTAAATCACAAGTTTACTTAGATATCAAACAATTGTGCACTTGAGGACAACTCCATTTACATCAGTAAAGCAGCTCCAGATTTCCCACATGATAGTTATAGAATTTGGCTCAGTAAAGTGTAACTTATTAACAGTTTCTTTAAAATGGGATTACTTACCTGCCAATCTATACACTTTGGTCAGGGCTGTTTCCAAGTGAAGGCAGAATCACAGATTTGTCACCTAGGGGAGTGCTCAGACAAAGCCCTGGAGCCGCAGCACTTCATAGCAGTGCTCTGTAGGTTTGAGTTTTAATATTCCTTCATTTTGGACAGGCAAATGGCCTCAGTTTTGCATGATAAGGAAGAGCTAGAAAGAAACATGAGTCCTAGCAAAGAAGATGTCAACTTCTTGAGCTAGGTCTAGTTTTCCTATTTCTAGACAGAAAATGGAATTCTTTATACTGTGGCTGAATTCTTTGTTTAAATGCTGGAACAGGCCTCCTAGCACCAGTTAGTGCTGCTGAATCCTGTACGTCCTATCACTTATCAACCTTTATAACCAAAAGCAGGGACAGAGTTTCTACAATTCTGACAGCAGGAAACAGTCCTACAAGGTATTGGAAGTTCTCATGTTACAGTCTGGAAGCAGCTAAGCAGACACTGATGCAGAATTTGTGTATGGCTTTATTTAATTCTTTAAAATACAACAGGAAAAATAGTATTGATTCAACAATGATCCTTACTATGTGAGGCAATACAGTTATATTCCTTTAAGGCAGGAGCTGATCTAAACTCTTATTCGCCAATAAAGGGCAGGTTTAAAAAATGTTCTCTAGCCACTTGTTCTAGTCCTGTGAATGGTGACCTGAAGCAGGAGAATCTTGGCTTTACTGAAATCTTTACTGTTTATTAAGATAGGTAAGACTTGGATGACCTGGACAGTCTTAGTAGAGGAGGAGGAGAAAAGAGTACAGAGATGTTTACAAGTGCTTCTTTGACATAGCTAGCAAAAATACAGTAAGACATTAGTATTGAGGTTATATAATGTTAGTTGAAGCTAAAACCAAATTTGCCTTCTGCCTATAACTTGCATATTCCTTTCCCCCCGTGCAGGCTCTGCAGCCATGCAGAAATCTTGCTCGAGATGCTGAAAACTGAGGGGCCTATTTTGAAACTGAAAATCTTATTAAGTATATCTTTGATCCCACTAAAATGTGTGCTTAAGAACTTCTGTTAAGCAGGTCTGCAGTGAATATGCAGCTTTTTGATTAGCCACAGAAAATATGAAAAGAACAAGAGCAACTTGTCAAGAGATAAAATTGTCTTTTCCATGATGATTTTCTTTCTACAGAGAGTTGCACCATTGCTGTACATTTAGAATGAACTACAAATAGGCACTACTTACTGAGACCAAACAGTCAAAAGATTAAGTATTCTTGGTACTCCCTTTGAAGTACTGTATTGCTCTTTGTTTTCCCATCTGCAAAATTAAGATAATAATATGGACTTTTTACGAAGTGCTTTGCTAGTCACACATGGAAAGTTCAAAGAATGAGCTAAATATTTGTTTTTATCACCCAGGATCTTCACTATTCCCTTGCCAATTAATATTTCTACTTTCCTATTCTTCTAGTTTAACCCCACACATCTTGGGCAATGTTTTTTGGTCACTGATGAAAAACATTTGAAGAGCTACTCTTTCTGGGTGATGCTCAGAATGCAATTTTTATTGTTGCAATGCATATATAAATTCAAACAGGAGATTCAAAGCATGTCTTAGAAATATTTTCAGAAATATTTACTTTCCATGTTTGGGATTTGTAAAACAGAACATCCTTTCAACACTGTACTGTAAGTCAACCCAGCAGTAACCATGTACCAACATGTTAACCTGTAATAACCAAGGACCAAATCAGTATAAGTAGAATCATCAGCAGAGTGGTGAAATGAATGTGTAAAACCTTCCTTTCATAGTTTCTAGCTTGCTGCTGCTATGATCAATAAATTTTCCAGTTAATACTCCATGAAGCAGGAATCTTCTAAGCAGAGCAAAAGGAAGTCTGCTGACAAACTGGATCAGGTTCACCTAAAAACTCTTCTCTGGTGTACTTTGTTCCACTGATCTAGATGGGTCCTTGTGTCAGCAAGGCTCTGTCAGTCACCCAGGTCACGGTGAGAGCCCTTAGTTTCTACACTTTCCTATTCTGTCCTTGGCCAGAACATTCATATTCGGATACTGGCAAAACTCTAATGAAATGAGCAAGACCTTCCAGTCAAACTGAAGGCAAGAACTTTTTGTCTCTGGAGTCAGCAGCAAAATATCCACTGATTTGAGTAGAGACAGACCCCCAGAGCTGATGCCATGCTGTACCCACTCAGGAATTCTGCAGAAGAGCAGAATCCTGTCCTTTGCGTGAACATTTGCTGGTACTGTTTCTGAAGTCTTGGAACGAAACAAGAACTAAATCTTACTGTCAAACTACATGAAGGAGTTTTGGCATTCAACAGCCTGACAGGGCCAATGTACTATTTTTGACGTTTATACATCTCAGATTTAGTAGAAGTCACATACCAATTCCTTTAGAAGTCTAGGGTCTTTGTTGCTTACACAAATGATGATAAAGAAGGAAATGAGTCCACAGTAAATATGTTGGTTAAGCTCAGATACCACAGTTTTCACTGTGGTGACCATTGAAACTGCGAGACATATCAGAGCTCTAAAAATGCACTGCTTTCAGGTACTTTTAGTCATTACAACAACAGCATTATCAACACACAGGCTTTTTTGTACAGACCTGTATTTTCACAGACATTATGAGATGTGAGGGAGGGATATTGACATTGCATTAACCTTACCACAGATAATTTTCTTAGTTGTTGTACATGAGGCCAGACTGCCAAAATAACAGGTTCTGTTAATCTCAATTCAAGATCTCTTCTGTTTTTACCTTTAATTAAATCTTTCTTACAGATCTGATGTTGCTGTACCAGCATTTTTTATATATACTTTTCATTTACTAAATGAATGTGCATTGCCACAGCTGCTTCTTGCTCCGCACAAAATAGCTGCACTTAGAGGTGCATGCATAATGCATCTTCCAATAGTTTGAGTGGTTCTTTGGCTTTATTGATCAATTTTGGGACAAGGAGATACAAAATACAGTACAAAGGAAAACTAAATCTTAATGTACACACCATAATTTTTTTTATCAAGCCTACAGAGTAAGATCTCTTCAAAAAAGTCATTTTCTTATAATTTTATATAGCTTTCCCATCCACTGTTTTTCTCCTTGATTCCAGTCCCACTGGGTAGAATTTTAATTGATGCAGTATCTTCCCTTGCATCAGTTGCAGTGGAATGAAGGTTTCTTTGTTTTGATTTGTTTTATTTGAGTACATATTTTATGCATTCTTCAGAAATAATGTAAGGCAGACAAAGCTTTTTCAACTGTCTTTGTTGACAAACAAACTGTGATTTGTTGGACTTCATGAAGAATGTTGAGGTTTAAGTAGTGCATTTGGTAATATGAGGTTTTTGACTGATGAGTTCCTTGTACTAATGATGGACTGGAAATCAGTCCATGTCCTTCCCTGCATGTGTTATAATACGGTTCTTACTGTGCAGGTAAGTCAGCCAGGCTGACAGCACTGACTGCAGTCTGTTCTTGTCTGATGAAAACAGTGCAGATGTTCCCCAGCAGACATGAAAAGTCAAAGAAAGAGACTGAATGTTGCCTGGAAAGAGATAGATTTTAGTATTTTCACTTGAATTGTTTTGTGACAATGAAAAAGGGAGCATATGAGTTAAGAGATGACTTCAGGGTTTTTTATTATTTGTAAAGTTGTCAATAATTTCATAGGACCTAATTTACAAGCTTACAAAAAGTATATGCTGGATACAAAATACACAGCAGCAATAACATCTATGCGAAGACAATGGAAAAAAATCCAACATTCTCCTGTACTCAGCGCTGGTGAGGTCACCCCTGGAGTGCTGTGTTCAGTTCTGGGCCTCTCAGTTCAGGAAAGACATTGAGGTGCTGGAGCAGGTCCAGAGAAGAGCAACCAGGCTGGT
>JAYRBT010000093.1:38782404-38793304 GCA_036023395.1 Myiotriccus ornatus | reverse complement strand
AAAAAATAGGGAGAGTGACTTTTTACACAGGCAAACAGTGGTAGGACAACGGTGATAGTTTTCAACCAACAATGGACAGATTTCAATTACATGTTAGAAAGAAATTCTTTACTTAGAGGAGGCACAGGTTGCCCAGACAAATTGTGAATGCCCCATCTTTGGAATTGTTTCAGGCAAGGCTGGGTGGGGCCCTGAGGGACCTGATCTTCAAATAGATAATTTTACTTAACATCAACAATATTTTATATATAAAAAGTGAGTATGCGGTACCATTAGATAACCGAAATATTTTCAGTTGCAACTAAAGGCACAAGAAATAAAATAAACATATAAAATCAGGTAAATTATAGCAATAAACACATTATAAGCATAGCACTTCTTTTTCCCACGTCTTACAAAGAATTCTGCTTACTTCAGATGTGCAGAAATTACTCATAAAGATGCATGCCAATAATTCTTTCCAAAATTTAGAAAATCTTCAGTTAAAAACATAGCCTACAAGTGAGCCAAGAACTTCTGGAGTTAAACATGTCATCTTGTTCTTTTCTTGGAACAGGAGTACTCATTTAAACCAGCTTGCCAGTAGCCCCGTAGCAGAAAATGCCACTGTGAGCTCCTTGAAGTCCAATTAAACCATCCTATTTGAAATTAATAAGGAATCAGAAACAATCTGTTTGTCACTTTCTCTGCAGGCTTATCAGTCACCAAAAGTAAGGTCACCTCTGTTTCTACATCTTCCCTTACCATCCTGTCAATATTTCTTGCTTAGCAAGGCATAGCAGAGGAACTTAGTCCAGTACACACTGAGCAAAAACATAGTTGAGACTACACAGCCCTGTGGACAGCTGCAAGAAAAGTCTTCCGGCCTCTGAACACAGAATTATAGAATAGTCTTGTTTGGCAGTGACCTTTAAGAGATCACCTAGTTCAAACCCCCTGCAATGAGCAGGGACATTTTCATTCATTGCTCAGAGTCCTGTCTAACCTGACCTTGAATGTTTCCAGAGATAGGGCATCCACCTTTCTGGGCAACCTGTTTCAGTGTTTCACCATCCTCACTGCAAAAAAACCTTCTCCCTAATATCTAACTGAATCTACCCTCTTTTAGTTTAAAACCATTAAACTCTGTCCTATCACAACAGGCCCTGCTAAAATGTCTCTCTCCATCTTTCTAACAAGCCCCCTTTGGGTACTGGCAGGCTGCAATAAGGCCTTTTCGTAGCCTTCTTTTCTCCAGGATGAATCCCAACTCTGTCAGCCTTTCCTCATAGAATAGGTGCTCCAGCCCTCTGATCATCTCTGTGGCCCTCCTCTGGACTCACCCCAGCAGGTCCATGTCCTCCCTGACAACCCCAGAGCTAGACACAGGTGAGGTGTTGTGAGAGTGGAGGATCTTAGGTACAGGAACCTGGAACCAAATTCCTAATGGAGGCCCACCGGCTTCCCATTCAGTGCATGGAACAAGTGCTTCAAAATGGGGTCCTGCTCAGCCCATGTTCATGAGCAGGGAACCTACTGAGACAGACAGTAGGACATGCTGAGCATGGTGACACAGACAGAGGAAGGTTTCAGTACCTCACCCTAGGTGGCAAGAAGGTGCACATTTTGCTTCTGTGCCCCAGCTTATGGCTGGCTCCTAAATGTCAGCAACTGCTCTAAGAAAGCTGGGCAGGCATTGCTCCTGCCTGCTGAAAAGCCATTTCTGTTACTGCCGCCCACATTTCAGCGCCGAAGCACCCACCACATTGTGGTGCAGCAAGCCACCTTAGAGTTTACAGGCACCACACAACAACCACTGCTGCTTCTGCTGAGGTCCCCAGGAAAAATACCTGTAGAGTCCCTTGACCTTGTGTTCACCTCACTGGTTCTCCCCTTCCTCTGCCTCTCCCTTGCCCACAAACAGTGCAATCCAGGTCCATGACAATGAAGAATTCAAAAATCACTGAAATATTCTTCACAAAAATGTATAAGACATCATGCTCTGTACAAGCTAGCTGCTCAACTATCAAAAGATACCAATAAAAAAGTGTTACATACATGTGCAGATTCACACTTCAGGAACATTGCTGTTAGGTCCTTCCAAGAATAGCAAATGTTTTTCAAATAATCAAAATTCTACACTTTATGCAAGTTAATCCCCATTTCATGGGGTGCAGACACTGCTACATAAATAACTCTCTTAACAACATACACTAATTCAGAAATTTACTCTTGGCTAACATCACTTACCTAAGAATGACCAAATTATATTAAAGTTTTCAGAAAAAATAGCTCATTAATAAAAAAGAATCACAGTGCTGTTCTTGGCTTATCTGAGGGCTAGAATCAACACAGTACCTAAATGAGATGATGGATACTGTAATACAGCAATTTAATAATTAAAATCTTTATTGTTTCTATTGAGACAATCCATAGAACCAACAACTGGTTGACTTTATCAGAAAATCACCCTTGCCAATTAAGAGTGCTGCTACACATAGACTTTAATTAAAAACCAAGTAACCACTCCTCATGGTGTCAACAACTCCATTTGGAGCTAAACCTACAGAATGCTGTCTTTGTTCAGGTACCAGGAACAGGTACCAGGGGCTGCAAGTTATTTTACTGAGCTCCACTCAAGAAAATGGTATATAATTCAGTTTATATAACAGTGCTGCTGAATGCTAAGTCTGTGTAAGGTGAAGAGCAGTGCCTGAAGCAGGAAGAGAGCAAAATTATACTGATTCAAGTATTTCTACTTCCTGCAGGATGGGTGGAAAAACCGGTGTTTCTAACAGAAAGATACGGGCATATTTGTTAAAAGAGAGCTTTGCTTCAAATCACCAAGATCCACTGACCTGTTTATAACTGAACATTCTGTGAAATGTGATTTTCTTTCCCTTTCCTGTTTTGTTAACCAGCAGGTACCTGATAGATATGTGGATACCTGCTGATTAATAAAACAATTCAGCTCTGAATTTCTAGCTGTCATGTAAATACTCACTTGAAGTAATTACTAGGCTTTCTGAGCTTTTAATATGACAGAGGGATCATTATCCTTGTTGGTTAGCTTCCTTAAAATGAATTGCCTATTATTCACCATTGTTCCACAGATTTTTGCATAGAATAGGATGATGCAGGTAGGGTCTGAGAACTCTTTTCCTCAAGAGATGAGGACTCCTTATGGACTTTTAAAAACAAGTTGTCTTCACTGCTATATTTCTATATCTGAGCTGTCATACACAAGTCTTAATAACCTCCTATAAGAACCTAAAAAGATTAAAGTCTAGGAGGGACTTTATTAGGGTCACAAATTAGGGTCACTCTATTAGCATCACAAATTGAAGGTTTTGTAGTATTGCTTTGAACGTATCTGTTTTCATATCTCTTCTCTGTATACAGCATGAAAGACCACTCTCTGCCTCTGAGGACAAAAGATTGTTTTCTACCCAGAGAACCATAAAATAGCCATCCATATTTGTAAGAACCTTCTTCCCAGATATTTTGCACATTTTCATGAAAAAAGAAATAAATAGAGGATGTAGCAGTATTTAGGTCTTGTCCAAGATTTAATTTTCCTCAGACATTTTCAGTCAGGTATCACATAGTCTTAGCTCAACATTACCCCCATCTATTGCCACCAGAGTAGAAGGACTTGATCATACAAACAGCAAGGCTGTCTAGTCACAAAGTGTTCTAGCTTCACAAACCATATTACTATACATTTCTGCTGCTCTTGTTGAATAACAACCCCACAAAGCCCTACTTAGTCCCAGTGTAATTTATGCAGAGTGCCTCGTTAAATGCAATTCAGTGAGGACTCCTACACCGATAAATCTCCTTGCAAGAACAATTTAAATTTTATCACATTTGAACTAGGCAACTGCTTTAGAACTGCCCCTTGATTACTGAACACAAAG
Source organism: Myiotriccus ornatus (assembly GCA_036023395.1). NCBI lineage: Eukaryota > Metazoa > Chordata > Aves > Passeriformes > Tyrannidae > Myiotriccus > Myiotriccus ornatus. Next base: position 38,789,405 of record JAYRBT010000093.1, on the reverse strand, counting down.
AACACGGCAATGCCACAACAGCTCCTGCAGACAGCTGAGGCCACTACAGGGCAGTGAACACTGGTGTGGCAGACAACAGCAAATCACAGCTTTCACTTGCCTCTGAGCACCATGTCCTGGTGCTGACAGAGTGTGCCATGATACCTATGGAAGTTTAAGCATTGCTGTATCTTAAGAGGATTTCTTATAAATACTTCTATGTTTAGCACATGGGCATAAAACTATGAGTGGAGAAACCTGAAATAAGTAAACAGTTGTGTATGTCTATTTCAATAAAGCCCACAGCAGCAAATGCCTGTTCCTGCCTATTCCTAAGTAACTCATTAAAAACTGCAATTAACCCTTTTGCTTGACAGCTGCCACTCATCTTGTTTAACTCTTTAGTAAACTAGTTCTATTTTTATAAAGATTTAGGATATTTTTCTATCATCAGTGTATGGTAGATAGAAATAGCAATGCTACAACATCTGCCAGCTGATTTTTCTACTCCTCTTCTGCCTCTTGATCATTTACACTGCATTTGGCAGTTACTCATTATTATTCAATTGTTTTAATCCTCTCTGCTCCTGACGGGGTGAAGTGCTTACTGCGGGAGAATGAAGAGGGTGGTAAATCTTTGTGAATCCTTGAAATTTTTGTGATTCTCTCATTTTGATACTGAAGGTATTCATCACTTTATTGACATAACTGAAATTCAGTCTGATTTAATACTTTGTGGCAAAGTGCTCCTAGTACCTGCCACGCACTAGGCAGAAAACCATGTTCTATCTGCCCATCATGATTGCTAGCTAAAGGCTCCCAGACACAGATCAATCCTGTACTAGCAACCTCAATCAGTCTTTTGAGGACCGTCTGTGTTGCCATATGTGAAGAGTCTTGTTGGGGTAGTGCATAAAGTGGACCTTAAAAAGGTGGGGCTGCACCCCACATTCCATCTCACCTCATGTCTCACACACCTGCTCAGCTACTTGTCTCTTTTAAAAATATCTTCACATTTAGAGACTGTCAGACATGATCTGATACCTGGAAGCAAATCAGCTGATGTGAGTTGAAATTAGCCCTAAAATTAACAGAAACCTTATCCCTTGCAGTGACTATATAATTAAAGACAAACTTTGTTCAGGTGACTGAGATGGGGTGCATCACTCTAAATATAGTAATCTAACTCTGCTTGGGTTCTACAGTTTTGCCCTGCACATCACAAGGAAAGAAACCCTTCCTGGGTGCAACAGAGGAATTTTTGCCTTAGATATGCACTACAGCTGCATCTACTTCTGTTTGTAAAGAGAGTCAGATCATAACAGCCCTACTGGGGTAGGGCTCCAAAACTAAATGCTAGTGTATCTGCAAGCAAATATAAGGGTGGTGGGGTTTTTTAATCTGTGAGGCACACAGGATAAATGTGTTGAGGATGAAACAGTTGGTAAAATAAAGGTGATATAAACTTATTTTCATTTCATGAGAAGAGATAACAGCTGCTCAGGAACAGGATCTCTTAGTAGTAATTTCAACAAAAAAATAGTGAGAACACTGAATTTTAATTCTCTTTAGCCTTGCTTGGAAGTCCAAGTTCTCAATGAGAAGTCACTCCTATGGTAAACAGAATCTTTCAGTTAGAACCAGTTAATACTTCAGAGATTGCTCACACTGAAGGCTTTTGACTACCACTGTGACCAGTTAATGTTGACAGCCCATCATGGCAGCCTAAAGCAATCAAAAAACTGATTTTGAACTTCTTCATGTTGTGCCTGAACAAAAGTTCATCAGAGATGGGTGCATTTCTCTATTTGACTTGAGAGTCGGTTAAAAAATTGCTTAAAGTAATCTCTAGAACACAGTCACATCATTGTTTTGTCTGTTTTCTCCTATAGATGGACAGGTATTATGGTATGATTCTGCAGGCAAAATCTTAAATGTTTACATTGCATATAAATATTTTTCATGTGTCATACTTTATTATCATTAAAACTGCATTTCCCTATGTTTCATTGGAATAACTCATTTACTTAAACACAAATCCTACGTTTTACACAAGAGACTTAATATAAATTGAACAACAACAAAAACAATATGCCAAAACTACATATGCCTATTGCAAAGAGCAAGTACTTACCACAGAACAGGTGACTGAGTATAGCTTCCTGTTTCTGTTGCCAGATCACAAAGCTACTACTGTGATGGACAATGTACCTGCCCTGATAAGCCAAGGCTACCAAAATGTCTCAAAAACTTTCCCCTTGTCTCAATAGTCTTTAAAACATGAGTCTACAATTAAGAAAGCAAAATTTCAGAAACGTTACCACTACGCTGCCTGGTTTAAAATATAATCACACATAAAATAAAAGTAGGTTTTGTCTCAATTAAACTTGTTTCTTCATAATTTCAAGGATACCTCATACCAGCTCATGCACCAACAGAAATCCGAGAAATGACAGAATTTCTGCAATGTACACCAGCTTTCCAAAACTTGGTCTTAGTGGTGCTTTAGGGCACCTTGCTTTTTGCTCTCCTGAACTTAATCTCTTCTGGCAGCTCTGCACTAGTCAGGGTTTCTCCAGCAAGAGGAAGCCACAAGGCTGTTCTGGGCAAGATAGGCAAAGGGATCTGTAGGAACAGATTTGTGCTATTATAAAGTGGCATATCTCCAGCATTTTCAACAAACATCTTTTACTTTTTAGCACCGTAAGAAAAGTGCCCTGTTTCCTACTCATTCACATTCCATCTGCACCAGAAGGACAGGTTGTTCTCCTTTGGTTTATATCATGTTCTTCATGTATATCAGGTAATGAGTTTATCTCCTCTCCATATATCCATTTTTTTATTGCTTTCACTAGGATATCTTAAACAGGCAGCAATAAGTCCAGGAGATCAACATTAAAGCAAATCTCAATATCATTCCATCTAACCTAGTGCTGTGTAGAGCCAAGGTAACCCCTTCTGAACAATTATTTAAGCTGGAATATATTGGACAATTTGTTCTGAAAATGTAAAACATTTATCTGGGACAAAAGTATCTTTAACACATTTAATACACAGCATAAAAATAGTCATTGCCCTGGCTAAAAACTGGACTCAGAGGCTACTAGTAAGAATTTTGCCTGATACACAATTAGCTGTTTTGATGCAGGGATTGTGCATGTGACTGAGCTTAACATCATTTCTTGCTTCCTTTTCATTTCATATACAAAACAGATGTGAATGCATTATGTATAAAATTCTTGGTGATCTCAGAAAAACCCACAGAAAACTAATAATCAACATGAAAATAATGACCTAAAATACTGACAATTTTCAGTCTCAGGAAATAGGGTGAACTCTTGAATTTGCCTATTGGAAAGAAAAATAATTGCCTGTTACCATTCCAGGCGTTCAAGGTAGTATGCAGGCCAGATCATGTCCTAGGAGAGAGGCTGAGCTGGGGCTGGTCAGTCTGGAGAAGAGCAGGCTCAGGGATAGCTTTCACATGTGAATAAATACCTGACAGGAAGGTGTAAAGAGACCCTTCTCAGTAGTGCCCAGGGAAAGGACAGGAAGCAATGGCACAGACTGAAATAGAAAAAATTTCTTCTTAAGCTTTGGAAAAAAAATCTTTTTGAGCTGTGGGGGTGGTCAAATGGGTACAGGTATCCCAGGGCAGTGTGGAGTCTTCCTCCTTGGAGATACTTAAATCCAACTAGGTATGGCCCTGACATGACCTGTGGTGGCTGAGCTGCCTGAGGTGGGGTGAGACTGGACAATCTCCAGAGGCAGCGTAAGCCTCAGCCCTGGTGTGATTCTAAATGCAGAACCTCATTAGAGGTACTTTAATGAAAGCTGTTTATTTCAGTAAGCTTGCTTACATTCTCCGTGCTTAGAGGACCAATATATACAATCAAGTTTCTTCAATAACAGAAGAAAGCTAAAAACTTATATTAGTCTTTCTAGCTCACAAAATATAACGTAGGCAACTAACTTCCAGAATCTAAGGACTTGGCGAAAAAAAACCTTTTGCTCATGTGTGCCTTGCAGTACTTTTTTTTAATACTGCCAGTAACAAAAATTATAGTATTTGTGAGTATAGCCTCGCCTGTTAAAAGTACTTATTTATTTGTACTTTTATGTTTAAACTTGCAATATTGGTAACTTACTGAAAATCATCCTCCACACACCTGGGCCTTTACACGAACTTATTTGCTGTACGTGATATACATGACGACTGATCTGTGACAGGATTTATTACTTTCTGGCCTAAAGTGTGTATAACTACTTACCTGTACAGCCAGGTGAAAGATGTTTCTGATTACAACAGTGTACGTGCATTAGTTTTCTTTTACTTAAGGTCTCAACTGTATCTCCTTTATCCCCCCCTGCTCTAACACCGGAAGGTAAAGAAAATGGAAGACATATTTAGGAAAAAAAGGTTAAGATGATCTTTCACTATTCAGCTGCTTTTGAGCAAGACACATTAACAGGTTTCTTGTCTTATCTCTGAGTAGACCCAGCAGCATCACAGAGACCTCCAAGCAATCCATCTGCAAAGCTAGGAGGCTAGATATATATATTTTATTGCTGCTTTTTGCAGCTAGGAAGTTGAACAGGATCTTCAGCCCCATTAGCTCAGGATCAAGGAAGAGACTGAGCGACAGCTTGCAGCAGCGTGGAGAATCTGCTGCTCCCACCGGACACAGCGCCTTATGACAAATGGCGTGACAGAACAGCTCTAATCAGCATCAGCAAGGCTGGCCTGTTACGGAAGGTGTCATCCCACTTACTGGAGAAACAGTGTTTCTCCTGCAAGTGGGATAATAACCTGATTTCCTCATCACACAATGGGCACTGCAGCTCTCAGCTGAAATAAAAAACCATATATGCCTATCAGGATATGTAAAAATTGTTGTATTTTTTGCAATGTCAGTATCACTAGACAAACAAACACCCCAGTGTTTTATACCCATGCTGAAACAGCATGCCCTTATCTGTGGGCTGAAACAATATCCTCTCCTGATAACTGTGAACTTTGAAGGAATTTGAATCTAAAAAAACTTAAACCTAAAGGCTTTTTGTGTTTCTAAGTGAAATGTCTTATGTTGAATCACATATTTTCACTCCACAATCTGAAAGAAGGTCACCAGATGGCACTATTACACATTGTCATCCTGATTTCAGGCTCTTAATACACAAGTTTTAATTGTGGAAGAACTGGTGGTATTATTCCTGCAGCATCACATCTATTACAAGTGTGATGAGTAGTATCTCTGTTTTAATCTCTGCAGTCTTAACAAATTCTTCCAGAGGAGTTGTCCTCTGAGAACCAGATGTTCTTTCACAGATTTAAATACAGACATAAAAAGAGTGAAGGGACGGACTGTTCTGTTATTTATGTCTTGCTCTGTTCAAGGACTAGCATGTAGCTGCAGTGGGAACACATCACAGCAGGAATGCACACACATTTGCCTATGCTGATTTCTCTTCTTTGGTAAGCAGAAACCCTTGCTGTCATCGTACAGAGATTAAAAGCCCTAGGCACACTTTTAATATGTACTTTTCTCAATTATACTAACAGCCAGCATATCCAAGCTGCATCTTGGACCCAATTAAAATGCATCCACACATCTAGCAGAAGAACACTCCATACAATGAAAGCTGACATTTGAACCTCTCTCAATTGTCCTCAGCTCGTCTTTTAACAACATGAGAAGAAATATTAACCTCAAGATTCCTAATTGACACAACACTTACAAATGGCCTGAGCAACTCTTGATAGGTGTATTTTACAATAGTAAACCACTGTGCATTTCTGTGGCTACTGATTTGTGATCCCCTGGTACTTGTGTCATGATTAATTCTATAGCTTGTTAGAAAATAAATTTAGAATAAGAATTTAGACTTGCTAATGCTTTGAGGTGGCAGGGGGTTTTTAGCTTTGATCAGATACACCTTTGTTGAAAGCTTATACAAATTGCTTATGAGCTTTTTCCTGACTCACAGGACAAAAAAAAAAAATCATTATTATTATACACATTTTTTGTTAACTATATCTTATACTTCAATAAACTCAGAACAGGTGAAACAGTGAAAAAAATCAGGCGAGGAAACTTTGAAATGCCCACTGTCACAAAAAGTCCTGAATCACACATGGTTCATGGACTGAATCTGTCTCTGACAAAATGCAGTCACTCCTCCATAATCTTAAATGGAATCCATGTGATGGCAGAATTAATAAAAGAGATTTACTTAATGACAAGTGAATTATTGACATATATTCTGCATTGGAGATGCTAGCAAACTTGCTAAAGAAAAAGACTGGCCAACATCAGAAACATGACGACCTCTGCTGATAAGGATCCTTTTCAGTATTGTATCTGATCTCACTGATGATCCAAACAGAAGCTTTCCTCCTAAATTCCGGTTTGAAGAGTTCACGCTAGCCTGGACATCCCACACCCAAGTGGAACTCATCAAAACCAACAGAATATCACCACAGGCCCAGGGAAGCACTGAAAAAAGTCACCACACACAGTTCAGTCACATGAAAAACATTTCTCCTGTATTTCTTTATCAAGGTTTCATGTATTTTATACAGAAAAAATTCACTCAGCTGACAAACAACTTTGTCTATAGCAGCATTGTACTTTGGAAGTAGAATAAATAAGGCAGCAGCATTTTTCACAGGAAATGGTGCAGCATTTTACCAAACGTAGAATTCATAAACACAGATATATTCAATATATATTTCTGATCATAGAAATTAGCACTTCCACTCATCATTGAGCTTTATATTCATCCCAAGTAATTTCATAAACTTAAGTAAGCTTCTTACATCAGAAGCACAGCACTTATAGTAATAGTTCTGTATCCTATAGTAACAGCTCTATTTTTCTCAAGACTAGAAAAATTAGAAAGGCTTTGATATTTCTATCAAACTTCTTGCTAGAGGCGTTAATATTGGGCAATATAGCCCCTCTCTAATAAAAAAGTCAGCAAGGTACAGGATGCCATCAAGAGTTAGAAAATCCTGCTTC
>JAYRBT010000093.1:38760474-38782304 GCA_036023395.1 Myiotriccus ornatus | reverse complement strand
CATCAAGAGTTAGAAAATCCTGCTTCCCTTTGTCACAATGTTTGATGCCAAGCAACATCATAACGGTCAGCACTTTCTGCAGAGAGTATGCTGCAATTACATAAAGTTCTTTAGCTTTCTGAATCTATTCAAAAGTCATTAAAAAAAACAATGCCAATATCCGCCTACAGTAAACAGAAAGCCAGCCCCACACAGCTGGTCAGCTCTTTGCAATGCACAATCCCTGGCTGATGTTTGGAGCTGAAAGAAGAGATCCTTCTGCTCTTGATGTCAGGAAGCATTTTGCTATGTGATCTTTCACATGCTGCCAGAAAGGATTTCTTGGCCCCCACTTAAGGAAATACTGATGCAACAATCTCAGTCCCTGAGAGCATCTGGCAAACCTTACACATCAGAACAGAAATGTCTAGATATTAGGAAATCAGGTAAGTCAGCTCCTTGACCAAAATCTCCTGGCTTTGTTTATTTTTCCTTTGCTGCAAGAGGCTTGGTGAACAAACTGCAACCAGCACTGGCCCTAGAGGAGGTCAGGGAGCATGGACTGAGGCTTAGCAGTGGCCAATCCTCCACACCCCATCCCCTACACTTGGAGAGAATGTACTCATTTTTCAGGGGTGTGCTTAGTGAAGGGAAGACAGTAAATTTTTCATTTTCCATGGCAAATGGACAGTGGTATCTTTGGTACAAAATCAGTGATTAACATGAAGTAGCATAGGTATAACAATGAGGTGTGGCATCAAATCCTCAGTGGAAGGGACTCTGCCTTTTTAAGAAGACGCATTTCTCATCACCAATTTCCTACCCTTAGGCCTTATATTGATACACGATGATGTGATAATCATTATTTTGACAATTCATTGATGGTGTCAAAAATGGGTGATGGTCAGAACCATCATCTGTATTTAATGAGTGAAATGTTACACACAGATGTTGTAGCACTGATTATTTTAAAAGAATGACTTCCAAGGACATTCAGGGATTGGGTTTTTTTCACAAATGAATAAGGCAGGCATAGGATTTTACATGTCTGAGACGCTGTGAAATAAATTACTTGCCCAAACTCAACCAACAAGTCTGAACAAGCCATGACTGCAAACTGATTTCCTTTTGTTAAGGCCTCTGCGTACACATACATCCTTATAGCAGGCTCTATTCCTTCACTGTGTTGTGAAATTTTTGAAAACAATAATTACCATTTAATTCTGAAGAACAAACGTCTAAAAACAGTTTAAAGCAGATGGGCAGGAAAAACGTAATCTGAATTTTCGTAATTAATCACTCCTTCTTCACTGGAAGCTGGAGTTGCAGAATCCTAGCAAGGGGTTCCTTGTTATTTTAGGAGCTCTATACAATTTAATTCACTCATTGTAAATGTTCAGACATGCACATGGAAGGCTAGTAAAAATTTAATTAATTAACAAATGGGTTAAGTAGTCAACCAATATTGTAATTCTCTGAAAGTTAAAATTATACCTTGTCTTATTAAAAAGATAATTCAGAAAAATCTGCTATGAATCATGTACGTTAACAGTGTCTGTGGCTGCAGTGCCAGTAACTTTTCTATAAATAACAGTAAGCCTCACTTAATAGCTTATTTGCCTTATGTACCTCTTTGGAACCACACGTGATACCTACATACTGACCAGAACAGAGAGGGAGCAAATGAAATATTCACAGACTAGATTAACTGTTGAATACACATATCATTTTGCTTGGTGGCATAGAAAACCAGTAACTTTCAGTTACCTCTACCTTAAAGATGACCCCCTGCAAAATGCCATCAGTTTGTCACTCTCACACCACCTGATGTAATTCCAGGTGTTAGAAAAGGCAACACTGAGGTAAGTATTCAGGGTATTGCAATAAAAGCACAGGAGATGGTTTTTCAGATTTTACCAGCCTATTGCTTCAGATGACAGCCTAGATTAATTTTGCCCAGTTTCAGCTCAGGAAAGGATTAATCCTTACAAGAAAGAACTATTGGTGGAGTTTTGGTCGAACATGAGCCAGCAGTGTGCCCAGGTTGCCAAGAAGGCCAGTGGCATTGTGGCCTTTCTCAGCAATGTGTGCAGAAGGACAAGGACAGTGATCATCCTCATGCACTCACACCTCTGAGGCCAGACCTCAGATCCCATTTTCAGTTCTAGGCCCCTCACTGAGTACAGGACAGACACTGTGGTGCTGGAGCATGTCCAGAGAAGGGCAATGGAGCTGGTGAAGAGTCTGGAGCACAAGAGCTATAAGGAAAAGCTGAGGGAGCCAGGGTTGCTTAGCCTGGAGAAAAGGAGGCACAGGAGGCACAACATTGCTCTCTACAACTATCTGAAAGAAAGTTGTTACCAGGCCAGTCACCAGTTACCAGTTGTTACCAGTTGTGTTGGTCTCTTTTCCAGGGTAACAAGGGACAGGACAAAAGGAAATGGCCTTAAGTTGCACAAGGGAAGGTTTAGATGCGATATTAAGAAAAATTTCTTCACTGAAAGGGTGGTCGGACATTGGAACAGCGTGCCCAGAGACGTGCTTTGAGTTACCACCCCTGGAGGTATTTAAGCTGACTACAGGTGGTGCTTAGTGACATGGTTCAGTAGTGGAGCTGGCAGTGACAGGCTAATAGCTAGACTAGATGATCTTAAGTATCTTTTCGCAACTCAGTGAATCTGTGACACTATAAAAATGCCTATTTCTCTGTAGTGATCACAGAAGTAACCTGTGGAGTCTATATTCATAGGTCAGGCAGCACAGCTAAGCCAAATGAATCTGGGGTCAAGAGCTGGTTTCTGCAATTGTCTGCATCTTGAGCTTTTCCTTGGCAATTTTGAATGCAGATCTGAAAATCAGTCTTTTTATTTTTGCATAGTGTTTCTCCATAGGAAGACCAGACAAAAGTTTTCCTCTCCTGTATCACTCACAAAAATGTGCCTGTATGTGTAATAATTAACGAACTGTAGAGCAATAGCTTTTCCTACCTTTCAGAAAGTAATTAACTAAGTAATATCCAGTATTCCCCTTAAGAGACAGACCCTTTAAAAACAGCTAAGGCAGCAGTGGTTTCTATGGATGATGTGTTGGTAAAAATACTATTATAGTCCCACCGTATAATAATTGCTTTGATATTTATCAATAATCCAAAAACTAACCACACGACAGGACCGATCAGGCTGTGAACCACGAGTGCCCTTTTCCACTTTGAGTCCAAGGGCACAGAAAACTGATAATGCCTGTTTTGCTTGCTACAAGTACAAAAGAAATTGTTTTCTTTGTTTGCTAAGGGTGATTTAATAGAAAACAAGAGCAGCTCAGAGGTTTGGAATTATACAGTTGTACACAGAGATCTGAGAAGCAGCAAGATCATAATTCTCAATGCCCTGACTTTTCAATTCAATTTCACTTTCAAAAAAATTGACAGCAAAACTTGTCATCCACTTCAAAACTACCTTTTATTCAGTGTAATTATAAAAATCTACCCCTACAGGTTTGTTCAATTTCCATTTCATTTTTTTCCCTACTATTTCTCCTAAAATTTTAAGGAGGGGCAATAATGTTAATGATGGGAAGAAATTTAAGAAGAAAATTTACTAAAATTTAAAACTGTGGCAAAAAGCTCATGCTTACCAAGATGCTTCAAAAATAGCACACCACTAAATGACAGCCTCAAGTATCCTACCTGGTTTGTTTCCACCAAGCCTGACCATGTTTCTCTCAGATGTCACATGTTCTTACCTTGCCTCAAGACCATTTTGCTGTCAATATGCCGACCTTTTTTTTTCTTGCCCACAGTAATCCAATTAAGCAAGCAGAAATAAAACTTTCCTACAGCACACTGTACAATCTTCTAGAAGGCTTGAAAGCCACAGGTTTCTAAGACGATTAAATGAAAGAGAGAACGACATCTTGACCCTTAAATCCAAAGCAAGGCATGAGTCTGCAGTTCAGTCCATGCCTGTTACTGAGCCTATTGCCGTTATTTTAAAATAAAAGTCTGTATTTTTTCAGACATGACCATGTATGAGATTATAAATCCAGATTTATTTCCCATAGCCTTAAAAAGAAGGGGCTGCATGCTTTTCTTTTGCCTTTTTTTTTCCTAAATATATATACACTATGTTACATTCTAAATACCCTTACAGTATTGCTTGCGAACAAAAAAGGGACTCAGAAAGTTATACAAATAATACAAATATACAAATAATAAGTAATTTCAATAGTAATATATTTTAAAATACTGATTTTCAATATTTATATTTGCAAATAATTACTAATATATTTGCAAATGTAGTACAGACATATTGTAAAATAACTAGGGAATAGTTTTGGCAACTTTTCTAATCCTTTGCTTAAAAAGACTTATGCTTCCTGGGTAAATTTAAGTGAAGAAAGTAAGACTTTAAATTCATGTCCCAACTTACTGCACAGTTTCTTGCTTATGTAACAAATTTAAGTAACTGTAATTGCAGCTGTTGGCCTTTCATCTGTATAAGAAATGGCCTTTTTTTCTGCATGAAATGTCATGTTGTAAAGAATAGCACCCTGGGCCATTCCCATGATAGAATCAAGTCCTCATTACCTTACTGGAAAGCAAGAAATCATCCCACTACAGTGATAAAAACCTCCTGTTTCTACCTCCGTAGAGACATAGGATAGGGAATTACTAATATGACATATTAAGGTACAATAAAATATGCCAATAGCTCAGTACGTCATGTCCTCGGCCTCAGGCAGGAATGATTTTTTATTTGTTAGGTGTCCAAATTTAAGGAGAAAACCAAACATTTTTCTCTGAATATCTAATCTGGAACAAACCTACGAGAAATGCGCAGCTCAGACACTTTAAATATTTGAGTAGGTCTTATAGAAATGGGTCACTAGGCAGAAAATAGGTAAAGCGGTGTAAGGAGCATGCAAAATTACCACCCTATGGATCTGCACTGTTTCTCACTTATCTTTTCAGACTGAAAATTATGTGTGCATACATGCACAGGTGTGCCTACACACACACACACAGATGGTTAATGGTTCCAGTATAGACTAAGACAATCAAAAGGTTATAATGTGTAGAGAAGATTCTGAGTGCCCGCAAGTAGTGATTTTATTTCAGAAACTGAACACAAAAAGCAATGGCAACGTTCCTCCACAATGCAGCCCATGATCTTTCTCTGACAAAATTTTAAAGGAATTTTGCCACTGGTTTTGAGAGGAGACTCACATATTCTATTCGTGACTTCTGGAGAGAAACTAGGATTGCTGTGTCTGCTTCCAAAAAACTCATTCAGAACTGGAGAACTTAACAGTTTTTCATGGTTTTCAATATATAGAGAAAACAATAACCACTTCTTAATCCAAGTTTGCAGAGTATTTAATAACTATGCATATCACTGCAGCATTATAAATCTAGCCCAGATCAAGACTTCAAACAGAATATGTTCCTACCAGAAACATTCTAAATTAAAACAAAGTGTAATAATTAAATACAATGAATTTAGGAATAATGCAGAAAAAATTAAGAATATTTAAATAAAAATATACAGAAAAAAGTAGTTGCTAGGCAGCCTGATGCTTTCAAATGACTTCAGATTACCTGGAAGTAATAATATGAATCATTTCTAACTACTCCTGGACAAAGCAATTCCTGGAGTTCTAAAATCTGATTTTTTCTACTCAAACATTGTTTGTCATAAATTTTAGCTAAATGATAACTTGGTGATTGTGCATGGTATCAGCAAAAGGACTTCAATTAGCAATTTGATGAAAGCTTGGAGCACAAATTTAAAAACAAAACAAAACAAAACAACAAAATTAACATCTGATTAATCCCAAAAGAGGTGCTCATCCTCTAGCGTTACAAACCCTGCAAACTTTATCCTTGGGGCAAAAGTCTATGTAACTGGACAGGTCTCAAACGATGCCTTGAAGGTCACCCAGCACAGGCTGTGACAGCAGACATGCCTTTTCCTTAGTGCTCTATATCCACTAGAGCTGTTTTACAGCAATGTGAGAGGGTGAAGAGTTTACACTAGTTGGTTATGCAATAAATGTCACTGGTATTACTGCTGCCTTCAGACTAGACTCATAGCGTTAAGCAGTTAAGAGGTGATAAAGCAGGATTAATTCCTGAGGAAAATTTTTTATTAACTTGTCAGTGTAGTTTGTAGTACAAATTCCCTGCTATCTTTATTCTTCCTCAAACAAGAAAAAATTTTGTGCCAATCTATTTATCCCTTAAGTGTAGGGCTTCATAGCAATTTTAATATGATTGCACAAAGGAAGTCATCTAAGAACATAGCTATTTATAGCTGTTCATGTAAATCACGATACGGAGGACACTGGAATAGTAATAGAACAGTGCAAATCACAGAAACTGGGGAGTAACTGTTCTTTGAACTGTCCAGATGAAATTGCATCTGGCAGGGACAGTAAAATCATGCAAAGTGAGCCACTGTTGGTTAAGGTAAAGCAATGGTTATACTGCTAGATACAGCTGCTTTGCAGGCAACATGAGCTCTGAACCCTTCACCTGCTGTAGAAACAAATACATGATCAACACATAAAATTCACATTGCTCTCCCAAGACCCAAGGCTCTGTTCTATTACCAGCAAACCAATGGCTGTTTTTCCAATACTGCATTTTTTTTCATTTCATTTTTTCAGGTAGGAACACAGGCAAACCAACGAACAACCAGTGGCAGCAAATACCAACTGTATTTCATCAAAGATGCAGGTATTGCCTGCAAAATAATGAAATGTGGTAATGTACAACAATATATTGTCTGTCAGATGTAATTTGTTTGCCAAGAGTATGCCCTAAGGCTGCTCTAACTTAGGATTTTCAGTTTGGATGTGTCACTGTCCTGCATTTAACAATACAATTGCAAGAATTTCACGCACACAAATTTGCAACGAAACCAAACTAAACCCATATCATCTGATCTGCCTGTTTCCTCCAAAAGCAAAACAGAGCAACAATAGTAGTACTTTGACTTAGGTCCTGTTATACAAAAAGATGCTGCCTTCTACAAGATGTATCATTGACTGACACTTAGAAAGATTTATTGCTAGATCGTATCGAGAAATAAACTCTTTCTTTAAATTATTTCTAGGACATTTATGTTTAATAAATAATCAACAACTCAGTCATAGCTCGGGTGAAGAGGAAAAGACTAATGGTATGCTAACTGTAGAAGAACAGTAAGCATATATCAATGTAAATAAAATTATATACGTGATAAATCATGTTCTCACCAGGTACTCTGAATAGTATTTAACTTCGTATACCACAAGTTACTGAGAGAAGGAGCTGTGATTTCATACAGTTGTCTAAGGACCTAGTCTAAAGGAGACCATATATCATCTCAATACTTTGGTAAGAAAATTAATAATAGTTAAAACATTTGTGCTTGTCTTAGAACAATACGGCGTCAAGAGCATTGTATAAGAAGGAGTTTTATTTCAGCGCTCGAATTTCCAGAATTTTCAAATGCACAGCAAAGTATTACTAAGATATTAGGGTTGTACTGATAAAGGAAGATTGTGATTTTCAGATAAGTACTTAATGAGGGGTTTTGAATAAAAAAAATAAATCATAAAACCAGTCACCTTTCTTTTTCTAAACCTCTTATGTCTCCTCTTATGATGCATATCTGTGCATAATAAATTCATTACAATTACCCAGTATTTGCTGTATCTTGTCATTGCAGGTTCTAAAATAGTTGTCAGTGCCAAGAAGGAATTTGAATCTCTAGTTTGTGCCAATAGCACACTTACTGCCATACAGATTTATGGAACCAGCCATTAAGTTACATAATAAATAATTAAAAAAGAATGTTTAAATCAAAGCTGGCTGAAATACGATGGAATAAGGCTAATCTAGGTTAAGGTAAAGGAAACACCATTCTTTATTCTACAGGCTTAGGAACACCAGTTTGCAGGTTAGACAAAATTTGATAAATGTCTGGGGAGAAACTAGGAAGTATTATTCTTTATACTGAAGTTTATTTTATAAACAGCAAAAGAGGTTGCTAAATAGATATGTCTCGTTACAGATGTTGCAGCTGTTTACTTACACTCATCTCTAACATATCTTCCCATCTGTTCTATACCCTGTGTATGAAACACTTAATACTCATTTATCTCACACAGATCTTTTTAAGACAAGTAGGGGGCACATACCTTATTTTTCAGAACTTTCCTGACTTCCACTTCTATATCTCTTTTGTTGTAGGACTTTCTTTAGTCTGAACATACTATCCATTACATAGTAAAAAAATCAAATTGGCTATAATCTTATTCTACAATTGGAAAAGCAAAATCCATGAATTCTTGGGGGAAAAAAAAATCAGAGAAAGGACACAAAAGAACCTGTTTTCTCACCTCTACAGTTGGCAGTGGAAAACTGACTCCTGCTAATAAAACCAACAAACCCCCAGATCATCAGCAGGGAAGAAGTACTTCATCAAATTTAATTTTTTTTGGCCTGTGGCCCTGGCAGTGCGGTGTTGGCTGCCTAGGGAGTGTCACCACTCAGAAAGCCCAAGGTCAGCCCAAAGTCAGCAGAGCCCAGAGCATCACTAAGTGTGGCACTCTCAACCTTGCAACAAGCACTGCTCTAGGGCGACTTCCACCATTCCCATCCCATACATACACTTTAAAACACATGTTGTGGAAGGCTTACTACTGCCATTCAAAACAAGAGAAATAGAGGAATCAGCTGTGCCTTGCCACTCAAAACTATTATATGATGAGTGCAGCATACTTAAAGTGAGCAGTGAATGCGGGAGATCTGTATGTAATGGCACAGAAGTTAAGCACTCTCATCATCAAAATCTGAAGAACTTGTAAAAGCCACTGGATTTTTTAAACATTTATTTGTGAGATAAATCTGGAGAACTACCTAGGGGGAAAAAGTAGAGGAATATGGGTCAGATGGAAAAGCAGTACGATGCTGCTGTACCTAGGTCTGGCATTTCTGAATAAGCCTGGAAGCAAAACAATGGTATCTGAACATCTTCTCTGTTTTTCTCTGTTTTAAAGTAAAGCTCCTTCAGAGATTAAGCACCCCAAAGCAGGCAGATATTTTGAGGTCTGTTATACTGATCTGGGGACTGAAATTCCACCTACAGTCTTCTGTAGCTCTCACATTCTGTTGACAATCTGGACGAAAGCACGGAAAAACATTTACAAAGTCTCAAGACTTTGGGACCGCATATTCCTCGCCTTGTACAGCTTCGGGCACAACAAATTCAATCACGTCTGGAGTTCTGAAATACAGCATGGTGAACAATTGCCAACACAGCTGTTTTTGTGCAGTGTCTAAGAAGTATCATCTGACTTCTTTTTAATTGCGTATGCTTTTTATTTTTCTAATATATTGATGGGTATGTTTTCCCTTTGCTATTAATTAAAGGTGGCACAGCTTTAGCCTTCTTTTCCTGGCATAATTAATAAGGGCTGCCTAATGAATCTTAGTGGATGTCCATGATTTAAGAGCATTTAATCTACACTACATTTGCATGCTGTCACTTTTGTTTATTACCAGGGTACAAACGTACAAAACAAGAGACTCCAGTAGTGAAACCTATAATCGTTGCTTTGTAGTCAACAGAGTACTGAGAGGTGCTAAAAGAAACAGAGAATAGAGTCCATTTCACTGTACTAATAGTTGCATATATAAGTGCCAGCCTTTGGTTATGGCAGTTAATAGTCCTAAACTGAAACAGCAATCCTAAAAACCCAAGGCAAATTAACTAACAGTTGCTGCTACTGGACTAACAATAAGTTAACACAGAAGTAGCTTGAAAGTTTTGGACATAATAAAAGCAGATAAAATGTGACACAAAACCAGACTTCTATCAAATCAAAAGATAGGACAATGACAGTGATGGTGCTCATGTTCCAAACATGTATTTTAAACAATGTAGCTATCTTGCAAGATCCAGATTTCATAGCTCTATATTCACACACATGCTTGCCCAAGTAGACCAACTGTGAAATGTCTGTAGAATAAGCCTCTGATCTTCCTAAGAACATGAAATATTATGAACTACAAAAACTACAAAAAAAAATCTTCTGTTGGTAGTGAGAGAAGAAAAGTTATTCTATAGATAGAATTACAGTTACTATGGGTTCAACATTAAGAAGCCCTGAAAAACAACTGTTCAGGAGTTTTGATTTTTCCTATATGCACGCAGGTAATTCATATTTTTCCTGTAATGCACACATACTAGATCATACATTATAATAGTGACTGTGCCTATGTAGTGTTAATGAAGCCACTGAGCAGAGAAGTACCTAAAAATACTGTTAACAACCTTTCCTTTAGAATGCAAATACTGCCATCAAATACAACGTGGCAACACTTGAGATCAATGTGGATCTTAAAATATCACACACAAGCTATGCAAGTTTCTTAAGATAACAAAATTGTCAATAAAATAATAACTATGCCTTGTTGGTAAAAAAAAGCTCATTTTCCAAATGCAGTTCTCCGTAAATGTAGAAAAACTTAAGGTAGAGTCTTAACTATATCATAAGCTATTTATCTGAAATGCTACTGTCAGTGAAACAGATGTCGTTGCACAATATCCTTGTGCCGCCCACATTCTGTTCTCCTAGCTGCCAAACAGAACTGTTTTGAGTTATTTACTGAACCATCAGATTCAAGCATTTCTGCAGTGACCTCCACGTTACATTAAAGAAAGTACTTAAAAACTGAAATGTAGTTTCACATGATGTTTTATCACAATATAATATAGTCAACCTATCTTCACCAGGACAGACAACAAAGAAAAGATGGCAACCTTAGCAGAAGGTCAAAAGAGTCTAATTTTTAAGAACTTTGAACATCAGCTTTTCCCATTTTCCTCTTCCTGTCTATTATACTCAATTTCAGGTTTCTGTTTTTAAACACTTCACTCAGCTGGGGAAGATGTCAAATTAATTTTAAAGTTTCCATCTTGGTCCTAAAAAATCATCTTTGCAGGATAGCTGCATAAAACCTAAAAATCACGCCACAGAATTAGTTAGGCTGGAAGGAACTTGTGGGGGTATCTGGTGGTGGGATTGTCCTACCTACTGTACGGCGCATTCAGAGTAGCTCATAGGGCTCAGTGTCACTTGTCAGGGACCCATCTTGATCTGCATATGCCATCCTACATTGTACAACTTCAAAACAATCTGCTTTTTATTTTGTCTTTTCATGTTGTCTTGCTTTTTCATCTATTCTCCTTTTTTTCATCCTTTTCACAGTGATCTCTGGAGTTCGTCAGTATCAGGCTTCCTTGACGGTTACACGGGGATATACACACCTCAGCTTCCACAGTTCAAACAGGACCTTGCCAATACACCCTATGAACTCTAAATGCATAAAGCTTGTAGTCTGTTCTCATACGTGTCACAAAATTTTTCAGAAAATTCAAGTTACCAGATTTTGTCAACCTGGACCCTTTAATAGTCCAGACCGTATTTGTTTGAAAGCTTGTGAAGGACAACAGTGAGTACAATGAAATTCATATAAAGTACTCTGTCTACTTTCACATTTGTACAAGTAGCCAACATACTAAATTAAATAAAATCAGAAAAACTAGTTAAGTTCAAATAGTAACACTTTTCTGGTACAAAAAAAAAAAAAAAAAAAAGTGCTTTAATTCTTAAAAATGGGAAAGGAATCTAAAATGCATCTGTAGAGATACACATGCATTCCAGCAACCTGATGAATACATCTAGAGCAGGTGAAAGCTAAGTAGAAAAATCATTCATATCTAAGACCTTTTCTCATGGGAAATACTGTCCTTGAGAATGTAAAACTTTCTTCAACCCTTCAAGACAACTGATAATTAAAGTATTGAAATTAATGTTAAAACACATTTTAGTATCTCAAGACGTTTTTCATCTGATCAGATTTTTACTCTTTGATACTTATTTGCTAATAAGCCACCTAACCCTTCAGCTATCCAGCTTTATGATGCCTTATTTAGACTTCTCAAATTTCTTGAGCTGCTTTCAGATTACAACAGTCTTAAAGATAAATACGACACACAAGTTTTTTTAGCAGAACACTTGCCAGTTCGGCAGCAGCAGAATCAACAACAGATAGGCAGAGGGAGTGTTGGTTAGAGGAAAGAGAATTTTCTATACTCTCCTGAAATAAAATTATTCCAAGACACACTAATCCACCAGTTTCAGAGAGCTGCCTAGCAATTCTCTGCCCTAACTGGGGAAAAGAGAGTGAAAAAACTTCTACCAAAAAGCCCCTGAGAGTGCAAATTATGTGTTTAGTATACTAACTTGATTATATACAATTTTATTTTGCATTGACAAAACACACTTCTGATGACTTGGAACAATCTGAGCTAACAGCTAACACTGTAGAAATTAAGTATCCTTTGCCTCTAATAGCCAAGAGTACCACTTCTGTGATACTAAAAGCTCTCAGTGTTTAGGAAATAAACATACATGTGCATTGCACTCGGTACTAGGCACCAGATCTCAGACTACAGAAAGATTTTATCCTTTGCTTTAGATGATAACTTTTAAGCTAAAAAACCTAGACGTCTCTATCAGGCCTCTGATATGTAATAGGTTTTTTTCCTTGTGTTTTTTCTTTTGTTTTTATTGTTTGTTTTTAATTTAAAAGCAAGAAAAACAATAATTAATAATAGAAAATAAATGAACACAGAACTTCACAGGGATTCTTCCCAAAGAACATAATCTGTAATATAATTCTTACTATGAGAAAATAATGAGTTCATTCATCCTGCTAAATGTTGTTCAATCAAAGAACAAAATAATTTATAATTACTTATAATTTCAAAGCGTCAATGGAATATTCAAAAATAAGTCTTTACAGCATGACTTAAAGAGCAAAAACATGGTCTGACACCTTCAGAAACTGTCTTCACCAGGAAGCAGAAATATTTATTAGCTAAATTGCAACAAAATTAAAGCATCTTTTATCTCCCTTTACCCCTTAGAGCATCTTTTATCTCCCTTTACCCCTCAATGATTTTTGAACACATTATTTTATCATTTTAATTAGCTTCAAGATAATGAAACATATGATGCAAAGCTTGTGTTTTCAGGAAAAGTAGTCAGTTTTCTGATTTTTTTCATCCCTACCTGAAATTGTGTACCTATATTATGAACAAACTCTAAGTAATAAAAATATGAAACAATAAATGAGTGGTCCTAAAGGTATCTTTTTAAAATCAAGTCCACCTAGAGTACTTCAAATATAATGTTCAAAACAGCTTGCAAATGATTTATTCTTCTGTTCAGTTCAAAATAATTGAGCATTTACTTTGGTATATAGATACTCTCACTACCTCACCCTATAGCCTGGACAACACAAGGCAGTTGTTTTTCATATTGATAATTGTTTAAGACCAGTTATAGATTTACATTTTCTGTCCAGTTTATGGACAGATGAAAATGCATTAAATGGTTGCTTCATATACCATAGTCTTCCTGTCATTACACACATTTAGACAAACTGTCAAAAGTAGTTACAATGCACTGTGAAATCTTACATTATTTAGAAACCAACTAACGTAGTTTCAAAAGCCCTACATTAATTAGAGCAAGTACTTTGTTGGTGTTGAACTTTCTTTTCATTTACTTATAAAATCCCAATGGCGCATTTTGAGAAAGATAAAGATGAGCACGCTAATTTTGGAAAAAAAAACCTAGAACAAAAGTGAAAAAAATAAAGTTACAAGTTAAGTGTACAGCTGTTAAGTGTGCTTAGAAAATAAAATAAATAAATGAGAATTTCTCGATTTTAATTTTGGTGGATTGTTTTGTGTCTTGCCCTAAAACTGAATGCACCTGTCATAACTGCTAAAATATCCAGCTCTCTCTTCAAAGGTAGGCATATAGGCTTCTGTGAGTCACAAACAAGCGGCCCTCTCTATAGTTTTATGTGGTCTGTTTATATGGTCATGCATTTATGTTGGTGGATTGTGTCTTTTCCGAACCCTTCACACAGGACTGCTAAACAAAGGAAATGAAACAGTGAACTTCAGTTCAGCTGCCTGATACTTTGAGTAATTACTGCATAATACAACCTTATCTGATTAATAACCCCAACATCATATAAAAACAGACAATTCAATTTCAGAATTAAGCATCCAATTAAAATACTACTACATACATAAGTATTCATGGGTTCAGCTTCATAGGTCCCTTAAATATTGCCTGCTTTAAGAAGAGAGCTGTTTAAAAGATTATAATATTTGCTGAAGACCCACCAAGCCAAGCCGTCTATGCATAAATTTCATTCTCCACTTGAGGCCAAAAATTAGTTTGCATAGTTGGAAATACCTTAAATGGGAAACATCCTCCTTAAACAGAGGATCTACGACTTTTGCCATTGTGGTCACTGTTTTTCAGAGATTTCTTTCATTTAACTGCCACTAATTACAGCAGGAAGTTATTACTTCATTATCAGCATCAGTAGAAAAAAAAAGCATATAAAAATACCTTTGTGTACTGTTCTGAGTAATTTGGGGGTTTTTGAGGAAGAAAGTGCATTATAAGTCTTTAAAAAGTGAAATTTTGCCACAAGATTCTCTCCAGATATTGCTACTGCTTTATCCAAAAGCTTAGGGAAAAAAATAGTAGCTATACTTCAGACCTCATTGATGTGCCAAACTGCTGAGTAAAGGTTTGTGTCTGTATGCTGGCATTTTTTTCTTTCTTTCTGTGTGATCAGTATTATTCTGAAGCTAAAAGTTATTGATTTACTAGAAGGCTACCCTTGTTTTTTATTTTCAGTCCTGTCGGTTTTGACTAAACAAAAAGACATTTGAGCAAAACATGGAACTTTTTTACATTGGTTACCATACTATATTAGTATCTTTATAATACCAAAGGGCTCAGCACTTATAAGGATATTATTACATATAATTCAATTAAAAATTGACCAACCTTTCCTTCAGCATCTGTTGTTACCTTCTCAACCTTGTTCCTGTTTAAAAATTTCTTCACCCACTCTTCTACTTGAACATTGAACTTCATGAAAGTCACATAGAAAAAATATGCTGTCAGGAGTGTTATGCTTTCCCACCACATTATGAAGTTATCCAGAAAAAAGATGATTAGCAAGATCAAGTCAATGATGTAAAAGGACATATCTCGAAAGAGTGGCCACCAAGTAAGGTTCAAGATCTCTTTAGAAAATAAAGCACACATTCCAATAACAAATAGGATATTGAACACGGCAGATCCCACTATTGTACCAATGCCAACATTGCTGTGGGATATAAACACTCCTATTAAAGAAGTGAAGAGTTCTGGGGCTGACCCACCAGCAGCCATGAAGGTTGCCCCTGCCACATCATCAGAAATGGCCAGTTTTTCAGTGATGACAGTCAAGGAAGGAACAAAGAACTCATCACAGACTATGGCTAAGGCTATAAACATGTAAATCATTCCAATTATATGGAGGATCACTGCTCCCTGTCTTCTCTCCTCAAGAGAGAAAAGGTCCGTGGGATACTCTCCCTTTGAATGATCATCTGTTCCATTGTCATGCCCAGCTTCGTATCTCAGAGAAACATGTGGGTCTGGACTGCCGCTTTGATTCTGTTCAGTGAAGTCCAACAGAGTTCTTTGGTGCCCACGCACCAGCTTTTGGCTATCTAGACTGCTGACCAGTGCCATGCTATGTGGTTCCATCTTGAAAAAGGCACTCATTGAAAGCGAGAAAGTACTAATGGCCACTACACTGACCAGGAGCCCTACAATTCGTATCAGTCTCAGTTTTTTCCGAACATTCTGGTGCCATCTGCAACCAAACAGTGGTTCTTCCAAACACCACTCCTCCAAGACACTAGCAAGAGTTTTTTTCTGAAGAGCCATTTTCTGTGAGATGCTGAGGGAGTCAGATGAACTGTTCCTTCATACTTTTCTCCAGCTTTGAAGTTAGAAGTGCTTTAAGAGTCTTCCCAGAATCAAGTACTTTTACTCTTCGCAGGATGTATTTTCTTCATTAGTCTTAAAAGGACAAACATATTATTAATATTAGTGAAACAGCATGTAATTAGAAGCTTCTAAAAGACTGAGTGAAATTTAAAATTTAAAGCAGAATATTACCAACTGTAACATAAAGGCCTGTCACATCCCACCAGACACAGCAATGACATTTTGGTTTAAGCAGTAACTCTGTGAATAACAGTCTGTGATAATTTTATGCCTCTCATATGCCTACGAGCCACTGCCCTCCTCAGTTGCTGACAAAAAAAAAGTAAATCATGGAAGGTAAAAACTGTCCACAGATGCTGCATAAAAATGAAGAAACTACTATTTTGATGGATAAACTAAAGATTATTATCTCATTAATTACTTTCTACTATGATCATGTAATGTCCAAATCCCAAATGCAGGGGCAATAATGTCAGAAAAAACAAGCAACGTGCTAATAAGCATCTTATCAGACCTTTGGACAGCTGAGGCAGCATTATTTGAAATATTACGCATGCACAGAGAAACAGTCACTGACATGTACGTAAAACACAATGCTGTTGGAACAGGATCAATGTGGAGTTTCTTTAGCTCCGCTGTAAAATCAACTCAGGTTTACAGAGACTCAGCTTTCTTCTGATCAGACCTAGGACATTAGCCTGAATGAGCCAAGAAAAAAAATTTCAGTCACCCTGGTTTTGTTTGGATTTATGGTAAGCAGTCATCTAGAAATGTGGGATGTTACTGAGAATACCTATGTGGTACTTTTTTAAAGTGTTCCTCTTATAGAGCCTTAAGAAAATAGTTTAGATTTACAAAAGAGTTGATCCTGAAACAAATGAAATGGTGAGAAATTATGTGAGAATGACTATTCATGTATACCAGAGATGAGCATACTGGACCAACACCACTTCTAAAATAGAAAAAAACCACATCTAGACAATAACAAGTGCTTTGGTTATTGAACTGGAAGAATATTTGTAATGTAGAAATTAGTTACATATGCATCATGCTCAGTAGTGTGTATTTTATATGAAACAAAATATAAGATACTCTCTTAATAGAACTGATTATTAATCTTTAGTATTACTGCCCAAAAGATACTTTGTTACATCTCTTTTTCAAGTAATTTGTAGCAACAGCTGAATACTGAACAGTCTATTAATCAGTAGAATACTGATTTTGTATTCTCAAATGCAGGATTTCAGCTATTACATGCGGTTATTTCCATAAAACTTAATAAGTAACTTGCAGTATCTCCTGATTTTTTTTTTCAAACAGTTTCCATACTAAGCAGATGTCATTAAGACATACTCCATCCGCAAGGTGCAGCACCGCAGCGGAGATATTTTATTTTCCATCTCAGAGTTACTACTTGACGGACTATCACGAAAACATTAAGCAGGAAAGTCATCTGAACGGCACCGCAGCTGCTTTGCGCAGCCCGCGGCGACGGGCCGACGATCGCAGTCCCCTGACCATCACACGAACTTGCACGGCCAGCTGTGCCAGACCGCTCCCGACACAGCGGACCCCAGACGCCGGTGGAGCGCAGCGCAGCACGCCGGCCGCCCCGCCTTCTCCCTCATCTCCCCGCGGAGATGCCGCAGACCTCTCCTAACTAAGCCCAACTTCGCACCGCTCCGCGCCGCACAAACTTTTTTCCCCTCCGAAAGGGCAGTGGGTCCACTTCCAAACGCGGAGAAGCCCCAGACGCACCGACCGGGCGGCTCGGGGCACCGGTCACCCCTCGGCAGCCGGTTCCGCCCACGGAGGCGGGAATTCGCGGCCGGGAGTCCCCGCATCGCCGCAGCCCAACCCCCGCCCGCGCACCCCGGAGCGCTCACCCGGAGCTGCGCTGCGCGGCGCTGCGCGCCGGCCCGCGGGCGCCGGGCAGGGGCGCGGGAGCGAGCGGGGATGGGCGCAGGGACCGGCGATCCGACCGCGGGCCCTCGGCACACCGACTGCGGCGGGCGGCGGCAGCGGGTCCGCCCCGCGCAGGCGGGGCAGGCGGCGCCCCGCCCCGCCCGCCGAGCTCCCACGGGAGCTTGGGCAGCGGCCGAGCCGGGCTGGCACGGAATCTGCTTTTTCTTTTTCTGCTTTTCACCTTCATCTTGCGTTAGCAGGTACGGTTTAACTTAGGTGAAATTCAGCGTTTCTAGCAAAGGTCATAAGCCTCGAGGAGTAAGGTAATTTTAAGGCCTTCTGGTTAAAATATCCTTTATGCCAAATGTTTTCTGAAGGGAAAGCAGGACATGAAAGAAAAAGACATTTAGTTTTGATTTTGATTTTAAGGAAGATGGCATGCCCACGATAAAGTTGTTAATCATGATTCATTTACTTCTGAACAGAGATTTCTTCAAACTGCAATTCAAAGTCACTACAGAGAACAATAAAGATGCACTGAACACACAAGAAAACAGGCTAAGTTCTTAGCCAGAACTGTCCCCTTCTATTTTGGTCTTCATCTTTCAACATTATTATTTCTCCAAGAAACTGTGTTTCAGGTAGTAATTGATTCAAAATTCACATGCATTGAAACTGTTACAATGCAGCTCTATCCTAGGTAATTCCCAGTGGCATATGCTGTAGATCTATTAGAGTTGCACACGTGATGCTCTTTTGAAATACCACTTGCACTCATCCTCTATACCATTGTTAGAAAAACCTGCATGGTAATTCGTGAATAAACCAAAGTAATCTGGTGTAGGAAGGTTAACACCCCAGGAAGACCCTCATTGGTACAGGGCAGTTAGGAATGATCCTTCATGTGGAAATCCTTAAAAAAACACAGAGCACAGATGAAAGCAAAGAGATTGAGGTGGATTGGGAGGGACAGTGTTTGAGATCTGGGAACAGTTTGTTAAACAGCTCACTAACACTGCTCTGCTATCAGTGACATCCTTTTCACATTCTGAAAAATCCTACTGTAAGAGGTGTACTCTCATTCTCTTTGGGGTAAAGAATAACTTTGATTTTTACAACTTCTACCTTTTTCATTTTGAACTTTGACTTCATCCCTTGGCAAAGAGAAAATAACTGTTACTTGGTGCTTCATGAAGAATACAAAACTATAAGAATTTTTATTAAGTGATAAAACATGGATATTGCAAGAATCATCAGGGTATCACAGGAAAAATAAGGATTGTAGGGATAGGCCTGGGGTGGAAATACTCTGTATTTCTACACTGTCAGTTTATAGCACCTGGGCAATTTGGGTTGCCCTCAGCATTGACTGGAAACCTGTAAGTTCCTCTAAAGGCTTATAAAATGGCAAAAGCAGATAGACCAAAGTATGAGGAGACATCTTAGAGGCTATGTGGCCATGAAAAAGGTGTAGAAGGTTAAGAAGATATTTTCAAAATTTCAATAATTTCCAGTGAGAGACATGGCAGACTCACACACACAAAGTGCCCTTCAAAGCCAGATTCGCACAGGCAGAGTACATTTATTTCACATTACATATTGGGAGGTTCTCATTAGCGGCTGACAGCTGATAGAGGGTGCCTGCTGATTATCAAGACTTCCATCGTTCAGGCTCAGGATGATGCAAGGAGACATGGAAAGTGCTTTTAACCATGCTTCTAGAGCCCCCCCATAGATAAGAATTATTTAGAATGCAAATTTACTGTCTACATCCACATTTGCATGACCCAAATGAAGCAACTACATATAAAACACTCAACCTGTGCCTGCTATAGAGTCGTGATAAGGATTAAGGGTGGGCAAGCTTATACAATTTCTTGTGACTGCTGAATTGTTGGCTTGTAGTCTTTGAGAAGTGGCCACTTGAAAAAGATGAGAAAAATGATCCCACAGCTTCACAAATGGTCCAGAGACAGGCTGGGATATGTGTGTAGTACCTCAGTTTCTATCAATTTCTGAATTAAAAGTGGAAGCAGGTGAGTTTTGCGAATGGCCACAGGAAGAATATGTAGAAAATTCCATATAATTATGTTATTTTAATCCCTATAATTACATTATCTACTATCCAAAAGTCCATATATTTGAATTCTAATAGCCATCCTTTTCTCTGTACTTGAAATGATTTTTCTGCCAACAATGAATATGTGTTACAAGCCAAAGTCAACACTATCTGTAACAAGAATTATGTGGTTCACAGATTGGTATCTCTACCAATAACTTAAGCACCTTGAATCAGCTGACCCATTCTCATATAAATCCTGAGTAATAATCAGGGCAGAAACAAAAAACCCACAGTTAAATTAGTATAAGAAGGATAACTAACAATAGAAGAAATCCTATTTTTTCTCAAGAATTAAACACCACAGTATATCCTGGTTAAGTACAGAATAATTACATTCTTTAAATGAAACAATATTGGCTCTCAGCTAGTTCAATGTTTCTCCTCTTAAGAGAGAAGATACATCTGCTAAGTACTTGGATTCTGCACCAACACATTTGTATATATGACTAGACTTTCATTTTTATTTTTATTTATATTTATTTATATATATATTGAATACATGGGGTTTAATACTTTGTCTGTAGTTTACTGCATCGTCTGTGAGGAGCCATCTGAAATCATAACCCACTCTTCCTTATCACTTCCTATTTCCAGGAAACTCCATGAAATATAACTTTTTTTTTTTAACAATATTTTCATTTTAGCTCCTTTCTTATTGTTGTAGACCTTTGACTTGGTAAAAGCAAGCACAGAGGTGGTTTTTGCACTGGAGAGGGAAGGATCAGGAAGTCAAATGAAAAATCCTAAATAACAGCATCTCCAAGTACCACAGCAGTACCTTCTAAAGCTGAAAGATAAAACTGATGAGGAGGTTACCATGACTACAGAGGCGGCATATTTGAATGAAAATGGATGTTAAGCTTTTAAATGCTAATTGCAGTTGGGAACAGGTGACATTTGAAACATCAAAATTATTTCACACTTTGCAATGTATAACAACTGAAATAGGATGGGAAAGATGACAACAAAGAGTTAAATTAAAACACTAGTGTTGGTTTCAGCTGGGATGGAGCTCATTTTCTTCATAGTATCCAGTATGGGGTTATATTCTGGATTTGTGCTGGAAGCAGTGTTTGTAACTCAGAGATGTTTTTACTACTGCTGAGCAAAACTTACACAGGGCCAAGGCCTTTTCTACTCCTCACAGCACCCCACCAGCAAGAAGGCTAGGGGTGCACAGGGAGCTGTGGGAGGACACAACCAGGAGAGCTGACCACAAGTGACCCAAGGGATATCCCAGCCCATGTGGCATCATACTCAGCATATGGAGCTGGGAGGAGAAGAAGGAAGGAGAAATGTTCTTAGTGACTGAGTTCGTCTTCTGAAATTACCATCACATACAGTAGAACTCTGCTTTCCTGGGGATGGCTGAGCTTTTGCCTGCCCAGGAGAAGTGATGGTTGAACTCCTTGTTTTGCTTTGCTTGCATGTGTGGCTTTTGTTTTACTTTTTAAACTGTTTTTATTCAAAACCCATGAGTTTTCTCACTTCTATCATTCCAATTCTGTCCCCTCTCCTGCTCTGGGGTAGTGAGCATGTAGCTGTGTGGGGCCTGGTTGATGGCTGGGGTTTAACAACAGTCCTTTTTGGCACTCAAAATGTTTTGAGTCTCACAGCATTTGAGATAACATTTGATTGGGATATGCTAGATCAAATTTATAGCAGTTATGCTGTTTAGTTATTAATAAACAGGCTCCTGTGCTTGCCAAGGGGTTCACTTGCTGTGACAGTATGGACCTGGCTCCCTGCCAAATGCCCGAACCCACAGTAGCAGCCCCCCCCTTCCCTCTCCCTTCTCCCTTTAGGGCAAAGGGAAAAAAACTATGCAAATTGAAGAACCCAAAGTCAAGCTACTTATATAAAAATATATATATTTATATATATTACAGTT
>JAYRBT010000093.1:38738615-38758147 GCA_036023395.1 Myiotriccus ornatus | reverse complement strand
TGTTCTCCAGCCACTCTGTGCCCAGCCTGTAGCGCTGCAGGGGGTTGTTGTGGCCAAAGTGCAGGACCCGGCACTTGACCTTGTTGAACTTCATTCCACTGGAGTCAGCCCATCTCTCCAGTCTATCCAGATCCCTCTGCAGAGCCCTCCTGTCTTCTCATATTCCTTGCACTTGGTGAATTACAAGCTGTTTGTCTTCATCTCTGCTATAATCTAGTTTTCAGGTAAACTCCTCCACCCTCGTGGAATGTTTCAGGGAAATAAATATGAGGTAAAAATTGTCCTAAAATACCGAGATGTGAAATGATGAGAATTTATGAACTATGCTTAACTATGCACAGAGCTGGTGTGCAGAGGAGGCACAATGGAAGAGAAAAATACAAGAAAACCATTTTAGGACTGAAGTCAAGGCTAACCCCTTGACATTGCCAATGAAAGGAAAGGAAATTCATGAGTCATTTCCCTCTAACACTTGTAGGTCCTTGCATGCACAGTACTAATTAGTATTGCTCAGTTAAAGAGTCCTGTGCACATGCACAGAAAGGGCTTATACCATGGGCTAAAGCACAGTCAATAGACCAGAAACCCCATCTATCAGCAGAATTTCAAAATTTGCAGTGGTTGCAATAGAAACAAAAGTCTTTCAAAGAATAGCTGACATACTGAGCTTTGTATTTGGTAGTGGTCATAGGACTGAGTTGTGGTATATTGAATTTTAGAGTAAGATGAAAAGAGTGGTTTAAAGCAGCACGAAAGAATTAGGTCCCCTGAAAATAAAAAAAAACCTAGGCCTTTCAAACTTATAAGGGAATCTGGAACCAGAACATAAAAGGGAAGCTGAAACTGAAATAAATCGATTATTTAAGAAGCTTTCTGAAGACAAGACTCCCAGGTTTTTCAAATGGAAGACTTTCTATCACAAATTAAATAATTCAAGTGTGTGCAATCTTCCTGCATTCATTAAGATCTCTTTACAGAAATAAATCCCAAAACCTAGTCAAATTTCCAAAGATTACAAACATTTATTCTGTAAGATGATTCTGATCACAGATGAAGTGCAGTGATCTTTTTGGTGTACCATTGTAGTTTTTTCGTAATTAGAAAAACAAACCAGATCAACACAGGAGCTCAAGAGAAACAGCAAAGAATTATTTCTCTAATTGAGATTTAAGAGAAAATATGATAGCAGGATCTGGAACTATCCATATGTAGGTGTTGGGCTGTGCCTTTTTAATCCATCTTGTTTATGGTGCAGTTTAACGTGCAGGCTAAGATAGGAATAAACAAAGGAGGCATAATTTGAAGGTGGCTTAAATATTCAAAAAGCTTAAATGCATTGCCCATTAGACATTCTAAAGGTCACTGTAATATGTTCATTACATTAAGAACAATTCAAGAAGACAGATACAATTACTTTATCTGTTTTTTTTTTTCCAGATATGTGATCTTTAATGCTAAGAAACTCTGCTCTATGTCAGATCTAAAAGATGTTGACTTTTGCAGCTCTCTGCAGCTGGATCACCAGCATCAGTTCCTGCAGAATCTTAAAGTCTCCCTCCAAATACCAAATGGCCAGTGCTATCTTGAACTCAGTGATCAGTATTTGATGCCAGGAGATCTGGGAAGGTGCTGCTCAGACTCAGTTTATCAATGTTTTTAGACAGTTTTGGACTGTCTAATTGACTGTTTAATGACTTATGGCATCTTGGTTTAACTCTTTATTTGTGTTTAAAATACATGAAATTTACATATAAATATAAACAGTATTTTAAAATACTTACTGTGTGGCAAATTATATTTCACATAACTCTATTTTAATGCCACAAATGAGTAAAGATAACTGACGTCTGTAATCACTGGAAAAGAGTTGCCCTATTATGATTTCTTTGTATCTAATAGTAAATGGTATGCACCATGCCCCAGGTCAAAGAAGACTTAACATTTACACACACAATTAAAATTAAACCAAGCATTATAAGTATAGTATAAAATGTAGGTTGATTCCCTCTTACCCAGATTTGTATTTTGCAGCACTAGCTGGAGAAAGAAAGCTAATATTTTTGCAGCTTATGAGGTCTTTATCACATACATCCATGATCGTGTTTGCAAGTGCAAGTCCGATCCATAAGAAACACATATACCATTGACTATGCAACATTTCTTCAGGTAAGTGAATGTTTCTAAGCTCAGTATTGGACTATAACAACATTAGGTCCATCTTTTTGGCTATACTTGTAAAAACTCTGATGAGATGAAAGTCGCACTAATCAATGCTATTGCTGAACTAAGGTTTTCTACTCCACAGTGGGAGAGAGTGACTTTACAAATTTTTTGTCAGTGATATTCCAGCTGATGCTACAAGGGCAAGCTTTCAACTGCTTGAAACAGCAGTTTTTCTCAGTATGGGAAAACAGTTTGGGACACAAAAGCTTAGAGCCAAGGGCATCTTTTTACTTGTAAAAGAAGAAAGAGGACTGCCTCTTCAGACTGTGCCAGGGAAGAAACAGGCAGGCAAGAAAGGGAATTAATGCCTTGTGGTACTCTCCATGCACCTGGGAACCGCTCCAGCAGAGCCCAGGTACTGAGAGTCCATTAAACTTGTCCACTCTCCCTAAAGATATAGAGCAAATGGTTGACAGTCTTTACTGTCCTGAAGCTTATTCTAGTGATCTTTCTAGAACAGAGCAAGAGAAGAAGAATCTAAAACCCGAAAGACCATATTCAGATCTACAGCAGGATGAGATGAAAGCTGTACCTCTTTTGTGAGATTTTCTCACCTTTTGTGATGCACACTTTTGTCATTTTTTAGGAAGAACAGGCCCAGAAATCAGTGCAGTGATACACAACTATTTCAGAACAGTGTTGCTGATTTTCATGCATCTACTGAGTGCAGATCCAGCAGGCCAGCCTATGACAATACGATTTTTTTTTTCGCAATTAGTTTATTGTCAGACATTCTTTGAGGAACAGTGAATGAACAGAATACCATGTTAAGTGGCAATTTTGTATGATTTGAGGAAAAGAGTGGCTGTGTACTGACATTTTGTGTGTTTAAGCTCTAGTGAAAGCTTGGAAATCACCCCTGGCAAAAGAAGGCCAAATTGCTAATCCATTTTTGTTGGACAGATTCCTTATTTTCATCTTTTAATGTGCATCCTTATTCCTCAAGTAGAGCAAGAACTTATAGGATCAAGCAGTTCAACACTGACAGTCACTTGAGTCAGTGTAAGTGTTTATATAGTAAATAAAAAATGTGTGTGTTAGGTGCCTTCAGAACGGAATTAGCTCCACTGAAGTGGCTTGTGTGGGCTTGCCTGCAAACCATGAAAACCAAATCTACTTTTGTGAAATTGTTCCATTTTTGTGTGATTTCTGCCACCTTCTAAAGCTGGAAATATATTTTGTTTAATCTGTGGCCTAAGTAGTCCAAGAGTTCAAAGTGGATGAATCAGTTGTGGGATTTACCTGAATCGCCAAGGTTTTATGTGGTGTTTGAAATCCGGCCAGTCTAATTATAACTCAGTTTTATCCCAGCTTGGTGTTTTACTTTGGGTGTGTGAGAGGGAAGAGATTGGCTGCTTCAAAAAAGGACTTCACTAGCAACAGAAACTGGAAGTGTAATTATTTATTGTATTTCTTTTCTCATCAGTCACATTCTGTCAGTAATTTTGTTGAACTTCTGATTAATACATTTAAAAGCCAAAATTAAATATGCAGATGGAATACACCCTTCTTCATGTAGGCATACTAAACTCAGATGCTATAAAGGTATTTTGCTGAGACTTTATTTGGAATAGAAAATAATGCTTTTTTTAATAAGTCAACACACTTCAGAGCCAAACAATATCTCTCTGCTCTCCAGCAAACTTAGGTTTCCCATAAATCAGCAGGGCATGTGTGCCATGAGTTTTAGAGGGGAATGAAAGACACAAATGTAATAAGGGGACTGCAAGGAGAAAGATGATGGCTAGGGTGCTTCTGGTTTCACATATGAACATATGAGGAATGAATTGCAGATAGAAGGAAGAAATGGCCTTTTAGGCTGAGCTGCCAAATGGTGTTGCACACATGGTCTTGAGACAGCCTTGTCAGACATTGCTGCAGGGGCAGTTGTGAGGATCTGTGGGCAGCTGAGCAGCCATGGATTGGTGCAGTCTGCAGGCACGTGTCCTGCAGAGGGGAGGCATGAGGCAGAGAGCAGCCCTGCTTCCCGGTTGCTCCTCACAGGTACCCTGGCCCACCGATGATGCACGACATGTTGGAGACTACCACAGGCAGAGAGGGACCCAGCCCTCACCATCCACACCATTGCTGTGAAGTCCCAGAAGAGGGCTGCATGTTTTCAAACACCATGAAATTCCTGTAGTTTCGAATCATTAATTACCATCAGAAGTATATAAACATAAAAATAGCTTGTTTTTTCTTAAGTGCAGCTTTTCCCATTTCATCATGTCTTCTAATTGTCAGATTCCCGCCCTCAGTTTAGCAACATATTCCCATTTTCAAATTGCTGTCACCAAAAAGCCTCTGCAGTGGCAAATTGTGATTTAGTGATACTATCTTACCATTTAACAGTGCTAACTATCCTCAAAGTTTGACATCAAATACCATTTGAGTTGGCCGATTTATTATTATTATATCATTTTCCACCAACTTTTTGAACAAGTCTCAGCGGGTCTGTCAATCACAAAATATACCTTTATGGAAATTACCTAAACTGATGACTATTGTACAATATCCTGCTGTCAGACATCACCAGTTGTATAGTATTTGGCAAGAAAGACTTTGGTAAACAATTATGTAGCGATCTGTGATCTGTTTTCCAGAAAAGTAGGCTCTGAGATGTTAGAATAATAGTGCAATTCCCAGTCAACAAAACCCAGGTTTGATAAAGGGGACAAATTTTTCCTCATCTGCAGTGTTCCTCATTTACGGTGTTGTCTTGGCCTGAACCTCTGACAAAGAGGACAAATTTTAACTTTTTAACTGAAAACAGACTTGTGGATGAGATCTTTCATTTTAGTAGTGTTTGTGCAACAACATCTGCATGTCAATTCTTGCTTTTGCAAAATAAATTTTTCTTTCTGTGAGTATAAAAAAAAACAAAGACTGTATTTATTAACTTAGAAAAACAGTTTTCCTCCTAACCAACAAAACTGTATTGCTTTACCTAGCACACAGGAAGCAATCAAGAATGGGAAATGACATTTAGGAAATAATTTCAGAGGTAATTCAGCACAGAATGCATCTTCAACTCCAGGTCATAAAGGTAATTACTGCTTTGGCCCGTAAAAGCTGGTATTTCCCCTACAGGCACATGCATGTCCAATGTTCATGTGCTCTTCTGTCTTAATGATTAAGAAATCAGACTTATGCCTATGTGAGAAACATAGACAAGAGGAATAAGGTGAGTTGTACAGTGTTTGGCAAGAAAAACTTTGATAAACAAACATGTAGCAGTCTCAGATCTGCTTTCCAGATCTGTAATAATACTGCTTTTTTATCTTCATGTGTTCACAGTTGCATGTTATTAGATTATAAATTATGAACTTGCTGATGAGATTAAAAATTTGAAAGTTTATGAAATGATACTGATATCTTCACACATTCTCATTTAGTGACATGCATGATACTCTCAATTGATGCATTGTCTCTTGAAGTAAAACGCACGTGGGAGCTCTTTCCATATAGTTAAGAAACTGTAATTACACATATTACTAAAAGTATCTTCTTTTGCTCCCATTGAAATTTTTTTAAGAACTCAAACAACTCTTTATCATGCAGTTTTGTCTTTTAAGAGGGTTTTTCTTCACTTCAATACTCAAACAGGACCACACCTTAAGTGCTAGTTAAGGTAAGGATCAAACCTTGGTGGTTAAATGATTCTCAGACTGCTATTAGGAACTAACATCACCCAAAAGATAACTCCCTGCATCAGTCGAGTGAAATGGCCAAGGACCATCCCAAAGACAAGAAGTCCTGAAATTCTGCTTGCAGCTAAACCTGGTATCGTTGCTAGCATGGGCAGTACTGCAACCCAGGACAAAAATACTAAGTTTTCTTCTCAGTTATTTTTGTTTTATATTTGAGTAAAGTTATTCCAGGTTAGACTGAGCTGGTCAGATTGACCTTGCTGATTACTTTAGCCACAGCATGACCTCACCTAGGGCAGGCTGAAATCTAGGACAGCAGCCAAGCGGCCAGTCTGTGCAAAAATAACACTTTCAAAATTCTCTCCCTGTAGATCTTTTCACTGCATGTTACCTGTGATATTTTATATAATCCTTATCATTGACAGTTATATTATTTTTCATTTCTTAGAATCTGGAAAATGAGAACACATTGACCAGATAATTTTGTTCCTTTTGCTTTTGCTTTGCTTTACTTTTAGGCTGACATCAAAATCTTATACTTAAAAATAATGTGTCAAGATTGGAAATACTGCAGAAGAATGGCTTTACTGAAAATACTAGGGACAAAAATACCCACACAGAAGAGTACTATTAGTTTAATTTAGCAATCCTTATGCTTGGCTTCATCACAAATCAGGTTGGAGGCATATCATTTGGATAAGATAGACATGCTCATTTCTGTGATTATATATAATGTATATGTTGAACCAAGATGAATTGAAAACATCTTACTTCTGCATAATTAGCACTTGCATGTGTTTAAAGAAGAAAAAAACTTTTTAAATGAAAACTTGTTAATAAAGCAGGTGAAAAATTAAACTTTATTAAATGTACCTCTTGAAAATTTCCAGTTATTTAAATTTGGTTCAGCTTTATTGCTTAGTAATCTGAAAAAAACATTGAGATGAATGAGAAAATTGTCCACTCTGATATCCATATTCATGTATTCTATATGTGGAGTATCAATTAGATCTGACTCCAGGAAATAATCCACTCAAAGTCTGGTTTGACTGTCACAGGGACAAAAACAAAACAAAACAAAACAAACCCAAATGTCTTATGTCTATTTATATATAGAAACCATGGCCATTGCAAGACACCATCGTGATTTTTGCAGAACGGTAGAAGAGTTCATCTGCAGAGGTTATTCTCCCAATCAGATGAGCTCTAATCCTATTTTAATCTCAGTGGGCTATATTAAACAAAAGCAGAAGGTCTGGATGTTAGAACAGATTAGCCTTGACCTCACTGAGATCAGACTTAATAAGTAATCAGGTGTACATAAAATGCCATCACCCAGGGCTTCTAATGATGCATTGTGGGTAGTGATGTAAGGACCAAGTAAAACTTCCTTGTACTACAGAGCAAGTGAGAAAATACAGCAACCACTGCACTGCTAAATTGTGCTGAAAAGCATACAGTCCACAGTAAGCTCCCCTCTCCCTATCACATATCTTATTGTTCTTTAAGGAAGGAAAATAACTTCCTGTAGGTATTAAGAAAGGGTGAGAGCTGCAAAGGACTAAGTGTTCAGAGTGAATAAAAACTCTATAATACCATTAGTAAAAGAAATACACTGCATAAGGGATAATACTTTTTCAAAACTCAGTAGGTTGACCATCACACTCAGCAGAAACTCTCTCAAGCAGCCCTTCGTCTTCTGGTTATCATTTATATTTTTATTGCTGCAAAACCTGCTACATATGACTGTGGATAAACTCCAGTTCAATACTCTGCTATATCACCTAATTTTGCATAGGTAGTATATCAAAAGCTTATTAAAAGTTCACTCACAGAAGCTCTATGAGATTTCTTCTGAGAAACAGGAAAATTCAGATACTCTGATAAATAAAGATACCATGTTTTCATTTCATTTGCAGTTGGTACAACTGTTCTTTATTTTGCCCCAATTTCAACAATATTCTCTTATTCAAAATTGTGTTATTAAGGTTTTGTTACACAGTGGTCATATTATAGTAAATACAGTTTCAAAGGACTGGTTCAAAACCTTATCAATGTAGACCAAAGAATTGAACTGGTCTCTCCACCAGATCTGTCCTCTATAGACAGTGCAGTTGACATAACACAGTATCGCATATGCTGGCTAATTCAACAGAAATGGGAATCGTGTGTTCCTTCTGGTCCAGCTCAGCTTTTCTCTGCCAGATGATCTGCTACTGTGCAAATGTGACTTTAATAATAATATAACCACAGCCCGGTGGCTGGATCTGCATTTTCCTTTTATTTCAAATACAGGTGCTATTGATATCACTTTCTAGTATCCAGTATCTTGCATAGTATCAACCTCAAAAAGCATGTTTTGTAAATAAATAATAAATACCTTCAAAATTGTATTTATTACTCTATATTGAGCTCTAGTCTTGGTACTTGGGCTATAGTTTCCCTTTCCATGTTCTTATTTGCATTCTCTATTTCCATGTTCAACATCATCATCTTTTTTAAAAATATTCATTTTGGTTTGGAACATATGTGAAATCACCTTAATCTTTACTTCAGCCTTGCAGAGAGATGTCCTGTGTCTTTTTGATGTTGTTATTTTCTTTCTCTACTGGTGACTACAAAATTTAATTGCCTTTGAAAGTTCAAACTTACTTCAAATTTTGGCAATCCTTATTTTGTTACTGACCAAATTAGTATACGTCACATGTTTGACAGATTTCTTCTCCTCCTCTTCCTCCTCTTCCTCTTCCTCTTCCTTTTCCTTTCATGTTTTCTCTTACTCTTACAGACTTTATCATGTGTTTATCTTTTCAGTAAGGTCCTGTCCCTTTCCTAGAAGCTTAGGCATGAAAAAATGTCAGGCCTACTATGTGTTCAAGTCCTTCAGTGCTGCTGATTTCACTAATGAGTCTTTCACTTTTTTTAATGAGGATGTCTTTGCACATGCAAATTTATTAGCCCATTTACAGTGTTAGCAGCTTTAAGAGATGTATTACTGCTGAAAAAGCAAAACAGAGACAGACAGAGAAGGTTTACTAGACTGACTGGAAAAATGAAATAACTTTGATATCTGTGAAAAGAATATGGTTTGTTCCATCAGCCTACTACATTAAAAGAATTTTCTCTGCAGACACTCACCCAAGACAGACAGTATATTTTCATCCCATCTAACTGTCTGCTCATATGCTTGTCTGATCTGTTTTTCAAGGAGCTGCAATGGTACTGCCTTGCAGTTTTACGTCGGAGATGGTCTGCTCAACTAGCATCTGTCCCAGCCTCCGCATGTCTTCTCTGGAGTTGTGGGGTGTAAGCTACAGCTTGCAACTGCAATTCAAAGATCTGGTTCTCCTCTGACCCTTTCAGAAGCTCAGATTGCTTGTTATTCCAGATGACCTCTTCAGTATGGTATTTCATCATTGACAGCTGGGGTTTTTCACACTGAGCTGTGCCGTGGGTACACAGCCTTGTGCCTACCTGGAGGGGCGTTGCCTCTTCAGGGGTGAGCAGCACAAGCCCCTTGCTCTGCATTAACTCTGCTGAGAACAGGTCTGCTGATTGTAAGTTTATCAGCAGTGCAATGAGCAGGGTGGCTTTGCAAGTTAGGATCCACTGAGTCAGTGACTGCAGAGTAAGGGAAAAGGAGCATCACACAGAGATATGTTTCTCTCTTCCTTCCAGAGAATTCAAAATGTATAAAATAACCAGTAAAACGCCTACTCGTGGCTGGATTCTTATTGCTCCCTGTGAATTAGGTCTTTACTGGTTTTTGATATTATTGTGATAATGAGTGTCAAGTTAGTAGCCAAAACAAAACAAAACAACAAAAAACAAACAAACAAACAAAAAAACCTGGGAATTCAAGACAGAAAAAAAGGTGTGAGACAGAGGTAACTTAAAACTTTATTTTTAATAGGACTCTGGTCCATACTAGTATATTTCTATTACTATTACTGCTGTTGTTGGATCTTCCTTTCTAGGCTACAAAGACATAGGAAGAAAGCTGCATTTTCCCAGTTATGAAATATGAATAGACTGCTTTGCAATCCACATCTGCTGCTCAGATGGCTTCTGATCAGTGGCTGGATAGTCCATCTGCAACAAGGCACATGCAGCAGAGACTCTCTTCTCAATCTTTTATTTTTAAATAACACTGTAAATAAACACTGAAATCTGGTTTCTTGCCAGCTTGATTAAGAAAATGGTAAAAGTTACTGCAGCTTAAACCAGGCATTCAGGTACAGAATGGGATCAGAACAAAGGCTCTTAATCAGCAAAAGCAGTGGCAATCACAGAGGTTTTGTGTAGGAAAGTTCTAATTAGTACCTGGAACATTTGGGGGTAATGATTTTTTTTTGTCACACAGGTATCACAAAAAGTGTATACACACACACATAATAAGAAAGAATTTTTCTCCTGCAGATTATCTTCAGAAAACAAAAACTGATTTCCTAAATCAAGCCACCACAGGTAGCTGAGTTATAGTAATTATCCATGTTGGTACTCTTAATCCACTGCAGAGTGAAGGAAAAAATGCCTTCCACAGGGATAGCATGCTTTGCAGTGCATTTTCTTCTAATAAACAACATGTTGTTACTGCAGTTCAGTGTGTGCATGGGAATTTCTTTAGCTACTCTTCTTCACTCAAAGATAAAACTGTTCCTACTAGCATCTCTGGGAGACGCATCTTCCCCTTCTCCTCCAAATATTAAGCAGAAGTCTCAGGAGAGGTCTCCCACTTCTCTGTCCATCTGTTCATAGCATCTTAAAGCAACTGGAAAAAATGTCTGTTCCAACTACTAGCCATGAGGTATCAGCAACTATTCTGTGCACTGGGAAGCAGTCACTGAAATGGTCCTCGCACTGTAGGTGTTCTTTTATGGTTACCGTCCTGTGTCTGCAAGCCATCAGACAAGTTTTGTTTCATTTGTGAATTCAGGAAGCTCTGTGGGCAGCTATACCAAAATTGTTCTTCTGAAGATTGTTTAACATAGAAGCTGTGGGTCACCACTCCTGCATACCAGAGGGACTCATACATTGCCTGCCAAAGTGGAAATTATGTAAATATGGGATTGGGGATCTGTAAGTATGTATGTCTATTTTTTAGTCTTTCTTGTTTGCAAAAGGGGTCTACGGATTGCACAAACTGCAGGCTGACCTGCAGTTGCAATGTTTTCAAAGTCTTGCCTGATGAGATCCTTTGCCTAAAAGCTGTTTTGCTCAAGCTTGCCACAGGATCTAGGATCTGGCTCTTCTAAAATGTTTTTGAAAGTTGTAGAGAAAACTGTCCCCTTAATTTTCTGTGTCTTTTACAAGGGAGCCTGTCAGTGCTCTCCTGTGTGGAGCCTGTCCCTGGATGAACTGTACTGAAGAAAGGCACTTTCTCCTTCATCAGGAAGAGGAGCCTTATGTAACTCCTCCTCACTGATTGCACAGATGCATTCAAAAAGCCCTGTATAATTCATTCATCCTCTCATGTGCATAACTCTGTCAGCACTGACGTGACATGGCATTTTTATAAGTGATGTGGGAGCTACTGTGGGTTAATTGGCCAGGTGGTCAGGCTGGATTTTGAGCTGCCAGCAACCTTCACCTGGTTGCAGCTCAGCACAGCAAGCAGTGGTGGGAACTAACTGTGCTTTTTAAGGTCCTAGTTTGCTACTTCATTGCTCTTTTTGCTGCTGTTAGCTGAATGTTAACCATTTAGAAAGATGTCCTCTGCATGTGTTTCAATCTCTTTTAAAGCAACTCAATTCTGGTGTTTCAGCCTTTACCATCAAGTGGAGGTACCTTCCTCCCCCAGTGCCCCGCCACTTCCTGCCATTCTTCTTGGAGGTCCTGGGGCTCCCAGGAGAATCATGGAGCAGGCAGAGCATGCTGGAGGAGAGGCAGGGCAGATGCCATGCCACAGATGCCAGCTGTGCCACTACTGTGGCACTGTACTGTGGTACACTTGTGCCAGCTGTGCCGTACTGAGTACTTTTGTGGGCACAGGTTTCAGTCTGTTTTCCCTGCTTTTAGCCCAGTATGATTTAATATCAGTAGCTCACTAATACCACTAGTGATAGCATATGCAGAGATGCTTTTAGAGTTTATCTGGATGTAGATTTAATGGATGTTTTGCGGACCACTCGCAGCAGAGTTATTCTGCCACAAAGCTCCTGTGTACTCACTGAATGCATCATGCTCAGTTGTACCTTACTGCTTTACCTGTGAGACAGATAATTCTGTGAACGGCAGTCATGCCTTGGATTTGCAGGGCAGACATACCTCTACTGTGAGAGGCATTAGAATTGTTAGCACTTCCATGCACACGCATATGAATTAACATTAAATTTTACATGGGCCTCTTAGGATAAAGAGAGCTTAAAAGAAAGATATTTATTTCATGGTGTTTACCATCACTGTAATGATTCTACCCACACTGAGAACTGGATCCTCAGGGGATGAAAAACTTTTATTTTTTAAATGGTGATTTATCTCTCTTATACGCATACACAAACACACACACACAGAGAGGCACACATAAAAAAAAGAAAGTACATTGGTTTTTCTAACAAATATCCTGTTCTTATATACGTGTAAGTCTTTTTCTTAAATACTTTTTCAGTTGGTTAATAGCCTGGTATATAGTATGTTCAATAATTTAAGACTGAGCTAAAAATGGGGTTGGTCTACTTTCTTGGAATACCCTCAGGGAATATGGAGAAGAGAACTGGAGAAGCAATTATTTCATGCTGCAGCTGTATATTTAACTTTCTTCCTCACTCAAGTGGCATCTGCATTCTCACAGCTGAGGTAATAGAGGAAGTTGGGACTCTTAAGTGCATCTGTGAGTTGTGGGAGGTGATTAGCACAGCAGCCAGGAACATACCTCCTTTATGCCAGGCAGTCCTTTGTGTGTTGACTATTTCTGATGAAAGTGCCCAGTCTTCAACATACATATGTTTACTAAGGTCTTGATTAAAAAGTTAATTAATTAATCAAGAGATTAAGGCCTTTATACATCTGAAGGGATACAGGCTGCTATATGATTTGTCTTGTTTCTGAAGCCCA
Source organism: Myiotriccus ornatus (assembly GCA_036023395.1). Lineage (NCBI taxonomy): Eukaryota > Metazoa > Chordata > Aves > Passeriformes > Tyrannidae > Myiotriccus > Myiotriccus ornatus. Next base: position 38,745,221 of record JAYRBT010000093.1, on the reverse strand, counting down.
TCTGCACAGGCTGAAGATAGCACAAGCATTGTCACAAGAGGCTACTTCCAGCTAATCAGTTCTCACTTGCTAATGTGAACTTACACTTCACATCTCATCTGGGGAACTAATAATTGACTTACTTCGTCTTTTGTCTCCTTGTCTTTTCCTCCGATTTATGTGCTGGCTCAGTGGAGACCACAGAGTCAAATACCTCTAGCAGCACAAAGTTGCACGATGCAAAAGACAAAGAAGATAAAGAAGACTGGGTCTAACTTGGTGTGTACCTTGACCGTGAAAGAGCATCGTACTTCCTTGACAGGGCCTGGGCTGGCATTTCAGCCACTCACCTCTGAAAGCCAGGACATGAGAAAATGAAGCTCTGCTCTCTAACACAGCAACATAAATTTTCAGGAGGACACTTAATCAGTAGATAAGTCATTTACTGAAACAAAATTGCAGGGCTTTGGAGCCATTGACTGATTACACTGAGATTCTGACTCCTGTGGGACCTATATATTCAGCACAGAACAAACTCGTGTCATTGACATTTAAAGAATAATGTCAGACCAGCTCAACTCTCTTCAAGCCTCTACAGCTAAAAGCACACATATATACAACATTTTTATAAGGCAGGTCGTCTTGCACTATGCAGGAAATGTGAAGAACAGATGCAGTGCAGAGGGATGACTTTTGGCAGTGTGACTATTGTCCAGTTTCAAGGTAACAATCCAAAACACACAAAGAGCTTAGGTTATCATAAGGTTAAAGAATCATAAGGCTAAAGAAATGCAGGAAAATGTAGATTTATTTTTTTTTAGTATCTTTTTTCCCCAGATGACCCAAACTCCTTGTAGAAATGCAAGTAGGTAAAATATTTGCAGGTGAAATGTTGATATTTATCGTCTGTGCCTCTTCAGAGTTTGCCAGCACAGTACTGGCAGAAAAAGCATTTTGCAGTGTTAAGCAGCTGAACTCAGAAGCCCTAGTTCTTTTCTACCAGTGGGAAGCACGATGCTTTAGATTTTGCCAATTACTTTTTTATTATCATTGTTAATAAGTAATACTACAAAGACATGATTGTAGATGACATACACTGCATCTAAGCTCTTAAACTATTATGAATGCTACAGAGACTCCATCTCCTATATCTTATTCAGCACCTTAGATTTGCCTGATGAGGCATCATTCTCTTTTGTCTCAGTCTTGTCTTACTCTTTGAAGCTTCAGAAACTCTACAAAGTACACCTGCTGCTCACCAATGGCAATAAATATAAGAAAGACATTAATAGCATCTAGTGAGATTAATAATCATGCCAATTTGCCAGACAGGCAACTGAGAAGTCTGCCAAGACAGTCCAGAGTAAGTTTCCTCATGGTACAGGAAGAAAACAATCACAGCATGAAAGACCAAAGGTTCACTGATCCAAGCAGCTGAAGGGTGCTGCCCAAGTAAGAGTCAGCTCACAGCAGTGTTTCCCCAGTATGCTCTCCCAGACTGCAATGTTTTCATAATCAAGGACTTAATCAGAGGGGTTTTTTTTCCCCCTTCCCTTTTAAGGGCCTTGCTGATTTTGTTTTCCATTAACTTCTTCATTGTCCCCTAAGCCCATTAAAATTACCCTGTGGCTGTGAGCTCCACAGCTTTATTCATAAGACAGGTAAAAAGAATGTGTGAGGTTTCAGTTTCATGTCTTCTATTTCACAGCTTCTTCTGACAGAAGAGAAGTACATACCTGCCTTTCATATCACCCACAAGGATGCAGACCCTGTCAGAGTGTCCCCACTCATCTCTTTTTCCGGTTGAAGCACAGGATATTGCCCTTCAACAACCTAGCAGAGGGAAAGTTTCTCCTTATGCAATGAGAGGATAAAAAAAATGCTAGACAAAGTTGTCTTCAGTATTTCCTCAGTCTTTCCAAAGGACAAACTCCAGAAGGCAGTTTCTTTCCTGTAAAGCTTCAGCTAAACAGAGCCAGATGGGATTGCACTTCCTGAGGTGTTAACAAGGACACGGCCTGTCCTCTCCAACAGTACAGACCCCACTGCTTTCAAACGGCAACAGTTCAGTCTGTGCTATTGATCTGAAAGTGTCAGTTACCACACAGGGACAAGCCCTTTTATCTCAGGGATATAAATAACAATCTGAGCATATGGAGAAGAGAATGCTCTTGGTCTAGAACCAGCTTCATATTTACAAGCTTAGTCTTTAACATCTGGTCCACCTCACAGGGACCTGGAGAGTGTCCTGATACGGAGATATTGCTCCTCCTTGTGTTCTTCTTCAGTCTTCTGGTACTTAGCTGTTGTAGATTCCAGCATTGACCTTGTACTCTTTACTCAAGGTGATGGCCAGTCTCACACAATTGAGGTAGCAGTTAGAAAACGTGCCCTTCAGTTACCTTACAGTACTATGTTACCTTGACTAAAGACAGAACAATTCTTCCTCTAGGCCCAACTGAACCCATTCATGTGATAATTTAAAAGTGCTTATTTGGCAAATAACTTACATACTACAAGCCAGGAAACAAATCAGGCTGCTAACAAAATTTGCCATCAGCATTCAGTTACACTTCACCTTGCAAGAAGGCATAAACTGTGGCCCTCTGAAAGTCTACAGCTAAACCAGTAAAATTTCAGGCACAAAATCCATACTGCATTTCTGAGAAACTCTAGTAAAAGTACTTTGTTGTTCATAAGAAAATTTATTTGTAACATAAATGTTGACCACATGTTCACTGTTTTCTCTTTTTTTGTGTGTAGATTTATATGTTGCATGCTTCTAACATTATTTCTTAGATCAAATGGTAACTTTTCGAAGAGAGGCAGTATTGCTGTTGCTATGCTATTTTGGTTTGACACATTTGCACAGTAATATGTGCATTTATTACACACATAGTGTTCACACTCCAGTTCCTACTGAACAACTCATTTCTTGGCATACTGTGAAAGCTTACATTCCCAAGGAGATATGAGGAATCCAGAATGATGAAATTGTGAGAAGTAGATAAGTAAGGAGAAAGTATGATTTATACATCTTTAGAGCTTAAGGTTTTGATTAGCTGCCAAGAAATTCCAATTGTGTCAAGAGAAGTACAGGTTAAAAAAAAAATCTTTGCATGGTTTGAGCTGGATCTGGATAATTCTCTGTCCGACTCTCTCAGAGTTCAGGAAACTTTTGGTCATATTTCCGTTCTTAGGTCTGAAAGTTAAGGATTTAAACTAAAACTGTGCATTTGTATAATTCGTTATTATGTGTCCCACAAGATACTTCATCTAATCCTTTAACTATAGAGATGGGAGACAGTATATGCCTCTGCCAGGCATCATTTTAAATGCTGCACCATTTCTGCATGCAGACGTGTGCCCAGGTGTGTCTGTCTCCTTCAGTGGCAGAATAGCAGCACATATAGCCCTTGGCATGTTAGAAGGCCTGTTTCCTCACACAGGAAGAGTCACCATACCCTCCTGGCTGCTTTGGGGTAGAGCATGGGAATGACAGTTGTGAAAGCTGGAAATCCCTTCTGCACTGGCAATTTTCTAGCAGTACTAAGGGCTTAGAGATGCTGGTAGATCAGAAGCTGGACATGAGCAAGCAACGTGCACTTGCAGCCCAGAAAGCCAAACGTATCCTGGGCTGCATCAAAAGCAGCATGGACAGCAGGATGGGGGAGATGACTCTCCATCTCTACTCTATTCTGGTGAGACCCTCCCTGAAGAGCTACATCCAGTTCTGGGGTGCCCAGCACAGGAAAGACCGGTTAGGGAGGGTCACCAAGATGATATGAGGGTTGGAGCACCTCATCTATAAGGAAAGGATGAGAAAATTGGGCTTGTTCAGCCTGGAGAAGAGAAGGCTTCAGACCTAGTTGCAGCTTTCTAGCACCTGAAGGGAACCTACAAGAAAGCTGGAGAGAGACTATTTACAAGAGCATAAAGATAAGGCAAAAGAGAATGGCTTTAAACTGAAAAAAGAATATGTTTAGATTAGAAATTAGGAGGAAATTCTTTACTGTGAGGGTGGTGAGGCACTGGAACAGGTTGCACAGAGAAGCTGTGGATGCTTCATCCCTGGAAGAGTTCAGTGCCAGGCTGGATGGAGCTCTGAGCAACCTGGTCTAGTGGAAGGTGTCCCTGTCCACAGCCAGGGGTTTGGAACTAGGTGACCTTTAAGATCTTTTCCAACCCAGGCTATTCTATTTTCTACAGAGCACTATGTAGGCATCGAGAAAGCTTCCACCACCGGGGTTTCTCTGGGTACAGAGCAGACAGCTATTGTAGACATCAAGGTCCTTCAGTCACCAGGGAGATAAGCAGGGTGTTACTGCAGGCTGTAAAGATGTACCAGTTCTTCGGAATTTAAAAAAAGCCTGAAACATTTTCTGTTCGTGAACTACTTTCTGTGCAGACATACGCACCTCGCAGACAGCGGCATGCAGCGAGATCATCTGCAACGTTTTACCACCACCCAGTGGGAATCGCGGGGACAGCCCCAGACCGCAGACCCTGCAGAGCCCCCTTCCATTGGCCCGGGGGCATCCCTGCAGAGCTCTCACTTCCACGGACCCCAGGAGTTTGTTCACCCTCCGCTGGCATGAGTAGGTCCTGTCAGTATTCACTGGTTGTACACACTCTCACTCTGAGAGCACGGGGTCTCATATTTACAAAGTGTGTTGCCCATATATTTTTTTATGTGCAGTAGTTGATGATGCAAGTTTTGATTGTTGATTGTTACTGTTATTATTAGTATAATGCTGATAATAATAATAATGGTAATTATGATTGTCGTTATTATGAAAACAACAATAATACATTTTTGTTTGTGGGGGAGTTTTGTTTGGTTTTATGTTCACAGAATCACAGAATCTCCTAAAGTGGAAGCACTCCATCAAGATCATTGAGTCCAACTCCTGGACCTGCACAGGAGCATCCCTAAGAGTCACACCATGCACCTGAGAGTATTGTCCAAATGCTTCTTGAAATCTGGCAGGCTTGGTGCTGTGACCACTTCCCTGGAGAGCCTGTTCCAGTGCCCAACCACCCCCTGGGTAAAGACCTTTTTTCTAATATCCAGCCTAAATCTGCCCAGACACAACTTCAGGCTATTCCCTTGGGTCCTGTCACTGGTCCCCACAGAGAAGAGATCAGTGCCTGCCACTCCTCTGCCCCTCGTGAGGATGTTGAAATTGCAATGAGGTCTCCCCTCAGTCTCCTCTTCTCCAGGCTGAACAGACCAAGTGCCCTCAGACACTCCTCATACGGCTTCCCCTCAAGGCCCTTCACCATCTTCGCTGCCCTCCTCTGGACACTCTCTAACAGCTTAATATCTTTCCTATATTGTGATTCCCAAAACTGCACACAACATTCAAGGTGAGGCCACCCCAGTGCAGAGCAGAGCAGAAAATCCCCTCCCTCAACCGGCTGGTGATGCTTTGCCTCATGCCGCCACCCCCAGCCCTCCTGGCTGGCAGGGCACTGATGACTCATATTCATGTTGCCATCAACCAGGATCCCCAGGTCCCTTTCCGTGGCACTGCTTTCCAGCATCTAATTTCCCAGTCTGTATGAACATCCAGGGTTGCCCCATCCCAGGTGCAGAATTCGGCACATTCCTTTGTTGAACTTCATCTGGTTGGTGATTGCCCAGTCCTCTAATTTGCTGAGGTCTCTCTGCAGGACCTCCCTGCCTTCAAGGGAGTTTCTGTCAAGGAGACAGCTCCTCTGAGTTTTGGGTCATCTGCAAACTTGCTTAGTATCCCTTCCAGTCCTGTGTCCAAGTCATTTATGAAGATGTTGAAGAGCTCAGGGCCCTGTGGAACCCCACTAGTGACAGGTCATGAGTCTGATGTCACCCCATTCACTGTTACCCTCTGTTCTCCACCCATGAGCCAGTTGCTCATGCACTACATGAGGTGTTTATCCAGCTACATGCTGCACATCTTGTCCAGCAGGATTCTGTGAGAGACAGTATCAAAAGCTTTACTGAGATCCAAAAAGATCACACAAACTGTCTTCTTTTGATGAGGTAGGTGGATAATCTTGTCATAGAAGGAAAGCAGGTTGGTTAAGTAGGACTTTCCTCTCATGAGGCTGTGCTTGGCTATGACCAGCAACTGTGTTGTCTTTCAGGTATTTTTCAATACAACCTGTAATAATCTTCTCCATAACTTCACCAGGCACTGGAGTGGGACTGACAGGCCTGTAGCTTCTTGCTTTTCTTGAAAATCAGGACAATATTCACCAGATTCCAGTCAGCTGGGTCTTCTCCAGATTTCCAAGACTGCTCAAAAATCACTGAGAGAGATGACATCAGCAACTCTTTGAGGGTTCTGGGATGAATCCCATTAGGCTCCATAGATTTCTAGGGATCCACCTGGAACAGCAGATCCCACAACATTTCAGGGTCAACTGGGAGCTGATTATTCTCACAGTCATGGTCCTCCAGCTCAGGGCACTGACACCCCCTTAGACCATCATCCATGTTGAAGACAGAGGCAAAGAAAGCATTAAACATCTCTGCCTGCGTCTGTCCCTGATTGTGAAGTGACCATCCTCATCCTTGTAAGAGACTGAAATATTGTTAATGTTTTAAACATAGTCACAATTATAGAAAGACCTTTTTTCAAA
>JAYRBT010000093.1:38709345-38720780 GCA_036023395.1 Myiotriccus ornatus | reverse complement strand
TCCGTTTTTCTTAAATATGTAATTAGCAAAGGCATCACTAAGAGTTTTGATTGGGTTTTGTCCGGAAATCTACTTGGGCAAAAACATTCACACCCCCAGGGACGGGCTGGTGGGCAAAACCACGACACAAGTCTCTGGAAACAACCTTCCCATTAGAACTGTGAAGACCAAAGCCCTAAAGAAGATACATCTGTAGCTAACTTTTGCATAAATTTATGCAAAAGAAAGGAGTAAGAAACAACAGTTGCAGGGAATTGCTTGATGACAGTAATCTCTACATTGGTGTAATCTTCCAAATTTAAAAGTGACACTGTTTGCATTTTCATCCATAAGAAAAATGACAAATAACTAAACACTGCAAGTAACTTTTGCAATTTATCAATAGATTTTATTTAATATCTTTAATACACTACATTCATTTGGCATAGTTATTTTATTTTGATAAATCTCCTGTAACATGACATGATCTTGTGTATACATTAGAGCAAGCTTATTTTTGCAACCAAGAATGTGCTCTCATTCCAGATTTCAAATTTACCAGACAATACCTACTTCCATAAAATCGTTTTGTTGCCCTCAGTAATTGCACAAAATGGAAACTAATTATTCACAGAGTCCTTTCTGAGGTTCTTCAGCATTTTATGCAAGACTCTAAAACCCATTTTATATACTGGTACAATACTGGCTTTTTCCCCATACTCTCTGAATCTTCCCTAATGACTGAAGATGTATTACATTGCACCTTCAGTAGATTAGACAGCTCCCCAGCAACACTGCTCAGAAACTCGTGGGAGTAATCAAGTTAGTTCCTGCAGATATAAGATGTTTAACTTCAGAAGTTGCTGTTTACTATCATCTTGGATTAGTTCTGGAAATGGACAGATTTTGTTGTCACTTGAAGAAGCAAATATATCACCCAGCTGGTTTGTATATGCAGAACCCAGAATTCCATGTGGATTGAAACCTGAGTGTCTCAGCTAACCCATCCTGTGAATTTGCCGTTATTCTCTGATAAATACCAAACCAGAAAAACCTGATGTTCTTAAATGACAATCCAACACATCCCAAGTGGTAGAGTTTGCCAGAGTTTATGAAGAGATATTGAACCTGGTATGTTTCCATTACTTTCTGTGTTTGTAGGCGTATTTCTTCTTCTTGACATCATGGCCACTGGAAAGTGCTTTAAAATAGAGGAGTAACTAGAAGTAAAAGAAAAGACACATTCACAATACAGAGGATATTTGTTTACTGATGGAAGTGGACTTCTGTTAGTGCTGTCCTTTTTCACTATCCTGAAACATACATGTACCACCTTCTCTCTTTAATAGTGTTCACTGGATGACAGCTTCTGGGATTTTTTTTCCTTTTTCTAATTTAATTGCATTTTCCTGTTTCCCTTTTTATCTTTGTAGTTGATTTAGTGTCACACAGTGTCCCAGATGGTCAGTCTGGGAAACAGACACGGATGTTTTCAAAGAGACTGCGTTGATTCCCTTTGGACTCAGATTGACCTCCCCCTCCCACCACCCCCATCACCACTCATTCACAGATTATAATCCTCAATAAACATAGTATTTAAATATGGGAAGAAAGTTGGGCCACAACTTGAAACCAACTAAGGACACGGGGAACCATGGCTGGCACTGGGAGAATATAATTCAGTGGAGTCTGGTACCATTGTTTGCAGCACAGATAAAACCAGCTGGCCATGTTATGCTTGACTGAGAACTAGACAAGGGAGGGAGGATCATATATGAATAGGAAGTGGTATGAAAGGAGATGAAGAAAGAAAGCTGACATGCTTAAGACAAGGTCTAAGAAAGAGAAAAGTGATGAAAGCACTTCTGGGTATTTCAGCCTACACCAACAACAGCAAAATTCATCACCCCTTTCTGATTTTGTGCAACATACAGAAACAAAAGAAATGTTTTGGTATAAGCTCAGCACAGAGAAAGTATAGGTATACCATGAAGTACTGACTAGCTTGACTGTGCACAATGGTCTTACAGATATTTCTTTAACACACATAAATATATATTAGATATAGAAGATATAGATATAGATATATATCAGTAGGAAGTCCATCTTTGTTATTTTATTGCTTATTCCGACTTGGTAGTTTTAGTACTATGTAGACAAATATCTATCTGCATCTAATTTATGCTCTTGAAGTTGAGAAAAGTGAAAGAAAGGGAGATTTGACCTCAAAGCGAGATAGTTTTGCAACAATATCAAAGTGGAAGTGTTGTTAGTTCTGAAAGTGTAGTTAGTTTTCTGTAACTCATAGTCACTTCTTCCCACCACTGAATAAAAAGAAAAAAATATTACATACTATGTGAAATTCTTTGATGCTTATGGAAGCAAATCACTAAACAACTTCCCCTGAGGGCTGCATTTATAGGAATATGAAATTATACTACATGGGTTGAGGTTGGATTGTTTTTTCTAGTATCATATTGAGAAGTTTTATGCTGTGCTTTTAATTAAAAGCAGAAGACTTTCACTATATAAGTAGTGCCAAACAATAATTTCATCTTAGTATATTATTTTCTTGGCTGGAGCAGGGAGGGAAAGGGGAGCAGGGGGAAGGGAGCAGGAGAGGGGCAATCACAAATTAAAATGGTGACAAAAATTCAAAAATTTCAACACCTCTTCCTTTGTTTCAAAAATGGAGCATTTTTAAAGCATACTAAAATAGGCAACATAATGGTGAGTGTGTAGGAAAAATGGAATGCAGCAGAAGTATTTGATGAGAAATTAGGGTATACTACCAAGAAATCTTCCAAACTGCAATTCAACATTTTCATTCTGTGGAGTATGATTTTTCAACCACATTTCCTTAGAAAATGAGATATGCTTACTCCTTCTTAAAAGTCTATTGACCAGTGTAATAAAGGTATACTAGGCTCAGGAATATCAAGTATTTACAAATACTTTGAAGATCAGCAGCCATTAAAATTAGAAAGAATCTATTAAATGCCTCCACTGAGGGAGGACAGACTTCAGTGCTGTTGCTGTTGCACTGGCCCAGACTGCCAGCACCCTTATTCAGCATTCAATCCAGAGGACACAGGCAAAGGAACTGGTCATGCTGGGAGAAGCAGGGCCAAAGGAAACTTGCAAAGGAATCAAACTTCTTGTGGCAAGTGTGGCATGGGGATACTAATCCACTGAAAAACAGGGCTCATTAATTTCAATATTTGCAGAATAAGTACAGAACAAGTTGCTTTCATTAGCAGCTTTGATCACACAATCCCTGCTGAGAATTTAGTTATACTAGAAAAATGATGACTTACAGTTCAACAGTTAAGTGCTTTCCTCCTTCAAATGTACTCTATCAGTCCAGGCTCTTTTCTGTTGCTCAGACAATATAAGTACACAAAGGGTGACAGTCAAATATGTTGCTCCATAAGCAGAGAAGCCTTAAAGAATTTCCTGCAGCTCGTGAGATACCTGTTGTTCTAATACATACCACAAAATGTTACTATTTCTCCATGTGATTTAGGATGGTCTTTAGCAAAGGCATTTTGCAGTTTTTCTGGTCTGGCAGATTCCCTTTAAATCCAAGCATGTCTGCTTTCTCTTTAGTGTCATCCTGTTTAAATGAGACCACAACTCCTCCACCAACTTACAGGCACAGCAGGTAAGTGCATATCACATGTTTGTCAACTCTGTGAACATGTAAGTTATCCTTATTTCAGCATCTTTCCTCCTCAGGTGTCAAACACGCCTCTTCCAAATTTTTTATGATCTCATATGAAATGTTCTAAAAATCGTGCAGACATTAAAGCTGCGTAATGGAAACAAAAAAACCAAAATCACTGCCTTCTACAAACCCTCTATAAGCAGGACTGGAGGAGAGGCCTCTGCTTGGGTGCCGCAGGAGCAGAGTCAACTGCTGGAAAAGCGCTTCACTTTTCTGATGGAGGGGCCAGTTTGCACAAACCTGAAGATGTTTCTGCACTGATTGCAGAAGAGAGACAATTAGCAGCACAAAGAAAAACAATACCTCTTCTCAGCAGGTTCCATGGTGGGGTTGGAGCTCCTGTCTTTTCCCCCTTAACTCTTGGTCATGTTGAGCTTTTGCTGCTTTCTCCATGATTCCATGAGATCTTGTTTTAATTTGAATACTAAGTTCCTCTTCAGTTCTTGTTCAATCCCCCCACAGGAATCAGTAATAGGCTTTTAATTCCTCATTTGGTGAATGAGAAGAATTAGATGGACTGAAAAAGGCTTTGGTTATACTTAAAAGGTCTTGAGTTTTCTCAGAATATGAATCCAAGCTGAACTTCTAGGGCTGCTCTCCACCCACTGAACCCTGGCAAGGTTTCAAAACTTAGACCATCTTTCTTAATCCTGATTCCCAGGAATCTCTGATTTTCATTGCAGGCAAAAATTGAAATCCCACCTTCCCTGCAGTCCAGACTCCAGATTATACCAGGCACAAAACTGATGTGGGCCACATTTTACTCAATACTGGCCTCCGCAATGAGGAAGAAAGTGACTTAATGATGGATGTAATAGTAGTAGCTACCATGAACCTTCCTCAGTACAGCTTTTTGCAGGACTCAGGATAATCTATTTAATGCCAATAAGGTTCTGGTGTAAAATATGGGGAAAATGGAAATGAAATAACACATCTTCTTGTGTGATCCTCTGACCGAATGTATTCATATTTTACTGAGACATCCAAAGATAGTTAAACAGACCTGACTGAGCAAATCAAGGTCTTTGGTTACCCACATGCTCATTCAAAGATGAAATTCATGCATTTTAATAAGGAATGAAATTTTCTATATCTGGAAGGAAAAGGAGATAAGACAATGCTCATGCTGAATTATAAAATCTAGCATTTTCAGCAGGAGCATTTTCTCCTATTTGTACTGTGCAGCTGTGCCTGTACTGAAACAAAATCATCACTTGGTATATTTAAAGCTAAGAGGCCATATTCTCTGCTACTAGCAATTTTGCCTGAGTTGTCTGAATTCAGGCACTGTTAGCTCACTTTAATGCCCAAAAGTATGTCTTGAAATGCTTTAGCACAGCCACTGCAAAACTCAAAACCAGCATGTGTTGGAACTGGAGGCACAAAAGCTGAGATCTGAGGAACTGGGACTGTGAGTCCCACTGAAATCCAGAGCTGGGCTCTGGTCACGTTTTCTGAATGTAAGGTTTTGACCAAGTAGAAACCAGGCGTAGAGGTCCCACCAATGCTCTGGTCACTTGACAATCCTTCTCTGACCCTGGGGAACTCAGAGATATCTGTTCACTTCTGTTCGACACCTCCAGGTCAGAGCTACCGACAGCCTTGCATTGAGGAAAGCCACGTGGAAACAACGTCAGTAAAGACTTTGGGACCAGAAATAGTTTTTCAATCAGTCAAGTTGCCTTGTTTTTCTGGTTTCAGTTTAAATATCTGCATCCCAAATTTCCCGATGAAATAATCTCTAGAAAAGCCTACATTGCCATGCAGCTGTGAAATACACATCTGGTTCCTGAGGCAGCAGATACTCATTAAGGGAAACTGATGTGAATGTAAAATGAAATTATGTTTACAAATTGCTCTCAGGGCTCATCTGAGCTCTCAAAAGCACTGAAGAAATTGATGTCAAGCTTATGCTAAGTGCCCATTTTTGTTTCTGTAGAACATAAGGCAAAAATCCCATCAGCCTCAACAGGTGCAGGTTAACACATGGCATTTTCACATCCCATCTCCATCCTGCTCTTAGGTCAAAGTTCCCAGTATGTCATATTATCCTACCTAGCTGAGGTCTTGTGTGGACAATATTCTGCTGATCTGCTTAGCTGATAGACCTAAAGTGGCACAGTTTCAGTTATGTTTAAGCTACCTAATCATGCACCATCATTCCTTCTGTCTTGAATATTACAAAGCAAGGTATCTCATGCAGTACAAGTTGTTATAAATCAGATTATACAGCCTATGCTAAAAACACAGGATTAAAAACTTTTGTGCTTTACTTAAAATGTAATTTACACTTATTTCCTCTTTTCCATTTTTAATTTTCAGTCCCAAAGCACCCCAAATCTTTTCCAGTTACTTTCCAAATTCAAATTTCGTGTTCTTGATCTTTGTTGATGACGAGCTGGAAATGTTTGCTTTTTAATAGTAACTATCATTTTTGTTTAGCAGTAATGACAATGCTTTTCCATGACCTCAGAAACTTGGTTTGTATCATATAGCCATCCACATAACCTACCATGAGCAAGAGAGGGATTCGGTTAATTGCAACAGGGAGTCCAGTACGCTTAGAGTTTCTCCTTCACAACAAGTGAAGATAAAAACAGAAACCAAGAACCGTAAAAAAACCCACAACAAACAAACAAACAAACAAAACCCCAACCAAAACACACCCCACCCCTTGTACCAAATTAAGCCATCTTCACCATTTTAGATGTTCAGCCACCCTGAGGTACGTATCCCCAACCACTACAGACCCAGAGCTTTTAGGGAATATAGGGATATCTGTAAACTGAAAATCAGCCCATATCAGTTTGTGATTTCATGTGAAATGTTATGATCAATCTTTGATCTGTTGACTGGTTGTCTATGGTCTTCTTGGGGGTGATTTTTTTATACATCAAAAACGCAGGCAAGAGAATTCAGTAGTAATTACATTCTTAGGCAGTTGATATGGCTTTTTAGGGCAGCACAACATATTAGCTGTTTGAGCTGTGTAGCAATAACTTGATATATAAGGGATAACCCACAGAATCTAATGCTTTACAATAAATACTTCAGGGAAGAAAAGTCAGGGTAAACTACTTATATCATTTTACTGGCAGCAGTCTACAAAAAGCTAAATCAACTGATGGTTTTTATATGAGAAGGATGTGGTCTAAATAGGTTTGTATGTCTGGGCAGTTCCTTCTCACAGGAAAGTTCTTAGCTGTCATTGCATTCTATATGCAATGTTAAACCAGCAGTAATACTGACTGATCCATAGCTGCTCCATAAAAGCATCCCAACAAAGAAAGGGTGAGCATGAATTCCTGCAGAAACTTTATCCTGACTGGTAGAGATCACTTATGAGATGCTTTTCCTTTTTGAAATAGGAGCAAAGCTTTTTCCAGCCTTGAGGAGCAGAAGATCTATCAGCATGCAGCTCTCCCTAACAGACCTCTTTGTCAATCCATTTATATAGGCAGACATCTCCACGGTACAGGTCTGATGTTCCAAAACTCGTGCCAGGAAATCTTATTTTCCATATTTGACATGAGGAAATAAAATTCTCTAAGCATGCTTTTGGCATGCTTGTCTTGTCTTGTTTATGCCATCTGAGGCAAAGGGGTTTCTCCTTAAAAGGTTTAATTCTAAAATCATTTGTCATATACAGCTCAATAGACTGAGTAAAGCTCACAGGAGTCAGAGATAAGCTACTCCCAGCTGGAGCCTCTGAACTTCAGAATTATAAACAGAATTGAATAAAATGGAGCCATGTACAGAGAATATGCCTATTTCCACTTCTTTCCTAAACCATTCCTCTAACTAAAGGCCATGATTTAAAAAGAAGAAAGAGGAAGGGGAAAATCTTGAGCTGCCAACAGCTGCTGTTTCACTAGCAATGAAAGTGAGGTCTGTATAACTACAGCCTTCTGTCAGGCACTTCAGTATTGCAATGGCAGAGATGGCCAACAATTACAGGTGTGTGAAGGGAAAGAAGTGGGGCTGGAAAAGAATCTTTATAACTTTGACCTCAGGCTCAGTGTTTAACAGTCAGGAAGGACCCAGTACTCAAGTTCACCCTTGCTTGGATCAGCACACATCCTCTCATCCTCTACCTCCATGCACACATTCATTACATGCTATCTTGTCATGGTGAAATCTGCACGAATCTCACCCCTTTTCAATTTTACAGTCCTCTCCTTCAGTCTCCTTTGCCTCAATTTCTTCTTTAGCTATACCAGTCTGTGGAACTGTATGTCTTACCTGCATACTGTTATGTCTTAATTGTATGTCTTACCTTCTCTCTAGAGACTTAGGATGATTGGGCTGTGATTCTACGTCAGTTGCTGTATCTGCTTTGTAATTTTCTGTATGAAGCTTATCTCAGTCAACTGCAAGTTGTTTAAGTCTGTTTAATTTAGCCTATGATTAGCCTAGTTATAGTGCTAAGTAGTAAAGTATTCATAGCATATTTTTTTCTGAACTTATTTTATTAGGATTAAAGGGTTTTTTCTTATTTCTTATGTTTAACATAATACAGAGGACTATATATTACACGTTCCATCTCCTATAGAATGTTTTTGACTGCAGATAGCACGGGCTATCCTGAAGGCAGATAGAAATAATTTTGGAGCATAACCTATTCATGGGTAAGATTTTATGCTAAAATTTATCAAGGAGAGCAGAGTGGTTTTTCTCCCTCTTAACACATATATACATGCATGCATTTCCTATCTTCTGAAACTAGAGACTTTCTCATTGCCCATTTACTAAATTGTGTACTGTTAATAATATCTTGCTGCAGTGAGTATCACAAGCTAATTATACCTTATCAGAAGTGGGGGGAAAAAAAAGCCCTCCTTTTTCAGCAATTAAGTTGTGCAATCAGCACAAACATTGCACTCAGATCCCTGAGTCTTTCACAAGTACAGAAAAAGCAATTGAAGACATTTTATGCTCTGTTTTCTCTCTGATATTATCTTGTGCATGTACAGGTGTAACAGGAATACTATACCATTCTGATATTACCAGGAACTCTCTTGCATGTAGACAGGTCCAGTCAGACTGTTGACTACAATGAGGAAACATTCGGTTTTGATTAAACTCAGTGGCAATGTGTCACCACTGAACAAGAGCACTGAATGCCTTTTCTCAAGATAGAATATCCCACAAAGATGAGTTATTTCATGTCTGTAAGCCCCAGAGAAAGACTTCAAGACGAAGCTTAAATCAGCTGCTTGTTTTAAGTAGGCCCTATGGGGAGATACAATAAAATGTGCTCACCCCTGTCCTCCATGCAGTGTAAAAGCGATGGAAAAATGTAGGGTTGGAATCAGCCATCAGGCAGTTCCCACTTCATTCTCTAAATGGAGCAGTAAGATTTATATTGACATAGTAAAATAAACATTGTTGCAGTGTTGATGCTATCTGTCAAACTCTACCTCCAATACACTCCTACCACTCCTGATGAAACAAGTGAGGGATGCATGTATAGCAGCTTAATTCCACACATCCCTCACCTCTTGCCTCCTTCCTCCCTTGCTTGCTATGACTTGTTTAAAAACTCTGGAAATCAATGGGAGGTTTTCCCATGAATTTCCATTTGTCTTGAGATCAGACATGCAGTGTTCAGTATCTGCTACACCAAAGCACTTGCTGGAGTTTTCTTCGTTAGGTAGTCATCACTGTCAATTGTGGTGATGTACTCTGTAATACAGAGGTGGAAAACTCTGTTTGGGCATGAACTAGAATCAACGTTAGCCTGATTCAGACAGAAAGAGAGTCTGCTCTAGTTAAAGAATTGCTCATATGCTGTTACAGTGAGTGCTTGTGCTGGGTGAGGTGGGAATGGATCTGATCTCACATTAACAGTCAGAGAAAACATTTGCTGAGGAATCCTATACAAATACAGGTCTGGGGAGTCTTCGTCATTGATCTGGTTCTATGTGAACCATCTGGAGCACTGTAAGAGTCATTGCACAGGAATATCAGGGCTGGTCCTTGCCTCCACCAGTGTGCATCTGGGGACAGAACAGCCCTGAAATTATATGTTCTCCCAATCCTGTTTACCTTACCAGCTTTTGAATAATCCACTTAAAGACTGGGTGAGGACAAGTCTTCACTAGGCACCGTGGAAAGATGGGCTGTGGAAGGCCTGCCCTGGATTAGCACAGCAGCAGAGCTACATTGCATTCCAGAGGTTTTGAACATCTTTGTGTTGAGGGAAATAAGGAAAAGGAAGACCATGAAGATGCTGAAGGGCCTTGAGGGGAAGCTGTATGAGGAGCCCCTGAGGTCACTTGATTTGTCCAGCCTAGAGAAGAGAACACTGAAGGGAGATTTCATAGAAATGTACAACTTCCTCAAGAGAGGAAGCAGATGGGGCAGGCACTGATCTCTTCTATCTGGTGACCAGGACTTGAGGCAATAGCATGAAGCTCTGTTAGGGAAAGTTCAGGCTGAATATTAGGAAAAGGTTCTTCACCCAGAGGGTTGTTGGACACTGGAACAGATTCCCCAGGGAAGTGGTCACAGCACCATTCCTACCAAAGTTCAAGAAGCATTTGGACAGTGCTCTCAGGCATATGATGTGATTCTTGGTGTGGTGCTGTGCATGGGCAGGAGTTGAACTTGATGATCCTTGTGGGTCCCGTCCAGCTCAGGATGCCCTATGATTCTATGAAACGTTTGTACATGATAATAAAGTTATTGTAGTTGCCTTTACCAGTTTCTAAGAAGTTGAGGAGAGAAAAAAATGTGGACCAGAGCCAACATGTAATTTAAACAAAGGTTCATAGCTATTCATGGAATCACAGGAAGCGGGGAAAGATCAGGAGACTAGTGGATACAAAGTTAGAGCCTAGATGAGTATCTTGACATAGTCTTCAAACCTCTTCTAATCCGAATTTTTGTAACTCCTAGCCTTTGTATCTCCCTTTGCTTCTCATGCTGTAAAGCTCCTCCTCGCCATCAGCCACTTTTGGATCACCTTTGACTGCAACTCAGCTGCACTGTGCCCCTGACGCAAGGCAGTGATCACAGAGATGACAAAGCACTCACAGCCTGCTAGAGGATAACTTCTGCAGTGCTGGGAGAATCCTGCAAAAAAAAGACTGAGTATAAGTAGTTGTCTGGTACTGAATTGATACCACTCTCCATGATACAGGATCACAGAATATGCTGAGTTGGAAAGGACCCACAAGGATCATCAAGTCCAACCCGTAGCGCTGCACAGGACCATACGCAACAGTCACACCACGTGCCTGAGAGCATTGTCCGAACGCTTCTTGAAGTCTGTCAGGCTCGGTGCTGTGACCACTTCCCTGGGGAGCTTGTTCCTGTGCCCAGTCACCCTCTGAGTGAAGAATCTTTTTCTACTATCCAGCCTAAACCTTCCCTGACACAACTTCAGGCGGTCTCTAACAGCTTAATATCTTTCTTATATTGTGATTCCCAAAACTGCACACAACATTCAAGGTGAGGCCACACCAGTGCAGAGCAGACCAGAACAATCCCCTCCCTCAACCGGCTGGTGATGCTTTGCCTGATGCCCCCACCCCCAGCCCTCCTGGCTGGCAGGGCACTGCTGACTTATATTCATCTTGCCATCAACCAGGATCCCCAGGTCCCTTTCAGTGGCACTGCTTTCCAGCATCTAATTTCCCAGTCTGTACGAACATCCAGGGTTGCCCCATCCCAGGTGCAGAATTCGGCACATTCCTTTGTTGAACTTCATCTGGTTGGTGATTGC
>JAYRBT010000093.1:38682797-38699531 GCA_036023395.1 Myiotriccus ornatus | reverse complement strand
TATACTACAAATAAAAAAGTTATATTTACATGCCAGAAATAGTAGAAAGATTTTGTTTCTTGATTTTTGGCAACCAGTCTCTAAGTAAATGAGTTTAGAACATTTTTGAAAATGAACTAATTGAGTTAACTTCAGTGCAGCATTCCACCTAAAGACACCAATATGAGTATAAAAAAAGCTCCAGATGGGTAGAACAGTGAAAAAGGAGTTACAAATTCTAGTAGGAAGGACAAAGTTTCTTGCGAAGCCAAACTAATACAAACCTTTCTTTTTATTCACCACAGGAAGAACTACATGATTTCATAGGCACATGGGTAGCAATGTGGATATATTCAGCACTATAGCAATGTCAAGTTAAAAGAGATTTGACAAAGATATCATTCAAATGTAATATAGTTATTTCAGAGAGGAGTAAAGAGCAACATTTCAAAATGTATATACTGTACCTCACAAGCAGTGTTGCATGCTGATGATGCACTAAGACCTAACATTCTTCTTGATAATGCTCTGGAAAAACACTCACACTGTGCCTTTAAAGGGTGCTTGCTCTGCTCCACAGCTGCTAGAAGAAATTATCAATTCAGAAGGCTCTAAACCCGGAGGCTTTTACCACCCTCAAGGTTTTATATAAATGGAAGAGCATACATTACCTAACAAACAATATACATTTTTATTAATCTGCATCCACAGGCAGACTCGTACAGTATCTAACTCCTACCTGGCTGGCACAGTATCCAATCTGTCTTGCTTTCTTTCAGTGGAACTGGTATCAGGGTGTTAGCTGCTTAAAAACAGCAACACAAAATTAATAGTTAAGCGGGAATGCTAACTTAGATAAAGTATTAAGGAGATAGGAAGATATCACAGAAGTGCCATAAAACATCACAGAAACACATACAGGTATATAATTTCATTATTATATTGTATGATCTATGATGTTATGCTTTACTCCACTCTTTCAATTGAAAAAAAAAATTAAAATTATGTTACTACTTTCATGAAAGAATCTTCTTCTGGTGTCAGATAATGACAGCACTTAAGGTGATCATGCCTGAGATGAACTTTGTGAGTTCCTTCCAACCCAGAATATTCTGTGATTCTGTAATTCTGTAAGCTGAAATCAGTTTACAACTTCCTCTTCTTAGTTTGTGTGACCTTTGACTTGCCAGCTTTTCCTTTCTTTAAGCTGGCAATGGGAGGCACTTTCCACCATGAAAGGACAGTCTTGTCTTCAAAAGACTGTGCAGCCATTTAGACTGCCCCAGTTACTTTGTCCTGAAAGAATCCATTCCACTGAAGGATTGCTGCTCCCTCAGCAGTCTGCTGCATTATGTTTCAAGTGATTCACGCTTTAAGTAGTACATACAGCAGTCCAGGTCAGAGTAGGTGGGATATTTCAGTTTTTAACTATTTTCTCAAAGAAAGACACATAATGCTATTGAATGCAGAGTGGTATAGCATTATTAACAAGGCTCTTTCCTACAGTAGGTTGCCCTTACCTTTTGCACCTACTGCAATTGCTCACTGCAGCACACAAAACCAAGACTGCTGTGGCAATTAACACTCACTAAGTCAATCTCTGTGGTTTAATCAGTAATGAGAATAAACCTCAGTGATAGCTGTGCTGCAGACTTAATGATCCAAAGAAACATGCGAAAATGGGATTTTAGGTAAGTCTATTTTTTGGCTAACTGTTATCACTGAAAAAAAAAAGTCCTACTCCAACTTTTGGCTCTTTAGGCAGCTGTAAATTTTATTACCTCTAATAATCATGGATGTTGTTAGTTCTGACAAAACTCATCTCCACCACCCACCGTTTGTCTTGGAAAAAGGTTCTGTTCGACATTCTTGCTTATGAATACCCCACCACTCTGATTCTTACAAGCACCTTAACACTGGAATCCCTTTGGATTTTGCTAAAACAACATACTCTGTCCTAGCAAGGCATGGTTTACAGACAAAAGATACCATCTTTTATTGGGTAGACCAGTACAGCTGAGGAAGAATACAAACTATAGAGAAGTTCTTTGGCACATAGATGTTGCTTAAGGTGCCTATCTAAAAAATCAGACACAACATGATCCTTCTGCTTAGAAACATGATTTGAAATGCCCAGTATTAATCGATGTCACTTTTATTCAGCTATCAACTTCCCTCAATAGTGCTTGGACTGACTACAACAACGTGTCATTGTCACTTCAGTACTTATTCTCAAAGGGAATTTTGTTCAGATCTCTCATTTCCATACTACTGTACTGGCGCATAATTTGTGTCTTTTTTATATGCACCTTTAAACCTTTTTCTGAGCATCTCACCATCACTTGCCTTACATCACTCCAAAGTATCAGGAAAGTAATTATAGTATTCCCCTAATCACCGAAGTAAAGACACTGAGATACAGGATGTGCCCCAACTCACCACATAAAACCATGACAGAGCTGAAAACAAAACCTCTATTCTCCTGGCTGGCTCTGCAGTCCCCTAGAGACAGGTCATTAAGGCTGCTTTGCAATCAAAGGTATGACTGCAGCAGAAATAGAAACACACAGATTCACTTTAATCTGGTTAAGAGGTATAGGAACACTATCATGAACTTCAGCAAGCACAATACAAGTCATCTAGAGACTGTGAGTGGTTTTTTATGCTGCTAGCTTGCACTCATGTCTCTGATGCTGTACAATCCATACTGCCTAGAGAAAAACAAGCAAAGCTAGGCCTATAAGGGCTGAAATTATCCTTCTGACTGCAGTTATAAATAGCTGCAGTGCACTGCTACATGTTTTATGTGTACATTACAAACTGAGCTTGAGTTGATATCCCCTCAAGACTAATGCTTATTTTCCACTCACCTCTCACAAAAGAAAAATGAATCCAACAGGTAGCTTCTTCAAGCACTGTTGGTTTTTCAAGCACTGTTGTTCCTATTACCTCCTAATCAGCATTGCAGGAACCAACTATTTCATTAGGATGAGCTGTGAATGGATATCATTTAATATCAGAGGAATTCTGTGGCAAATCCACATAGTGAACAAATATCTGTCATATGGGATTAGAATGCACCAATTATTTTGTACTTTTCTCTTACACTGCATGTAAAAGCAGTTGTAAAGGACACAGCTGCTTGGAATGACCAATAGTCAGGAAATCCCTGTATGAAAAAAGCCCGGGACAAGAGATAAGGTCACATTCAGTAGCTGTAAGCAGAAAAGAATCAGACTGACCAGAACTGAATGCATTGGGCTTGCTCTCCTCTCTGACAGTGTTCATTCACATATTCACCACACTTCTTCTCAGCAAGATTTCTTTGGAGCTGCAGCTGAGTTTTGGTGCCAGGAACACATTCTAGGCAAGAGGCTGCAGGCTTCTTTCTATCAGCACCACAGACAATATAATTCAGGTTTCAGCACATATTCTTCCATTGCTTGCACTTCTCTCCATCAGGAAGCATAAACCAAGAAAGGGCATGGGTGTTACAGATATTTTCCTTTCATATATTCATCCTTCTGCAACATCAAGCTCTTTTGATGGATAGCTACTCTGAGCTGGACAGCTTTGTCTTTGCACTAACTGCTGATACGCCAAAGGATTTGTTCAGTGTTCAGGTGATTGAGAGTCTTTCGGGAGACCCCACATGCAGCTCCTAACTGGAATACAAACATTTGACCCCTGTAGCTTTTCAGGACCTCCTGATACATAGAGATGGGGAGGCAGGAAAAAAAAGAAAGAAAGGTGGGACTGTGTTGGTGTCAGAAGAGCCTGAGATCAACAGCCAAATTTCTTTTAATTTTATCCTCCCAGTCTCCATGCATGTTTTTATCTCTTTTGGTAGTGTAAAGGGTGGGATTCACTGCTAGTGTGTAGAATCTAAAGGAAATTCTTGTCAGATCAGGCTTGCTAATATTAGTGAAACTCTGGGTAAGTTATTTGAGGACAGGAGAAAATGTTCTGAAAAACAGTTTATTCCTGATTTCAGAGTTTTGAACCAATGTCATCATTAACGCTGTACCTAACAGTTCTTTTATGTAGCACTCTCAGCAACAGTCTAGGCAGGCCTGGAAAACACAGTATGAGCATTCAGAATTGTAGCTAATAACTCATAGGAAAAGAGGACTCCATAAAGGCAGTAGGTCAGAGAGAGTCACCAAATAGTTACTGCCAATTTACTTACAGATAAGGATTTCATTCTGGAGACACAGAACATAAACAATAGAACAATAAACTTAGAATGGTTTGTGTTGGAAAGGACCTTAAAGATCATCTAGTTCCACCCCCTTGCCATGCACAGGGAGACCTTCCACTAGACCAAGTAGCTCAGAGTCCCATCCAACTTGGTCATGAATCTTGATCCTTCTGGGAAATGGCAGCAGAGAGAACAGGATAAAAATTTACTCTTTCTTACCAGAATACTTTGCTCCAGGCTGCTTTTGTTATTCTTCCTTCTCTAATGTACAATTATAGATGCATTAACAGCAAATCTGTAATTAATTCAAGCCTCCCATTGTCTAGGAAGAATTTTAAGTTTAATTTGGCATGTTGATGGCTTTATGATAGTATGGGACCCATTCAAATTATTATTAAACTCATACTTGCAGAGACTTGTGAAGAAAGAACAGTAATCTTCTGCAAAAGATGATGCTTGTGATTGTTCCATTAACAATTATTCACTTAGGAGCAACTTGTTGTGCAGTAAACCATCAAATCAGTTGGTGCTGACTAATTTGGACTCTACTGAGAACTGAACACTGAGTAGTTCAAACTACCTTTATGTCCTCTTTGACTGGGAAAGTTTTTGTTTACACATGGCAAATGTGTGGTTGTATTTCTTAAGGAGAGTGACATTATTCAAATATTTGCTGTGATGCAGAAGTAATTTCCTTTCTTTCTCAGTTACCTCTTAATCCTTTCAGAAGGAATCTCCAGTCTGTTTTTCTTGATAATGAGCAAATGCATCCAATAACGCTTCTGGCAGAAATGACGTTAAAATGTTACAATAGGAAGCAATTACTCAGCTTTATTAAAATGCCAGGATTATATAAAAGCAACTCACATGGTATAGTGGTTCCCAGGCCTTTATAAATGGCACTGCCAAGTCCCACACTGAAGGACCTCAGGTCCAGCCGTGGCAATTCTCCATTATACCACAGAGAATTTTTATAGTGTGGTTTTGTTCTGTACACCAGCCAGTGGGGAGTTTTTAAGACCAGGTGTCAGAGATTGCTGGCAGCCTCCAGACACCACCTGCCGACACACTAGGGGTGCAGGCTGAGTGCTCACAAGGTTGGCACTTATGCCCAGATGCCTGAGATCTTTAAGTGAGAGCTTCATTCACGTCTCCTTTTGGTTAAGATGGAGATGTGCTATCTCTGCAACTAATTCAGCAGAGGTTTTTTTCTGAAGAGGGTATGGGGAAGAAAAGTGCTTTCTCCATAGAAGCAATGCTCTAGCCATCAGTCCTTTTTTCCCCCCTACATTCCCTGAAGAGGGGAAAGAGAAGAGCATTGACTGCTTCTCTGTTCCCTTCTCCCACGGCCACCTTCCTGTCTATTTCAGCCCAGCCTCCAACTCTTTTATGGCCTTCCTGAGGTGGTCTTTTCCCTCTCATTCCCAAGATTTCCTACCAAAATCATCTGCCTACACAACCTGGAAGTCAGCTGAGCTGCCTGCAACTACTAGTGTGTTTTTCTTCCTTACCTCTTCTGCACATTCCTCGCTTGAGTGCAAGCTCCTTTGGTCACTTACAGCCTGCCCAACCTGTTTGAAACCTTTCTCACTACACAGCATTATGAACGGCCTAAGCAATTAGGATGAGGGAGAGCATGGACTTACTATCCTATTTGTCTGTGTTTATTTTTAATTTGTTTGTGTTTATTTATTATTCATTTCCACTGGAATTTTATAGCTGTTAGCTGGCTCCCAGACTGAGAACCAGCAGGCATTTTGACGAGTTTCCAGTCTGAATTCTTTGAGCATATCTTCTGCACTGTACCTCAAGAAGTTTTTGAGCAGGCTTTCTTCCATTGCACAGACCACAGAAAGGCTGGGTGAGGAACAAATGTAAAAAACCCCTCTTTCCTAATACCCTTTGTAACAGATCTGAGTTTCTCCCAAACATTAGCTTATCTTTGTGTTACTACTTTTAAGGTCCTCCCTTCATATGGAACTGTGAATATGGTGGCAGCATTCTGCACTGCAGGCTACTTCACCAGCAAATGAGAATCGTCCTGCTATTTCTGTGGAAATGGATATAATTACATTATTATAATCTGTTATTAATAAAAGGTCTCAGCAGAAAAGCCTACACTTCCTTAAGCTCCACTCCAATGGCAGAGCTGCTCTTCTGAGCCTGCATTAGAGAGGAGTTTCACATGTCTAGACTGTGCACTGTGAGAATTTTATGAGTGGAGAGTTAAATAACTCAAGTATCCAACAACAGTGCAATAAACTATGTTTGAAGTATGGTTCTGACTAAGTAACAGTATACAGTAATTTTTTCCAAAAATTGAGACAGGAAATGCACTCACTCTCCCACTGAAACTGATCACAGCGAAAACACTTCTATGTTAATAGGGTAATTTGGTCAGGAATGCATCACTAATATTGTCACCCATATTCTGTGTCCAACAAAAGCAGATCTTGAGGGTTCTTCGTAGAAGCTATGTTATCTTCACTGGCAGAAGTATATACACAATCTGAGTTCTATTTACAGTTTTAAACAATTGGCAAAGTTTTTTGAAAACCCAGGTGCGTCATAGTTGATATTCAGCGTTATATTTAGGCATTTAAAAAAAAAAAATTGACATTTAAACGTGCTGAGCAAAGAACCTCCAACTGCAGTCAGTTAGTGGCATATATAATTTAAAAGCACATCCTGACCACACACAAACAGAAAAACTGCAGTTTGTCAGACTGTGCGCTAGCACGTAAATTTTATAACAGTTGAGAGCCCACCCTGATATTTCAAGAGATTTTGCAGCAACTATGAATTTCTTTAGGTGGATCTCAAAATCTATCATGCAAAGAAGATGCTCATCTGTTTTTCAGCCCTGGCTTTGTTTTTAGGCAGTTTAAATGTTTCAGACATTCAACAACCCTGAATATAAACCGGTAGTAGTGTTTTCATGCACACAGCATGGGCACTCTCATTCAGTGAGCTGAAAACATTATCATTAAGAAGAAGAAAGGATTTTTGTCTGATCTAAAAACACTATAGTATGCACAAAACCTGCACTACACATTCCAAAAACCCAAGCAAATAGGACTTCTATTCTTTGTCCACAGAACAGAAACATAGATAAACTTTAAAGATGATACTTCAGTAGACACCTTTGGAAAACACTTTATAAAAATAAAGTGAAACAATTAGTTCTGAAAACACATTCCAATATGAATGGTGTAGGTGGACAAATTCTACCTTTTTTTTTACTTCACGAGAAACCTTTGGAAAAAAAAAAGTTTTACTACCATATCAGGTTTCGAAACTCAGAGCTTCTCCTATATTTCAGAATCCTTTTCAGCTCAGTGAACGGGCTGTAAGAGAAAGGAACCATTTCACAAAGACTGTTTCTGAATTCTCATGCACCGCTTCAAGCAGAGGATGTAGAGAATGACTGTCTGCCCTGCAGAGCCTCTTAGTGAAAAACTCATAGTAGTTTTTGTCTCATAACATTCTAATAAAATACCAGAAGGAATGGGTACTATCTATTGCACAACATCATCTTTTCTCCAAATTCCAAACATAAACATATGTGGCTTGTATTGCTTCCTTTTCCTTTGTATTCTTTACAGATGTTGCATTTGTAGAAATACTCCTCTCAGAACAGGCTGTTTTGATTTTATTTTTTCAGAAATGTGGTCTGAATTTTTATCTCATATTTTCTGGAGTTGAGAGAGAGAAGCATTAAAGATGACCTAACATAATGACTGTGTTTTGTAAACATACAGAGAGGAAGGTAAAAATGTTGGCAAATAAAAGTGAATGTTAAAACACAAATAAAAGTGATGTTAAAACCAGTATAAAAATATAGTTACCAGATTCAAAGAAAAGCAATCAGGTTTAAAGACTTTCAAAATTTTATGAATTTTATTATAATACTATCCTCATACTGACATGCTCCATATGCACAACAGAATTATATTTCCAAACATTTTCAGTTACATTAAGTGATCTGATTCCAAAAGTAAGGTGAAAGTTGAAGGAAATGGGATAATTGGAAGAGATGAGGAAGTAATCATGCCAATTTATCAGAATCTGGACTTTAATAAAAGACAAGTTCTGTTTAGGGAGAAAGGTCCCACTCAAGAATATTAAGACAGACTAAGTGGGAAAAAACACCGTATTAAGGATGAATTAGAGGATGACAGTTTGGTTCTGTGTAAACGACCGTGTTTCAAAAGCTATTTTTCTAAATTGACACAAAAGTAATAGCTTTCAAAAGCTTCTGTGAAACACAATGGTAAAGAAAGCTGCATTTTCAGACAGAAAATAACAAGTGTTTAATTTAAATCCTTTGCCTCTTTTTCTCTCATTATAAAGTACTGATAGGACCAGCACACCAAAATTCTTTCTCTTGAATGTTTGATCATAAATGATAGGTGCAAAAATGTTTGTGCTTTAAAAAAAAAATTAGCTTTTTAGAAAAAAAATATACCTTGTTGAGAATACAGTCTGCAACCCATTTGTAGAATGGAAGTGAGGAATAGAGAAGGCATATGGCTGCTCAAGGTCATAGGGAAAGTCTTTTGAACCTGAAACTCGAAACACTATAGTGCTTCAGTTACAAGAACAAACATCCTCCCACTGTACCCAAAACTGATGAAGGTGCTGGAAGCACACATAATTTTTCTCAAAAGCTGCCAGCTAATATAAGAATTATCACTTGCTGTTAAAGTGTTTCAGATCTCTCTTTCAGAAATGTATTACTTATGCTCCACAAGAGAATTTATTCCTAACAAGGTCAGCACCAAAACTGCACACCATCAAAATGCCTTCTTGAGTGTGAGGAGAAATGGCATATTTCTTGAGGGTACAATGACACAAAGGTAGAACTTGACCTCAGCAGTGATAATAGATGAGAAACTTGAAACACAAATGTTTTCTTGCCAGGCTGTCTAATGACAGATATCTTGCTGAGACTGTCTCATTTTAAAGTATGCTGACTTCTTAGGATGAGAAGTACAAAGTGTCCCAGATACAGATATCTTTAACTCATCACCTGTCTGGCTCTTGAGAAAAAGTCTAGTAGGATTTCTCATAAGAAGAATAAGCAGGAACTTTTTCAGCCAGCTAACCCAGAGTAACAATTTTCTTCTGTCTGACATGAACATGGTGGACTTCACCCAGTACAAGAGTAAGGGTGCAGAAGGCAAACACTCACTTAAGGGCTGCACCCAATTCCTGGTGGACCTGCACTATGATACCCCACATTGTTGGTGCCTGGGTGAGGGTAGTGGGCTTGCCAAACAGCCACCCTTTTACCTGAGCCTGCACCGTAAGAGTGGGAGAGTTGAAGCAGCCATTTATGGGCAGAAAAATCCTCTTCTCCGCCGGTAACAGTAGGCGTGGAAAACCCAGCACCTCCGGCCACACCTATAGGTCCACACTTGATGTTTCCAGGTGACTGTATGGAAACCAGTGACTTGAGGAAACTCACACTCTAACCAAGGATTTGTTGACTGACAGAACTTCCCAAACCGAACTCAAGTCACAAACTCTCAGTGTTAGTCACCTCCTCTCTGCTCCCTGGCCGTGGTTGATCTCTCTTATGCATTTCAGAACACTCAGATCTAACAAGCCACTGTTGGTTTTCAAGAGCAAAGGAGAAACATTGCTAACCAGACTTCCTTCCTAGAAGTTTGTTTACTAAGTGGAAAAGCCACCTTCCCTGTCCCTAGGAGACCAGCTTTGCTTCAAAGCGGAAAAAAAAGATTCCCTGCTTGATGTTAAATCCTATCAGCATGGATTAGAGCCAATACTACTGAAATATTGACAGTACATCAGTCCCTAACGCTACTAGTCTAACGCTACTAGTAGTCCACAATTATTCTTCCTAACTTACAGAAGTCCTCTTCCATCCCAAATCTTACAGTTCAAACTCAATCAAATCAAATGAAATGATGGTTTGATTTACTTCACAAAAGTTATAGATTTTGGTCCAGATTACAAACCATTAATGGTTTATATCTGAATTAATTAGAGGTGGGGAGAGTGTTGGTATCTCCTCCAAAATGTCTACCTGTTTGAAACACATGTGGCCTTTTATGTTGCTGTGTACCAAAGGATCTGTTCAGCATCTGGGACTGTGAAACTAGATTAATGCAATCAGCTACAAAAGAAGATGCTAAATTGGTTGTGGAAACTTATTTTAGATTAAAGGAAAACAAAAGAATAGCCTTTAAAAGGCCATTCGGGGGAGGGTGGGGAAGAGAAACAAAAGATTGCCTTTTGTATGCAGGAAAACCTGATGTTATTTTCTTTAGTTTCCATGAACAATTCATCATTTGAGTTTTTTTATCTCTTGTCAGCTCTGTGGAAGACCAGACCTAGAAAAGAAATCCAGGCCAGCAGGCAGAACATCATTTTGATTGCACAAACCTGATTAAAAGCAGAAAAATTAAAAGATTCTAAAAGTAAAGAGAAGTATAAAGATCAAAACAAAAGAGAAAAACATTTTTCCAAGACTAAGCAATAAATAAAGTTGAGACTCCTAGTTCAGGATCAGCAGACAGTCAAAGTTTTAAAAGTGGGAAAAACTGTAAAATTTTATAATTGTTGGTGACGACAAGAAACTATTTTTGAACTGGGCTAATGTGAGCTTCTCTCAGGAGAAAGTGGCATAAAACAACAGAAGTGTCATGAGATTGCATTAAATTTTGGATTGGAATAAGAAAACCACTGCCATTCTTTACTGATTTTATTGGTTTGGCAACCAGAATATTTGAGAAAGCAGGGCTTTGACAAGGATATAGGGTCTGGGATTGCCTCAGTTTCAGCTCAAGGCTTCAAGGGCATCAGAGGCTCTGTTTACATGACAGCAGCAGCCCTGGCAGATCAGGGGCAGATGGAGATAATTTTTAAGCCTTTCTTGCCTTCCCTGCTCCAGTGGCATTGGTTGGTTATCACCAATTCACATAGTGTCATGTTCATGGCTGTGAATAGCACATCGTAAACTTTCCTAGATTAGAAAGAAATGGCTGAGTTGAAGCAGTAGAGGGGACAGTTTTGGGTCATCTTTTTGCATTGATTTGCTCTCATGGCAATTTCAGATAGTCACTGTCAGCTCTCAAGAAACTTTGCAAAACAGATAGTCTACCACTGTTATATCATAAAACATGTTGCTAGGAGCAATATTTTTAATTTCAGCCATGAAGCTAAGGTCACTGTAAGGTACAGGTTCTTCCCCATTCCACCAGCATCCCAAAGCAAAACTGAGCAAAAAAGCAAAGCCATATGTGCTTCCACTCATATAGGCAGTGACACGAGTTATCCTCTGAAATTCATGATGGAAATCACTCTGATTTTGCAAACCACTTTGTCAAAATTGCGAAGGAAGCACTGCAGTGCAGTTGCCAGAGAACTGTATTATGTGTGGATGTGCACACCTGACAACTTGCACATGCACAGTGGGGGATGGCAGGATTGGTGCCACCATATGCTGTTTACCTTCACAGAGGCTTACACTAGATAACAGGCAGAAAAAAAGGAAAAGTCTTTCTAAAGAACTAAGTGCATTAGTGAAGATAAACAGACATGCATAGGACATCTCACTAACTCTAATAATCAAATTCATAATACCGAGTTGTCAGCTGTGCTAAAGAATTTACTCTCCCTTGGCTGTTCCCCAGGAGAAAAGACTAGGTATTTCTTGACCCATGATCATTAAAACAATTGCTTCCAAGTTCAGGGAAGCTCATGTGACTAAACTGCTGTTGCAAAAGCACTGCTTTGGGATAAGTTCCCCAGTGCTATGACATTAAAATTATTCTGAACCTCTAAACACACAGCAAACATTGACATTAATGTAAGCCTGGAGCTTGTTCTTAATTTGCTTCTGAACAGTGACCAGCTGTGCTGATTCAGACCACCAATAGTGATGTTTGAAGAGACTGGGGGAAGGGAAGGGACAACCTAACAGCTCTGACACACATGCCTGCTGAAAAGTAATGGATTCAGTTTCTTTGATGTCAACCAGTATTTGATAGAGCCCAACTTAGCTGGTCAGACAAAGAGTCACCATGTGTATACAAGATAAAAATGCGCATTTGGCAGGGGGAGGAGTTCTGCTCTCTTGCAAAAATCTAAGTTTTCCTGAAAAAAAAAAAAAATGTTTTACCCCTCAAATAGATATTACAGTGTGTCTATGATTTTTAATACAATTTTAATATTGCATTATACTTTTTTAATGTATCAGATTAAAGGAATCCTGACATAAGGCTTTTTGCAGAGAAGTTTCATTTTTCATAGTTACTGAAATGCACCTTAAAAGTGTTAGACCTTCCCCCCTCCCAAAACTTCTCACACAAGTAATGAAGTGGGCGTTTTTTTCCACACAAATTGCCTATAATAAAAGCGAGGCAAATGTGGTCCCACAAGACACTGTAAATACACAGCTAATACAAGACCCTACTCCTTTGAAATGCCTTCTTCCTGGGAGACAAGACTCTGCTATTTCTGTTGAAATTATGGCAATACAGACAACCTGAAGCAAGAAGGGGTCTAGAAGAGGCACTAATGCACAGAAATGTGCACTTAGATAATTTTCCCACATTTGACACAATCAAGAGAGCCCCAGGAACCCCAAACCTGTAGCGGATGGCAACTGACATACCCTGACTAAGGAAGCAGTCCTAGGTTTTGATGCCAACTGTTGTTTACTCAGATGTTGCTGCTTCAGCCCTGTGGGGCTATTTTTAAGGTTGGAAGGGTCATTATTGCCTCCAGTAACAGCCACTGAACCCCATTAACCACAGACAACACTCATATCAAAGTGCCCATCTCTAGATAGGATCCCAATCCACTGGGCTTTTGTGACTGATAGGCAGTCTTGTGTGATACTATTAAAACTGAGCAAAGTACAGTTTGCCATGGATGACATGCAGTTAGCATGACATTTTATTAATGTCACAATGGTTTCAAGGTCTAAGGTTGCCATCCACTAACACAAAAAGTGACAAATGCTCATTTAGCAACCTAAAATTAATTTAAAAAATGTTACTGTTTGCTAATATGTGAAAAGAAGTTGACTATACTAGTGTGGCAGGAAGAAATTGAGAGGTGAAATTTTTAAAGGTGATTTTTATCTAATTAAGTAGTGATTGTGAAATCTAATGACACTGTTAAAGTTTTCTGGACTCAAGGGTGCCTTGAAGTATTCCTATAACTTGTTTTGATAGCCAGAAAATGGTGACGTGGAATCCAATTATATTTATAATTTTAATTTTATTTCAAATTTTATGTTATTTACCTTTTAACATTGTGTTAGGTACATATATAGGGTGCTGTTTGTGTTCTTTCTTTTTGGTGAAAGGATAATCACATCTCTTTAAATCACTTTCATTAAGGACTACTTTCCATTTCACACCTGATAATACCTGATAATATGAAATTTACCCGATAATACCTGACTTACTTGATAATATGAAATAGCATTTTTTTACTGAGGATTTTTTGGATACTTCAATTGAAAAGGTTCATTAAGTTGAAAGAGTAACAGATAATTTTCTCTTCCATTTAAAGGATAAAATTGTCCCAGTTTCCTTCCGTAAATGGAAATAGACTTTGACTGATCTAGGTTAATACCTAAGTGTGTCTTTATTTGAGAAATTTGTTGGCTTTCTCCAGGAAAGGCCAACCATAATAGTATGGACAGTAATGATTAGAGTCAGGACACTGATATCATCTAGTCATGCCACACCAGCAGAATTGGCTCTGTTGTTTAGGCATTGTTGTTTTGTGTCCCACATTTTCCTCCCATTCTCAAATAGCTCTTCAAGGCAGCTACAAAGCAGATTTCCTTTCTTTTTTAATCTGTCCTTCTTCTAATTAAATTTGGCCTTAAGGAAGGAGAAAAAGCAAAGGGAGAAAAACAATCTTTCTTGATGTTCCTGCCAGCAAGGTACAACATGTTTTCAGAATTTAGGATATGGAAAACCATGCTGGATTGATTCCAGTTACTTGACTTATAGAAGGAATATCCATACCCAAAATAGCTTTCATGGTTGTTACTTGCCAATTGACACAAATTAAGAGCAGATTGGTTTTTATTCAATTTCTTTTCTTCTCAAGTCTCTAATTTCATATTCCTGTTACAGCTTCCCTATCTTATTTCCCAATTCCTTCACTTCCTTGACCACTGCTACAAAAAGGAGCATTTTTTCTTCTTTAGTGATGAGAAGCTTTATTCAGAGCTTGAGTATGACTAGTGGAAAACAATGTTTACTAACATAACTGAGTGAAGAAAGGTTTGAAACGGATTTTCGGCATGTGTCCTTACATTTGTTCTAATGTAGCTTTGTGAGATTGATAGGCAATATTTAGTTTCATAGAAATTCTATAGAAAAGTAAAAATTTGGCTTTCTGTAGCTTTTGGTTTACTAAGAATAAAAAAAGGGAGTTTTTTCACATCAAAATATTCACCTTTCACAACTAATAGCATGTACAAAAAAGGAAATTATTTGGTAGATCTACAAAATGCAGGGGTTTTAAGGCAGAGCTAGGTGAAATTAACATAACTCTGAGTAAGAGGATTTATTTTTAAAATCAAGCACCAGGACTGGAAATAAAACTGCTTTTGTTTAATCTTTCTTGCTACATAAAATGAAAAAAAAAAAATTCACCCATCACTTTGATGGTTACTATGCCAGGAGGCCTTCCTCTTCATTGCTCTTGTCCAGGCAATCAGAGAGGTATGTGCACTGTAAGAAGGCATAGATTTACAGAGGAAGGAACACATGATAGGAAGTTCAGGCCAGTTGATAAGATTGGAAGGATAAAAGGGCCATTGTAATCACTCACATGTTGCTTAATATTTTTTAACAGCAACTACACTGATTTTACTCAAGTACCTTTTATTGGAAGTTAACCAGGTTTTCAGTGTGGAGCTAGAACAAAGAGCAGCACACACATTAGAACTTGCAGCATGGGATCTCGAAAAGTCTCATATGCACTGCTGAACAGCATCCTCTAAAGGAACAGCACAACTTGTTTATTTCTCTGTCTCTTGACAGTTTAAAAAAACCCTATATAAATAAGACTGTGAATGTTCAGTGGCAGTGAACAGCCCAAGCATACCTCAGGACACAGGAACATTGCAGGCCTATTTCTGCTGATGGACAACTTCAAAAGCCATTCTGAAAACAAATGCTTATGATAAAACATATGCATCAAGGTAATGATCAGTTTTTTCTAAAGTGTTTTTAAAAATGTAGGATGAGAGGGCAAATGGTGTGGATCTGCATTAAATAGCAGAAAGAAATTCAAACTGAATTTTAGATTTAGCAAAGCACTGAGGAATGGCTTAAAATGGTTTGTAACTGTTTAGGAATGAATACTACAGGTAGTCACAGGCTGTTAAGTAAGCATAAGCTGTAAAGTCACGAATCTCCTTTAAAGAAGCCTACAACAGTTTCATAACAGTGACCAGACATGGCTTGTATTTTATAGGCAATTAGTCACAGCTTAATGTGACAAGTATACTTTTGCTCTAGATCAAGCCGCCAGCTTCTCTGATTTTATTTTCTTCATTACAATTGATGAAGAAATAAGAGATGAATTACAATGCAAAGGGACAAGCTAGGTACAATTGCCGGGTCTGCTCCATGCTGGGTTGAAATCCCTCAGTGGATCGTCTTGCATCATATAAGGCATTTCCATGCCTTTGGAGCATCATTTATTCCTTATTCCTTTATTTAAACTGACGAAGTTTGGTTTGTGAGCAGCACGGTGTTTTTACAGTTGATTGCAGAGTGAAAGAGCATTATGTTTAGAAATTTATTATAGTGACAGGAATATTCTCTGGAGCTATGTCCTCAGGTAAAATACTGATATGAGGGAGAAGGGGCTTGAAAAAGCCAGCCCTTTATGACAGTGTGTAGGGTAGCGTCAATTCATCACAGAAAAGACCCTAGTTGGGGTTATTTATGTAAGCATTCAGCCTTTTTTGAACACTTCCCTCATAAAATTGGCCTGTCTCTGCATATTAATAAAGCATTTTGTTTCTCTGTACTCCTCATTAAAACAGAAGCAACTGATTATGCCCAAGAGCAGTATTACTGCTATTCAGCTCCCACCTCTCCTATTAAGCACTCCCAGGTTACTTGGTCTGTGGTTAAGTAACATTACCATAAATTTTCCAAGCAAAAATCTACAGCACAAACAGACTCCTGGAGAGAAAAAAAGATGCCCTAGCTAATGGCTAGACTTACACACAGTGTCCTGCAGCTCCTTCCATATTCAGGGGGCATCACCAGCTGCTGAAAACCTGTTTGTTTTAGGGCCAGAAAGGAATCTGGAAAGCAAGTGTCATGGCATGTTTTGGCAGAGAGGATAGTGCTGGGACACAATGTAAGACTAATAAAAGTCAGCAGATTAAAAGGTGCTGAACAGACCTGTAAAAAAACCTTACAACTGTTTTCTCAGATATTTGTGCAACCTGCTGCTGGAACTGTATGCTCAAAACTCTCATAAAACAGCACAATCTATCTTGTCTGCCTCTGATATAATGACCAGATTTTTTCTTC
>JAYRBT010000093.1:38665970-38677646 GCA_036023395.1 Myiotriccus ornatus | reverse complement strand
TTGCTAGTAATAAATGTTCATGTTATTTTCCCAAATCCAGTCTCTTTTGTCTGCATAAACCTTCTCTCTACTTAAAGGAATTGGGGGGGGGGTGTGAAAGCAAATTGACCCAGGGCAAAACCACGACATTTTTTAGTGGAAAATGCGGGCAAAAACTGCCCAAAGAGGCAGTGGCCAAGTCAAACCCCGACACACTTATGTGTACCCCACCCTATGGGGGGACAGACACTTCTGACAGACAGCCAGTCATGCCGGTTTCTTATAAAGGATGTGGTCGCTTGCCCTTGCTGTGGTGTTTAGTCTGAATAAGGTGCTATGCTATTTAGACTGAAAGCGCTAACATGCAAGGGTCTAGCTGATCCAACACAGGCTGTACAGAACCATTCAAAACAGTCAATCAAATACGAACTATTCAAATTTTCCATTCCAGTAATGGAATGTTACCATGGACTTGTCTAGCAAGCACAAGTATATATGCACACACCTATAAAACCAAAAAAAAAAAAAATCACACACTAGCAAGAAATGTCAGTTCATAATAATAAGCAGCACACTAACAAAGAACTCAGTTAGCTGCCTCTAGTGCGATTCAGTATGTCTCCCTGAACAATAAATTACTATTGCTTTAGTGGGTGTTTGTGAGAAAAATGCAATGCCATTTATTCCCCACCTGTAATAATTTTAGGTATTTGTTATGGTTTCATGTTATGAGAACAGCTGCTCCGAAATACCCAGCCAACGTATTTTACAAATCCCAATGAAACTAATGGTCCATGCAAGAAATAAATCCACTTTTGTATTTGTACGAGGAATCATTTAATTTGGTTTGCTCTTTTGCTTTCCTCAGGACAGCTGAACACCTCCCTACCTATGGAAAGTAGTGAATTAATTACTTAATTAGCTTTGCTTACACATGCAGCTTTTGCTTTACCTATTATGTTGGTATTATTATTATGTTGTCTTCACCTCAATCTGTGAGTTTTCCCACTTCTACCTTTCCAGTTCTCTCCCCACTACATGATGAGGGAGGGAGCAAATTGCTGCGTGGGGCTCAGCTGTCTGCTGGATTTAAAGCATGACAGATCCATTCTTTGTAATTGGTATTCCCTCCACTGACCCAGCAAGGGCTGATATATCCGGACATAGTTAAGGTAATATGGTCATTAAATTGCCTGACTCCACCTTCACATCAGGTACATAGAGATCTGGAGTCTAGTGATGTAATCATACTGCACCTGTACCTATTTTTTTTGGCAGCTTTCCAGCACACACCAGAAAAGCTAATAATCCAGTTTCTAAAATCTCTCTGTAAAAGAAACACAAAACAATTACAGTAACATCACAGAAGACAGAGTTACAGTGAATGGGATAACATCAGGCTGGTGTCCTGTCGCTACTTGGGTTCCACAGGGCTCTGTCCTCTGCTCAGTTCTCTCCAACATCTTCATAAATAACTTTGATGCAGGAATCGAAGAAATACTAAGTAAATTTCCCAATGGCACTACACTGAGAGGAGCTGTTGAATCCTTCGAGGGCAGAGAAGCCCTGCAGAGAGACCTCAACAAATTAGAGAGGTGAGCAATCACCAACCATATGAAGTTCAACAAGGGAAAGTGACAGATTGTGCACCTGGAATGGGGCAACCCTGCTTGTTCATACAAACTGGGGAATGAGAGGCTGGAAAGCAGTGCTGTGGAAAGGGAGCTGGGGGTCCTGGTCAATGGCAAGTTGAATGTGAGCCAGCAGTGCCCTGGCAGCCAGGAGGGCCAACCGTGTCCTGGGGGGCATCAGGCAAAGCATCGCCAGTCAAGGGAGGGGATTGTCCTGCTCTGCTCTGCACTGGGGTGGCCTCACCTTGAACATTGCATGCAGTTTTGGGCACCACAATATAAGAAAGATATTAAGGTCTTAGAGAATGTCCAAAGGAGGACAAGGAAGATGGTGAAGGGCCTTCAGGGGAAGCTGTATGAGGAGCAGCCAAGGGCACTTGGTCTGTTCAGCCTGGAGAAGAGGAGACTGAGGGGAGACCTCATTGCAGTTACAACTTCCTTGTAAGAGGAAGCAGAGGGGCAGGTACCAATCATCTTCACTCTCTTGACCCGAAACAGGACTCAAGGAAATGGCATGAAGCTAAGTCAAGGGAGGTTTAGGTGGTATATCAGGAAAAGTTTTTTCTCCCAGAGGATGGTTGGTAACTGGAACAGGCTCCCCAGGGAAGTGGTCACAGCAGCAAGCCTGAGTTCAAGAAACATTTGGACAGTGCTTGCTGGCACATGGTGTGAGTTTTTGGGTGTCTTGTTTAGGGCCAGTACTTGGACGTGATGATCCTGATGGGTCCCTTCCAACTCAGCATTTTCTTTTACTCTATGATTCTATGACTATTTCTGTTGGACTTCCAAAATGTAAGGAACAGATTTCATTCGTTTCATCAGACAACTAACTTCAGAATTTGGGAAACAGAAAAAATCCAGACTTCTGTAAATTGCAGTTTTGCTCAGAAAGGGTATTTATTATAGAAACTAGAACTCAGGCAATTTAAATGACCATGGATTGAAAAAAAAAAAAAGAACATTGCTGCTGTTCTGTCTAGTCTAACACATCTTATGAATACATGCTGTCCCTCCCTAGGGCTAGGTAAGTCTTAGTGACTGTTAGAAACTTCACCAAATGCTTTCAACTGCCTACCAAATCTAACAAATAAGAAATCTGGAGGCTAAAAAAATTATCTAAAGAAATAGAAAATATTTCCCTTACATTTTCTGGTTTCCACTTTCAGAACATAGAAGACTTCCCTCTTCTAAGGGATGTTATCAGATATTTTCATATTGAAAACAAAACTTTGATTCGACTGAAGACATGGCTTCCCATTTCAGGAAATAAAAATAAGATTTTCATTGTTATAGTCAGTATAGTTTGATGAAAACACCTCAATATTGTGAAAAGAAAGAAGTATCCAAATACTATTAATTTGTAGTTTGCATAAAAAGAAAATCTTCATAATCTCTACTGCTAGCTGAGTACAAATGGACTTATTAAAAGTGGATGTATTAGTTGCATTACATCACCTTTTGACAGTTTATGTCAAGAGAACAAAAAGGATAATCAAATTGCTGTGATTGACAAAAAAGTAAGAACAAAAGCACAAAGTGTGCTACCATGTTCACTCTGTATTAGTCTCATTATCTGAATGTTCTTTTACATATCTATGGTTTTCCAGGACCATCACCAAGTGAGAATAGCTACACTTTGCTAATAAAAGGACTAATTCATTCTGAAATAACACAGTAGGAAAGATGTAGACAAAAAAAGCTGTATTTGCATTAAAATTCTAGAAAAAAAAGAGATCATAAGTATGGTATTAGTAAGTTAAAGGAGTCTGTCCCCACATTGCTGACACCATCTATAATGTGACGTTAGTCTCTAAGACAGTGAAAGGCAGTACATCTGGCACAGTTCAAATCATAAAATATGTCCAGTTATTCAGAGTACCTATAGGAGGTGTATTAAGATTACTGTGAAACTACCTTCTAGAAAACTGAAGTTAATGAGTTCTTACTGTGTGGTTTTGGCTTTTTTTTTTTTTTTAAGTGTTTGGTTCTAACGTGTGTACAAAGAAGCAAAAGAGCTCAACAGACAAACTATTCAATCCATGCACAGAGCATAGGATTAGGATTCCCTAAATCCTATACTGTCTGTATCAGTATCAGTTTCATTTCTCTTCATGGCAAATCTAACAAAAGATTTCTCCCTCACCCTCTCATTGCCTTTATCTCCTTATCTACTAATCTGATCCCTCATTTAGGACAGTAATGAGGAGGTTCAGAGTGAACTGGCCTTATCGCCTTAGAAGTCAAACTTTGGTACTTACAGAAGTCCCAGCATAGAAACCTAAAAAGCATCCTGTCTTGAAAATACAAACTAGTCTTTAAAGAATTCGATTATTCCATTTCAAATAGCGAGAAAAACAACGGATAAGTGTTATTGACAACTCTTGATAAAGCTGAGACTATTTCAATCATCCTAATTCTACATATATAAAGAGAGACAGATAAAGATGTCTGGGAATTTAGTCCAAATGCCTTCTGAAAACAGGTTCTGGAACAACTCAAAGAATTCTGCAGAAAATTTATTTTGAACTTGAGGTCCTTCTCAGGGACCAATAGCATATTAAATTCCCAAAAAGAGACCCCCAAGATATGGTCCTTGCTGGATTTACATGTGGTAGAGCCCGTGTGCTGACACTATTCTCTTTACAGGAAGTTCATACATAGGATAAAATTGGCTTAGCTGGAAATCTTTGTCTTTTTATAATCCTCCATCTCATGGAAAGGCAAGTAGGTTTTTTTCCTGATTATTTTTATTTGAGAGAAGAATCCTACTGCCTTTCTCTCCAGCATGGTACCTGGAATAGCACTGAAGGGTAAAACTTCAGGGTAGAAACTTAGGTAACATAGTACACTTTAAGTAATTTCCATAAAAATAATTAATTTCCTGCAGTCCCTGAGTACCAGTTTCCTCTCTAGTCTCCCCAATGCACTGAGACATCTGTATACTTATGCTTCTTGCTGTCAGAAAGGCATAAGAATTCCTTTCTTCTCTTCTACCCACTCTCTGAATGTTTCATTTGTACTCTAAAATAGTCAAAACTTTTTTTATACCCAGATGAAATTTGCACTTACTGAAACCTTGGAAATATGTCAAATACTATTAAGTAATTTATTATATGTCCGTACCTCTGGAAAAAAAATTCTTATTGCAAACACCCAGGCAAAAAGTGTTAGCAAATTATTGATGACATTTGGTAACCAGTGAACACAGAACTGAGACATGAACAATATTTATTGGATAAA
The DNA here is from genome assembly GCA_036023395.1 of Myiotriccus ornatus. Classification (NCBI taxonomy): domain Eukaryota; kingdom Metazoa; phylum Chordata; class Aves; order Passeriformes; family Tyrannidae; genus Myiotriccus; species Myiotriccus ornatus. The sequence goes on along the minus strand of JAYRBT010000093.1, from coordinate 38,672,796 downwards.
CTTCTCTGCTATGCCTAAGGAATCATAGCTTGACCAACATAAATTCTCCTCTTCCCCTATTTGTACATTCCCGTGTGTCCTTGAGATCCAGTAACAAAAAGAAGTTGCACAAGACTTCACCTTACTTCGAACACGATTATCTGGGTGATTGGGAGAGATTACAGCTAACCATATTCTCCTTCCAGTGAGTTCGTCACAAGGCTCCCATCATCATTTGTGACTGATTAATTCCCAGCACCTGGAAAGAGTTTAAAGAGACAAACAATCACAAGTTATAACCTGGATGCAACTTTTTAGTACCAAGTCTCACAGATTTGAGAGCACAAACTTATCTATGTGGCTCGCCCTGGGGAGAATAGTCTTTTTTTCTGAGGGTTAGTTAAACAGCTAACAGTCCCTCTGTAGTCTATTCCAGAGCCCTGAAGACTCATGGCATTGAAGGAAGACCTCTCATTACTAGCAGAGCAATAAAACATCTATTTGTCTGCGCATGTAAAACTGTTCATTTGCTAAGTGATACTTGAAAGTAAAATCAGGAAATGTTTCAAGAACATACAAATCTCCATATTCATGCCAATATAAATAGCTATGTTTACCATACCAAAGCAACTATTCTTCTCTTTGGGAAATTATGTGAAAAACAACCTGTCACCAAGTCTGGATTTAGTCCTGGAGTCTGGACTATTGCTGTTTGTTAGCAGCAGGCATCTGAATTTAGGCATTATTTTCAATGAACCAGGCTGTGGAAATACTGGTAATCCACAACTTCAGTAAACATACTGTTATCTTCAAACCCGCTGCAGAAAGAACTAACGCCGGCATTAAGACTGATTGGTACGCCTTCTTTAACAACAGAAAAAAAGGAGCGCAAACTGCTACCTGTTCAAATGTGTGCAGCTACTCAATGATCTCCTAGATGGCAACCAAAATAAATCATCAGACGCTAATGATCATCTGACCTTCTCAGGAAGGAAAACAGGGAGCTCTTCTGTGTGATAATGGCAATGTAACTGCTTACACACAGCAGAGACCTGCTCAGAGCAGTGATGTCCTATCACAAGCTATTTGTCAAAGCAGCCAGCATTCAGCTGAATGGGGCTTGCCAACACTGTTGGCACTGCAGACTTCCTACTCCTTTACACATTTTACACTTTTCTTCTGACTATGGCAGAATATGAACCAAGACTTTGAGTCCTCAGAAAAATTCCTGCTGCACAAACAGAGAAGTAGAAAAATTCTCAGAGATCTATTGTTTCTCAAAAGACAGCATGTAGAGGTTTTTTAATAGGACATGCAGAGTCATCACCTGCATCTGCAGTAATTTTGATGTGCCCACCTACTTTCAGAATTCTGAGAAACCTAGCACAGTGGTGATATTGTCATGTATGGTTTCATATGGATTTGCTTGACAAAAAATAAAAAATATAACCATTAGAAAGAAGAAGACTTCTGTTCAGCCATGTTTTTCAAGTTATCAATATTTACACTGTGGGAATAGAAGGCAAGTATCTCCAACTGGCATATCAGGCTCATTTCTTTTGTCATTATCTGAAATTTATGATCTTTAGTTACCTAAATAAATAAGAAGGAGGACTCAGAGAGAGAAAGAGAATAGAAAAGAAAATGTATGGACTTCAAAAAGGATGTCTATTGATTAATCTTGAAAGATTCAAGAATACTTGAGAGGTATGATGAGATAGGAAAACCTGAAGATTTCATCCTTAAAGTTCTAAAACTATAAATTTTGAAACACATAGCCCACTTATCCTGACCTTTAAGGTTAATTCTTTTTTAAGATATATTCCTATTTGGGACTGCTTATGCTTTTCAACATAATCTTTATATCTCAGACCCTCTTTAGTCTGTGGAGGCCAAAACTCTCATACCAACAATGAAGATGTCATCTATTGTAATGAAGTAAACCAGCAATTTCAGGCTTCTGGATCTTGGCAACAAGGCTAATCATCACAGAAATCCTAGGGAAAAATCCTAGGGCACAAATGTTTGAAAAAAGTGTTTTCAGTGAAAAAAAAATAAATATAAAAGTCAGTGGCCTCCTGTGAGAAATTCAGAACTTTTCAGTAGCCTTGGTTTATGGAGAAGCTTTAACAAGTGATGTTAGATCTATCTTTACCATGAAATTCATTTGACAATATGAATCCTACAGATTATTTGACTTACCCATTTTGAAAGATCTCATCAAAAGAAAAGCTTTTAAAGGCTTTACATTTAACATAGCATGATACTTCCTTTGAATAGCTAACAATGAGCTTGACCGGATTCCTAAAGTGTTTGAATATGACATATTCTCCTTTGCATCCAAAGCTAAAACCTCTTTTATCTCCCCAAGTAAAGTTGCTACATAATTCAGCTTTCCATACAAGTGACATACTCTTAAAAACTCCTCTTCATTTTCCGATGCAAGTCCTGTGCTCAGTTTACCCTAAAATCATGCCTCAAGAAGGACTGATTGACTAGGAAAAGAAGCCTCAGATTCTTCAAAATGCTGAAGTCCTACCCAGTGGAGTCTCTGTGGGTATAGAGAGGGTTAAGGTCAGAAAAGCCATGCTTTAGAATTACTGATTGTTGCAAAAGGAGAAGTATGAAATTGTTGGGAAGAATTACAGCCTAATCACAGCCCCTGCTGTGCAGCAGTGATACAGGATAACGCATCTCACAGTGACGAAACTTCCTGTGAGATCTTCAGATGGCTCACAGCTGCACTAAAACACAGTATATCCAGCATTAGATCTCATGCAGGGAATGAAATTAACTTATGTGTTTGTCACTAGTCATAACTCTAAGGCAAATCATCTCACACTCTTCTAATTCCAATTTTTGAGTGTCAGTACCCCACTTAACACTACAGGATTTCATAATTGTATCTCACCTTTCTCAAAATCAGTCTCACCCATACACGTGAAAATGATGAGGGGTGGAACACCCCTTCTATGAGGAAAGGCTGAGAGACTTGGGATTGTACAGCCTGGAAACAAGAAAGCTTTCTGATGACCTGATTGAGGCCTTACAGTACCTAAGGGGAGCCTACAAGAAAGATGGAGACAGATTATTTACAAGTGCATGTAGTGACAGAACAAGGGGGAATGTCTTCAAACTAAAAGACAATGGGTTTAAATAAGATATTAGGGAGACATTCTTTACTGTGAGGGTGGTGAGGCTCTGGAACAGGTTGTCCAGAGAAGTTGAGTGGAAGTGGTCAATACCACGTTCTATGGGGCCCTGAGAAACATGGTCTAGTGGGAGGTGTCCCTGCCCATGGCAGAGAGATTGGAACAGATGATCTTTAAGGACCCTTCCAACCCACACCTTTCCACGACTCTCTATTTCTATGATAACATGCAGGAGAAGCAAGACTAAGAGGAATTCCTAGAGCAACTTCTTTTGCAACCTCATCACAGATGACCACAGTGTGAGATAGTGGGCATTTGGTCTAGAAAGACTCACAGAAAATCCAATTCTTTCACCTTTAGTGCGTCACACTGGTCAAAACCTTTCATCAGCCTAATGATACCATTCAGAGATCACACACAGAGAAGCACCACATGGTGCTCATAAATAGTTTACCTCGTCCTTGCCTTCATAACTTGCTTACAGCACTCAATTACATTTACTGAGACTGAACTTGTGGGCCTTGTGAATTTTACAATTGTTATTACTAGGTTATACAGCTAGAGAGGGTTGGAACATACTTTTACTGCTCTAGAGGAATGATCATACAAGCGGTCTTCCAGCAGTGCATGTACTTGACAGTGCTGGTCCAAAGGGGCAGTGTAGACTGCAGTGTCCAAATGCCGTGTGCTACCATCCTCTATCTGCCTAGTCTGCTGAGCACCTCCACTGAAGGAAGAAATACAATTTACTGGTAGCTCAAAACAACCAGTAATCTTGCAGAAGGATGAAGAAGAACCTAAACTGGTGTTTCCTGGTAAAAAGAAGAATAAATTTTAAAAGTCCAATCAAACAGGGCAATAAATAACATTCAAATAGAAACTCAAAGACATTTTCAGAAAGAAAATGCTATTTGCTCTCTTGTGATTTAGGGAAATAAATCTTCTGATTTGTATGACATTGCACTCCATTACTAGACTGTTTACTGTGAAACAAAATACATGTCAATGTAGTCTATAGCACAGTCTAGGGCATATGTCAGCCCTAAAAGTGTGGACTTGGCTCATAAATTCATATGACAGAAAATAATAATAAAATTTGTGTGTCAAGATATTGCCCATAACAAGGCAGCATGACACATCTTATGGCAAGATCAGTACTTCAGTCTTTTGATCAAATCAATATAACTAAAATTATATTCACATTTCTTCCTAAAGCATTCTTGAAATTCAAAAGACCAGTTCTTGAAACTAGACTGTGTTATGTACACATATTTCTAGCTCCTGTTTGAAGAACTGTTTCTTCTTAGCAGGGTTGGTATTGAGGGCTATTTTCCACATAGTTGATTAACACTGTATTTTCGCTATCAGGCTTATACATATACCAAATTTCCTAGAGACTCCAGTAAAAAATTCACTAAGGATCAAATACTGTTGTTCCCATCTGAACTTTTTATTCATTTTCAGAAGATAAAAAGAGCTTTACATCCTTTCCATCTATAGGAAAAAAAACACAAGACCTGGGTTTCGCATTTCCGCTCTCACCTCAGATCACAGATAACTTGCTTACAGCTGTCTCAGTTTGTGATGAGGCACACATCTGCAGATGGTCTTTGAATCTCATCTGTTCCTCCTAGAAAACATAACTCCTTTGATATATGTTTCTAATACTGAACATAAAATTGTTGCTGGAAATCTACAGACACACCGGAAAGCAGGTTCCTTTGTGGCAATGCTAGAAGAAGAAAGAGGTAGCAGGAGCAGAATAACATTTCAAATGAGGCACTGTAGGCAAGTAGGAATATTAGCACAAAAGTAATTCCCATCATTCTTGATAACCATATTAGTGTGTCTGATTGATAGCACTTTTTAAACACAGGTCTATATGATGAGCACACAATTCCATTGGAAGCTAGACATTTTCACCTGAAAAAGACTGAGCTCTTGACCCTAGACGTTCCTCTTCGACAAAGTTATAAGAGTTTTTTGGCAAAGCTGTGAAAGCAAATGGCAAGTCAGTAGTCTAAATTTCACAATATCATTGCACACTTTCCCAGGAATGGTCTTCCTTTTCCTTATTTCCCTCAACACAAAGATGTTCAAAACCATCTATAAAACACAGATCATACTTACAGATTATGTGTGTTTGTGTATGAGCTGAGATTAATTCAGTTTGTGACCCGAACTGAAAATATGTACAGGCAGGATTTACACAGAAGAGCAAGAACATATACATGTACTGAACAACTTCAAAGCTAAGTAGTTCTTAACATTGCAGAGGAAAACATTCAGTGGAGTGTTTCAGCCATGGCACAGAAGACATACTTAGCATGTTGCTTATTAGCAAGAGTAGCAATTGTGACCTTACTCCTGTTTCTAATGTGTCTGGAAAATCCTAGAAATCTATGACAAAATAGAAAAAATTTCTACAGAAATTTGTATAATTTAGACATTTCTAGGGTCAGTTCTGTTCTGCTGAATTCTCACAAAATTTAAGATTAGATACATAATTTATAAACAGTTGACAAACTGGTAATGGTGCTCTTGGCATTGAATTTTCTTTGCATGAGACACCTACTTTTTTCCTTGTAATTGTAGGAACTAAAAATGGAAAAAATTAGAGTAATTGATTCCAGACTTACATTTTTGGCTTTTGGGCTAAATTCTGTCTTCAGCTGCATTCATGAATTCCCTTCACATCGCAAACTTAATGCATTGGATCCATGTGTGGAGAGAAGTGAAATAGTCTCATAGACAACAGAAAGTCCACTGAAGTCTATTGATGCCCAAATGCAGGACTGTGAGCAACAAAGCAGTCCAGAAAGTCTGAAATTACCTGTGCTCACATTCAGTTTCATTCTGCGTAAGCAAGGATAGCAATTAGAGATTCTGGGGTTGTGTTTGTGCCCATTCCTGTTCCTGCCTATTTTTTTTTTTTTCCCAGCAGTATAACAGACAGTCCATGATATAGGACAAATGATAGAGAAGAGCTTCTTCCATGAGTAAATCCTGATATGATCATTTTCAGTTATTCTTCATCCACTATTTCAACCAAATTCCATCCTCACAAATTGAAGACTGCTTGCTTCACTTAAACTGACAGATTGTGGATATTAAGGAGGCACAAAGTTATCAGGTGTCCTCCCTTCACTTTACTCTATTGCATATCTCACTTATTTTTAGTGCTGATTTTTCATTCATCTGAAATGCCTGAAATCCAGATCTTTGAAAAGACAAGTGTGTTGGGTTTCCATGGCCAGGTTTTGGTAGCAGGGGAGCTAAAAGAGTGCCAGAAGCTTCCCTCAGATCTGGCAGGGCCAACGACAGTTGGCTCCAGGAGAAACCTGCTGGTGGCCAAGGCCAAGCCAATCAGGAATGACAGTAATGCCTCTGTGATGACCTAGTTAAGACTGGAATTAAAAAAAAAGGTTGTTGGGCAGATGAAAACTGCAGGCTGAGAGGAGCAGAATGAGAACATGTGAACTCTGCAGACACCAAGGTCAGTGAAGAAGGAGTCGGGGGGGGAGGTGGTCCAGGCGCCAGAGCTGAGCTTCCTCTGCAGCCCATGGTGCAGCCCATGGTGAAGCAGCTGTGCCTCTGCAGCCCATGGATGTGAAGAAGAGGGATGCAGAGATCCACCTGCAGCCAGTGGAGGAGACCCACACCAGAGTGGGTGGATGCCTGAAGGAGGCTGTGAC
>JAYRBT010000093.1:38654514-38665870 GCA_036023395.1 Myiotriccus ornatus | reverse complement strand
TCAGGGGTTGGACTTGATGATCTTGGAGGTCTTTTCCAACCCAATCTATTCTATGATTCTATGATTCTATGATAATATTTAAATTCATTTGCAAAGAGACTTCCAAAGGCTTAACTCCTCTGGAAGATGGCATCACATGCCCCAAAACAGACGGAGAGAAAGAACTAGTAGTATTTTTCATTCCTAAGCTTCTTCCACAGCTTTGTGTGCCTTTTATCCACTTCTATATTTTCAGAAGTCAATTTCTACTACTCCACTTTGTAGTATCAGTCTCAGCTGTGAACTTGTCAGCTGCTTCCACAGGGGGTGTTTTTCCAGAACTATCTAAATCTCCTAATTTCCTCAAATCCTGCCATTAAATTCCTTTTCATCTACTATAAAAACTAAGCAACTAGCACATAGATATCACAAATTGTAATTTCTAGCTGCACGTTAGCAAGACACAACACACAAGCAGCTTTTAAATTTGCCACGTGGCTTCTCACTTTCCCTCTCTTGGTCCTTTTCTTTGTCTCCCAGTAAACTTTGGTTCAGCAAAGCACTGAAACTTGCCATTGACTTCAATATGCGGTTTTAATCCTCACTCAAGTGGCCTCCTCCCCATCACAAACACACATGAGTGCACAGCAAAATGTCTTTTGCTGAACTGGGATGTTGCACAGTAAGTTTTCTGGGGAGGCACCACTCTTTTCATGAATTTGCAAAGTACTTGGCACCAAGACATAAGCCTGTGTGGACACTTGAAGGTGCTTCTCAGCAAACAGCAATCAAAGTGACAGGAGCTACCAACCTTCATATTTTGGCAGCCCCACGCAACAAAGGGGGCATCCAGTGATGTCTTTATACATTGAAGAGATTTGCTGGGGAGTCATGAAGTCCAATATGATTCATCTAAATATACACTGGTATACAGTACAGAGAAGGCCCCCTAAAGACTACCATGCTCCCAGCACCAGGGGTACTATAGTCCCAGTTTATTCCAAGCATTAGCATCTTCATGTCTGGGGAGCAAGAGACATTGCAAACTGGAGTACACTGCTGGATTTGAAAAACTGCCTCCAAAGGAAGGAAAGGTTTACATTTCCAAGGTGCACAACATGCCCATGCACGAAAATATCTAGATACACTACCAAGACTCCTCAGTTTTCTTTAGAGGAGGATAGATGGGTTCAGTAGGGATGGTAAGCTTACATCATTTACTGAGAGATTGCTTATCATGGTGACTCTGTGTAGGGATTACACAAGTACATAAAGCTGAGATGATCACAGCTAGCTGTCAGTAAAATTTCCCTAATGAGCCAATAATTTCCTGAATTATCTATGTCAGTGCACCCCTCTGTATATAATTCCTGCTAAGTTAATGGATTTGCATGTGGTTGCTGCTGTGAGCAAAAGCTAAGGTTTGTTTTTAAGATCCTATTGCATATTTTTGAGGTAGAATGGTCCACATTTCCCATTCTAGCTACAAATACATAGATGGTATCAGATGTTGACCATTGGACAGAAAGAAGCTGAGCTCCAAGTTGACAGCTGTAGCTGATGAGGTCATCAATACAGTTTAGAGATGGAAAGAGTTCTCTGGAAAAAAACATGTCACTTTTTCTTTTTCTCTTGTTTGAAGTCACTGAGCTTCAGGGTTCAGGGGAATTGTTGCTTTGACTTTATTCTTCTGTGGACGGGTGGCTGCCTGCCAGTGGCAGCTGCATATGGGATCATTTGCATTGCATGTGAGTCTCTTGTTTAAAGGGAAGCTCTTCCTTCCCTGAGATCATCTGCTTCTTTAGAGTCAGGGCCACTGTTTCACACAGATTGTATTCTTCCTTTAATCTTTTCCCCCTGCTTACTCTGTGCTCATTAACAAGTATCCAAAGCCAGGTTTGGCAGACTCATCTGGGAAAGCTGAAAAAGGCAGTCAGTGGACAAAGACGGAATTATTTGATATTCCTGTGGTTACATACTTATGTGAGAGGGTTTTTGCAATGGACATATGTTCTCTTACATCTCCATGCCACAAGCAGGAATCTAAAAAACTGTCATTTGCTGCACGCAGGGCAGAGAATGGATATTCAACCTGTCTTGGGAACAGTGTTCTGTGTTTGCACCTCATGAGACAGTGGGGTACCCGTCACAGAGTTCCACATCAAACAACTGAGTGCCTTTCATCTCCCAGAGCAATGCAACTCATTTCTTTTGCACCTGACAAATCAGGGACAATCAACTATTTTAATGGGTTTTGTGGGGGGAGTAAAGAGAGAGGGAAAGAGAAGAAAGTTCCATTAAAATGTTATTATAAAAGCTGTGACTAACATATTAGCAATTTGGCTTCATACCCTGCACACAGAAGAATGCCTAAAAGTAAAATAAGATGAAGTGACAGTGATATAGCTCAGGCACTCAAGTCCAAACTTGCTGGATGGTTGCCTTTTTCGGACCTAGGGCATACACTGTGAACACTCCTCTCCATATTTAGGATATAAATTGTCCCTTGTTTCCTTTTGTTTCCTCCATGCCCTCTTACTTCTTTCCTAGAACTTTCAGTACGCAAAGAATAGGCGCTTTCCTGTTGTCTGATACAGGTTTGACTTGCTGTGCATGGCCCCTCTGGTTAAAAGAGCCAGCAAGACCCACCCACAGGTAATGGCTGCCTCTGAATTCCAGTCTGTAAAGCTGTTTTGCCTTCAAAAGGGAAAAATCTTATAAATTATAATAAAACCCACAAATGGACAGACCTAATTAAAGTGGCAATAGCATTTTAATACACGCCATCTCATAAAGAAAGCAGACATGGTTTTAATAAGTTCTTTCTTATTGTAATCAGCTATGCTGATGAGCAAAAGAGAGGGAAAATGACTTTAAAAGTCTTGTTAACCTTCTCTCTGTTTTGGAACTCCTTTGCATCCTCTCAAAAGAAAGTAAGAAAAAGAAACAGGGAGCATAAGCATGAGAACATGCTAGACAGTTTTTGAGTTCACTGTGTCTTTGCTAGATATACACACATCAGTGACTGACTAGAAAAGAGGAAAGGGGGAGGGGGAAAAAGCACAAAACCCACAAACCAGCAAGAGGAAGCATGTCCAGGCACCTAATCTTTGGGATGCTAGCCAGATTTCATTTATAGCCAGCCAATTCAGATTTGCCAGCTGAGACTCTCTCCCTCTCTGTATCTATAAACTGGTCCAGACACGGTGAGTCAGGGAGTCACAGTGAATTACTGTGGAATACCAGGAAGAACAAAGTGCGGTTAGCAATGGTTGCAACCCAAACACATATCAAAGAGCTACTTTTTCATTATGATTTGTTCTAAAAGCAATTTCTATGTACCACAGAAAGAAAGGAGAGTCTGATTACTGCTTGTTTTGTAGGTGGTTTCTGTTTTTGTTAACACAGGATCTGTTAAACCCCTGGTGTATAGTAACTGTAGATTCCATTTGGTGCATTCCCTTTGAAGTCAGTTTGCTTTTGTTCTTTACCTAACTTGATGCAATTTTCTGCAAGCTAATTTGTATGCAGCCCTGGTCAAAACCTGCCACACAGAATTCTGTATGTGAATTCACCGTCGGCGGAATGAATTTAATGTAGCCATAGAGATGGTTTTAAAGCTGGAGATAGAAGAAGGAATACAGAAAAGCAAGAATGCAAGCAAGCAAGCAAGAAATAAAGACAAGAAGTCAGCTTTGCTAAGTGATCACACAGACAAACAACAAATCTGGGAAAACTGAAATTGTTTGGGGAAAGCCTGACAATAGCATACATCTGACGTGGTGGCAGATAAAAGGGAGCAATAAACCCCCAAAGAACAAATAAAAATCATGCTTTCTGTAAATGCTCTCGTATTTTTCAAAATGTTCTGTATTTTTCACTCTATGGTATCCACGAAAAAGGAAACTAGAAAGTCCTGCAAACCCCTGAAACACTCAGGGACTCAGAAATGCAAAACAGCAAAAAAGTAAGCTATGTCTTGAGAGCAGAAAAAGAAGTGATCTAGAATGCTGTCTGTATGACAGAGTTAGCGAGACTTGTATTCCCTCTGCTTTGCTGTCACTTTTTTCTATTGCCTATCATTCATAACTTGGATTCGAAACTAATTTTGTGGGGACAGTAGAAAGATTTTTTTGTATATTAGCTACTGTTCCCATGCCAAGGCCACATATAGAATTTTGTCAACACGTTACAAAAATCTAAAAATATAGGAAGATCACTGTGAATTTTGTTTTGAAATCACCTAGAAGAATCAAATTAAGCCTTAAATAGAAGAGTGGACTTTTATAAAGAAATTCTAACAACAGCTGGAGTTATAATCAGTGAAAAATATTTTGGAAGGAATATTAAAACTCATACTTTAGCACTCAGGCCAATATTTACTATGGGCCAAAATGAGACCTAATACAGTGGCAGGGAAGGAACAGAGCAGCTCAATCCACATCTGCTTGTTGTTATTTTCCATCACTCTCTTTGAATGGTCTCACTGATGTGAGAGAGAAGAGACAGGAATAGATGGACCTGAAGTTTGATCTGTTCAGACAATGCCTGTGTTTTATTAGGTTTATTTTGTTTAGCAGCAGCACTGTTTCTGGCATTGCACTGTTCCCGGCATTGCACTGTTGCCAAATACAGAGAGCCCTGACTAAGCTGAATCATCATGAGATTGAACTGATGCTGGTGGGAAAGCACAGCACTCTGCAGATCTCATAATTTCTCACATAGCAGTGCCATGAAAGCTTTGCCCTCAGCTGGCCCAGTGCTCAGGATTCACATGGCCTCCTCACAGCTCCTCTGAGTGAGAAGCATCTTTCTTTCCCAAGACTGCCCTTCAGAACACATCACCCCTTTTTGCTGGACTTTGCACTTCATATCTGGCAGTAGAGATGTTAGGCAGTTTCAGAGTTGGTTGCTGTATTTCCCCATAAGTAGGTGCAAAATCCCTCTAAGGGTGATAAGGCTTCTCCCCTGCAGTACAACCATGCAGAGACCTTCCCTACAGCTCTCACCTTCCCCCAGCACTTCAATAAGACCTGCCTGTGAACAGCCCAATTGACCAGCAGGCCCTCCTAAGCCTGCACCACCCATCCCACCTGCACTCCATAGGCAGCCACAGTCATGTCCAGCCTTACTGAGCCTTCCTGTCACTGAGCTCTAAGGATCAGTCCATTGCACCTGCTCCTCACATCTGAACAACAAGGCTGAGAAGATACAAACTGTAGAGCAGCTTCATCACACCTGAGACTGAAATAGCCTTTTCCCAGCCAAAACCAGACCCTGACACTGTGGAAGCAGCGCTATCCAAGGATGTGGCCTCCTGGTAGGCATCTCTCCCCAGAAATTCTCCCAGAAATTGGAGACCCTTCTAGAGCTAAGCTCTTGGGCTCCAAGAGGAGGTGTGGTGGCTTAGACGGTCAGCTTCCTCTGGCTTAGGGGCAGTGGTCCTCCTCCTGCATTGCCTCAGTGTCCTCTGTTTAAGCTCTGGCTTCAGAAACAGTTTTGGCTCAGATCTTTGTGCTTTACAGAAAACCAACAGTGGCAGAGAGACTTCAAGTCATATTGTGAAAATGGCAGATGAAGATGGTATTTGCAGTGGTTATGTATATCTTTTCTTCAAAAAGATGATGCAGAGTATCATGCAATAAGAATCATTTAGATTGGAAAAGACCTTTAAGATGATCTTAAGATGATCAAATACAACTATTAACCTTGCATTGACAAGTCTGTAGTTGTCCAGCTGCCCAGACCCAGAAGATTTCTCCATTCTCCCTTCATTAAATGATTTCACTAAACCATGAAGCCAGAACACGTGTCATGCTTTGCTGGAAATACGGTGTTTCCTTTTATCGTCACACAGTGAATGTTAATGCTATTAATGGAAGGAACAACCTATTTATTACTCAGGAATGTTTGCTTAATTATGGGTTTTATATTATTCTCAGCAAACCATCTGACTGACCTGCTACTGGTATGTAGGCTAGCATACAAACTTCAGCCTCTTTGCTTAAAATGAAGTGCGAGAACCAATGTGTAAGCAGTCTCAAACTTAAACCAGACAAGAACAAATAAAAGTCACTTTTTTTGTCATTAAAGATCTGAATTTCTCATTTTGCACTTTTTCTAAAAGTAATGGCTTGCTTTACAGCCAGACTTTCCTCACTCAAAGAAAAGGTTTGACTTTTAATTTATTTAAACTGTGAAGTAGCAGCCCCTAAATTGTCACAAGTGTTATTCAAACCCTTGATAGTGCTTCAGAACTTCTCATTCAGCCCTTGACTAGTATTTCTGCTAATGAACAAGTTTGTTTCACCTAGAGTTAAATTTTTTTTTATATATTTTTCCTTATTCAAGCATTATGCAAAGCGTTAAGGGCTCAAGTGAGAACAGATTTTTTTTTCTGCTTCATTTATTTATTATTATTCATTTAATATTCATTTATTCCCACTGTAGGAATCACAAGACACACACGACAAAATTTCTTGTTGAACCTTTTTATTTGTCAAATATTGAAAGAATGAAAATAGCTAGCACTAATGACCTCCCATTGTTGCTACTGTTAATAGAGCTTCTCAGACCTGAGTGAGGAGAATTATTTTAAGACAGGACCTGTTGCCCAGATCAGTAGGCACTTTGGGCCATGCTGCATGTTCAGAATTTCTCATTATATCTCCTACATCTTGAGTAGCATCTTCAAAGCCATAATGCTTCTCCAGAATTCAGGGGCGCTGTCTATCTACCTGAATATACTTTTAAAAAGTGGCATCTTTGACAATATTCATGACAATCTCTCCCAAAGATGCTGCCAAGTAAGAATGTTTAAGATTCAGCCACTGCAGAGACTGCTCACCCCAGACCCATCTGCAGCGAGAACATAAAGCTCTTAAGATCAGTGCTTCGTGTTTACGTCAGGTTTTTCTCCTGTGCTGGTTTTGGCTGAGATAATGTTTTAGATTCATGCTGGAAAGAGTATTGATAACTCAGGGCTGTTTTTGTTATTGCTGAGCAGTGTCATGGCCTTCACTGCTACTCATACCACCCCACCAGAGAATGGGCAGAGGGTGCACAAGGAGTTGGGAGGGGACATGGCCAGAACAGCAGACCCCAACTGGCCCAAAGGATATCCTACCCCATATGATGCTGTGCTCAGTATATAAAGAGAGGGGAAGAAGGAGTAAAGGGGAGCATTTGAAGTGAGGGTATTTGTCATCCAAGTCACAGTTACACATGATGGTCCACTGCTTTCTGGAGATGGCTGACCACCTGCCAGACCGTGGTACGACTGAATTCCTTGTTTTGCTCTGCTTGTACGGGAAGACTCTGCTTTACCTATTAAACTGTTCGTAGCTCAGGACTTCTTTTCACTTTACCCATTCCATCAGGGAGGACTGAACAAGTGGCTGTATGATGCTTAGTTGCCACTAAGCCATGACACACCCCAAATATGCAAAGAAATGCTGTGCACTGACTCAGTGCAGCAGGAGAGGGCAGGAAAGTGTTTTCTTGCACTTCAGGTGGTCTTTCTATCATTATGTAAGGCTTCAAAAAGTTTGCTGATACACTAATACATACAGCTGACACACAGGGCATGTGGAATTATCTCTATAAGTCATCCTAATAAAAAGCCATGAAGAATGTCTGTAAATCATGATGAAATTACTTTTGTTGCCCACAGTACTTATCAGAAGTATGTTTTGTGGCTTACATAAACAAGGTCATGCAGTGTCCAATATATTAGGGAATGAGTTGGAGTTGTTTCATATTGGCAACATCAAAGCTGAAGTGTTGAGAGTTATTTCAAGATAGTGTCTCTGTGTGTGACACGTCAAAGCCTCTTCTAATTACTCCATGTATCTGCAATAAGACAAAGTGACGAACTCATAACAATATTTATTCAGTTTCTCCCTGTTTTGAACTTTTATCTATAAGACAACAGTTTCCCCATTGTAATGGGTATGTGAAGTTGTTTCAGTAAGTTACACTTGTTTATACAGAGCTTTAAATTGCAGCCTGCTTGCAAGTGGTTTGTTTCATATATTTAAAGATCTTTTTGTGTCTGGACTTGCAGACCACGTGGCCATACAACATACATTAGAAACAAAACAAAACAGCTCTTGATATCACATATAGAGAGAGTGTTACATGGCTGAATTCCGCAGAATGGATAGTCTTGGTGGTGAGTCCAGCCTATTACCTCACACACCAGGACAGTAGAGTTATTCCTGCAGTAGCACATGCCCTGACAAGAGGAGTTCATGTGGAAGACTGAAGGGATATTCCTGAATTTGTTCGCAGTTTCTCCACAAGGTTCACCAGCAGAGATGTAGCATCACTCAACTGAATTGCACATTGGCTCCTATTGTTTGCAAGCCCTTGCTGACCAGTACAGCTTGGGATATACCACTGACCACTACAGTAGCATGGGCTTTGCAACAGTGATGCAGTCATGCTCACGGTTGAAGATCTCCCTTGTGCTTCCTCCTGCCTGAGCAGCATCCTTGCAGCGACGCTTCTGCAGGTAACTCCAGACTCAGTATTGTGAGCTACATGAGGGAAGACATGGCTTGCAATAAAAAACCTTATCCAAAAGATTACTGGATTTCAAATTCAGGGCAAGTGCCTCATTACACTGTAGAGCTGATGGGGCAGTCACTGCAAGAAGGGAGGAAATACTTATATTAATATCACCCCTTTCTACCATCAAACTACAGCCTCAGTCACTTTCAATGTTATGTGCAACTCCCCAGTCGTGGTGGGCATGGTTTTTCAGCTGCTAGCAAAATACAGCAAGTCTGCAGCTCCTACTTGCAGATGACTGCGTTTGATAGTTAAGCTGTGCTTCACATTCAAGCTTTCAAACACTTGCATTCTTGCACTGGAAAGCATGCAAGTATCCAGTAGTATGGAGGCACCAGTGCTTGGTCAGGTCCTGAACAGGACCGTAATGCTTGGAGAGCTTTGTTGCTTGCGGATGTCTGGACAGAAAACCAAATACAAACGGTCAAAACTAGAAGAAATTCTGTCTTGGAATCAATTCAGCTTATTTATAAAGGTATTACTAATGCATACCTGACATATGTTTTATCTTTGAGAGACCACTGCTACTACCAAGCATTTGAGGATGAAATAGTGGAAGACTGTCAACAACATCTGTTTAGTCTCCTTCCATTTTTATTCCCCTGTATCCAGGCTAATGTTAGAGGTAGCTCACAATAGTAGCTGATGGATTATCTGAAAAATTGTTCAAGAGATTTGGAGGGGATTTATTAGTCCAAAGCCAGCATACACTAGAACTAAACAAGCGATCCAATATTCCTATTCCTTTCTAGAAGAAAATGAGTTTGTTATGGAGATGAGCTGAGAAGTATCCTGAACAGTGCCTAATATTTTTCAGAGTCAGAAACAACTAAGAAGAAAGCTCCTTTCTACTGCCAGATACCTAAGGCCAAAAGGGAACATCGGTAAATTTCATTGTAAAAGAAGACAAATCCAGCAGATGTGGAGGAGAGACTTTTGGGGCAGATTGTCTAACAGGTACATGATGCCATGTAGAACTGGTATACCTTCTTTAGGCAATGCATTTCAAGAAACTACAAGAAAATAAATAGATTGCAACTCTTGACTGCCACCTCATTAGCCAACACTCAGGGAGAGGGGTGAGGAAGAAAGAGTTCCTGTGAAGACAGAGTTGCTCCAAATTTCAGCTGGCACAAGAAGGACATAAATAATTCATTTGCTAGATTCCAACCCATGTGAGCACTATTTATCTGAAATTGTGAGGGATCATAAAATAAAACATTCACAGCACTTACTGACTTGCCCCCTGGTGGTCTCTCTTCAGAAGTTAAGATCTCAGTACAAGTCCATTTGCCTTCTTCCCAAAGACAGATTGCTTATTTCACCACCGCTGTGGTTCCCAAGCACTCCTCACAATCACTTTAGTCACCTCAGCCTGCCCTCTCCTGAAGTGTGGATTCCTTACTGCAGACCATTATGCCTTCTGAGGCCCACCACGCCTCTTGAGACCTGGGCAGAGGTCAGGTCATATGCTTGGAAACGCCACCACTGCCCTCTCTCTCCAGAGGCCGTGAGAACACAGTGTCTCCTTTTACCTCAGCAATCACCCTTTCCTGAGGGTTCCTGCTTTCAGTTGGCCACAGCAGTACAGCCCCAGTACACCAGCTTTATGCATGCCCCTAAAATGCACTGTCACCTGGTGACCCAGCCTGATGCCCAAGGTTGTCGCACATTACCCGCTCAGTAAAATGCTCTGCCTTTTTATTAAAAATAGCTGGATTAGAAGTTGCATTATAAATGTAACAGCTCATTCATTCTCTTAGAAAGGGAAATGCTTTGTACACATTAAGATGGTCCATCTCATGACACAAAGCCTGTTAATAAAGTGAAGCTACAGATGATTATGGGTTTGTCAGCCCTGGGCCTTCCCACCAGGTTAGTCACGGCTCCTTCTGGTGAATACTGGCATTTGTCCTCTTGATACCTAATAAACAATAATTCATGACAACAGAAAGATAATTACAAGACAAAGTAATTACACTGTGTAAAATATATCTACATAAAAGCACTGTCATTAATGTGAGAGCAGCAAGAGCAATTCAACATCAGTAACTTTTTGATTGTATTCTTTAGATCTGACTTGTTACAAGACAAGGTAACTGCCCGTTAAGTAAGGCTGTCACAGATCTGAGTGACAACCAGTTAATGGAGACCAGATTTTTAAGCACAGAGGCATGACCTTGCAAGACTTTAGAAAATATCTAAGCAGCATATATGAAGAAGTTTTGTGCTTGGACAACAGGAAAAGGTGTACTCAGGCTCTGTAGTCCTGTTCTTTCAGTCATACATACACAGGTGTACTATTTTCATCTTCTCAGACATCTTCTGGTAAAGGCCATTGTTTCTTGAAATTTAATGATTTTTAGAATTAAATCCACTCTCAATTTACTAATGCTCTGACTTTAGAAGTTCTTAGATAAGAGGTCACTTACAAAGTTCCTTGAATCAGCATGAACAGGGCCGGTCTGTTACTCAAAAGCTCTGTGACTATTGATGCTCTGCCATCAGCCTGGCAGGAGGTTATGACATTTTCACTTGTCTGTGACTGCTCTTCTCTAGTGGTAGATGCAGACCAAAAGCACCACACCAAACCAGAAAGGTATGATTTCCAACTATTTCTTTTGAAGCAGGTTTTCCCAATACTGTATTGCTTCATTGGTTTCGAAGAAAAAGACAATTCTTCGAGTAGAAAATGCTGACAGCCAAAAGCATCTCAAATAATTATGCCAGAAATTGCTTTTCTTTGAAGAACAAAGAGAATCAATAAAAACTGAGCAGGAAAATAGGACCTTCCAGCAACCGG
>JAYRBT010000093.1:38640271-38654414 GCA_036023395.1 Myiotriccus ornatus | reverse complement strand
GGGAGTGGAGCAGACCAGCGTCGGGGAGTTCTTGCCGACTTGGCAGGTGTTATGAGCAGCAAAGGCAAGGGCTGGCAGTTGGGTTCACAGGTGCTGTGAGCTCTAAGGAAAAGAGACGCAGAGACGATGTGAACACGGTCACAGCCAAGGGCTGATCCACTTTATTTAACAAAAAGGAGGACTTCTATACCCCCTGGGGAGGAATGATCTAGGAGAGGGTTGTCACCTAGGCGGAGCATGCAAATCTGCTACACACTATTGGTTAAAGGGGATTACATAAACGAGTGGGTTGCAACTGGGGAGGAGAGAACTGGGGAGAACATGATTGGTCAGTACCCCGTGGTACACTGGCCAATGGGAAGCTGTATCTAAGCCTGGTAAGGCTTGTCAGTCCATGAGGGGAAGAAGGGGAAAATGGAGGATAGGCAACCTAGCAATAGGTTAAAAATTTGTTCAAGCCACTACAAACAGTCCTAAGCGCCTTAAGATCTTGCGTCCGTGATGTTCCTCTGAGCTTTCCAGGCCTCGAATGACATGTCAGCTTTTTGATCCCTTATCCAGTCCTCAAATGCTTTTTCCATGTCCTCATAAATGCCTCGATCTCCAACAGCCCTCCATCTTGTAGGGTGGTGAAGGTGACACAGCAAGCAGAGCACAATCGCCACCATCTTGGGACTGGGGAATAGCTGCTTTCAAGATGGAACTTATTTTAGCAGCTTTTTCTCTGGCTTGCAGTAGCATTAAAATCAGTCTCCAGGCCATCAGTCCTTTAGAAGCCAGTTTATCTCCCTTTTTGTCAGCTCTCCACATACAGGATCCAATTTTGTCCCATTCCATAACAGTTAATTCTTCAGGGACATCAGGGTAATTAGAGTGAATCCAGGTAGCTAATGCTTTTAAAGAAGCTTTATCATATTTGTGACCCTGGATTTCAATTAAGGCTCAAATACTCTTATAAACGCGCCCTTTCTGGCTTGCGCAGTGTTTCACCCAAGTTTTGGAGATGATATAGCTGAATTGAAGAACTTAGGGGTTTGGATGTGGGGACGGAGGGTAGGGACTAACCCGGACGCTCACCTCTCCCAACGAATGCCTGCGTTGACCGGTGAGGGGGAACATAATGCCCAGTCTTGTCCAGGGGAAATTGCCGGAGCTGCAGGGTCTCACACACCCCTGCAGTTGTTGCCCTCTTTTGAGGTGCTGTAGATCTTCTTTAAAACAAAAATCCTACAAGCTAGCCCCAAGTGTGGGCGCCATTTGTCTCCTTTATTAACACAAAATGGTGGGTTCTATAGGGTCCGGTAAGGAGGATTCTAGAAGGAGGGTGGAGATGGGGCGGAGCATGCAAATCCGCTAACAATGGTTGGGTGAGGGCAACTGAATAAACATAAGGAGGTGGTAACATAGGAGGAGGGAACTGGGGATAACCGGATTGGTCAGTACCCTTAGGTATGCTGACCAATGAGACACAGTCTCCAAGCCTGTCAGGCTTCAAGTCCATGAAGGGGAGAACATGAGGGAATCAACCTACAAATAGGTTTAGAGGTAAAATGGCTACCACAAAGTCTTTTAAGCACCAGTATGACTGTCAGTTGTAAGCACCAAACGATTCCTCCAGTTTTCAAAGGACGCAGCTTGCTCTCCATTACTTTTCCATTCCTCGAATGCGGTCTCCATGTCCTCGTAGTCCTGTCCACCTCCAACAATAGAGGAATGTTTGGATCGCAATCTTCCTCTACATATAAGGGAACGTTGTTAGTGGACTGCAACCGTGATGATCTTGGTTGCCTGACTCTGGTGGGGGGTTTTTGGTCTGGAAAAATAAATTTGGCAGGGTTGAAGATGGTTAGCTTGTCAATAGTACATGGTCCCCCAAAGGACGGATCGGAATTCCAGGCCAAGCTCGGTCTCCGCTGAGTAGGACTTCTCCTTCATAGAGCGCTAAAGGTTTGTTATAGGACTCGGTGTATAAGTAAGTCATAGAAGACTCGTCGCACCACAGGGATGCGTTTTAATAAATAGGGGAGTTAGGGGTAACCAAATGATTTTCTTCAGATTGAGGTGTTCTTTTTTTGAAAATGAGACAGGTTTTAGATTTAATGGTACCAAGTAGATCAATCTCAATGGGTTCAAACTCTCTAACAGAATAGGTTCTTAAAAACTGTGCAACACTATGTTCTACAGGTAAACCAATCAAACAAGTTTTAAAGGGGTCATCGATACTGGTGGTAGACAGGCAGAGGGCATCAGTGCTCACTCTCGGCCAACTTTACCCAGATGTTACCCTGTCTCTGCATCGTCCATGTTGGAAGATCTTTTAACAGACGTTCATAGGAAGGAGAAATGACTATGAGGAAGATGAGGATGACAAGAACTCTTGATGGATCTTGAAACACTTTGATGGTATCCATAGTGGTCCTGAGTCTGTGGAAATACAAGCGTGTCCCTTCCCCCATGTCATAAGAGGGAAGAGACCCAGCCATGGATCGGTAAGTAAATCCTTATAAATAACTTTAGCTTTTTCTGTTTTTGGCGAAGAATTGGCAGAGAAATGTTTACGAACAGCAGGCAGATCCTCACTGTCTTGTCGATTTAAGAAGTTTAAAACATAGGTGGCTCTGGCGAGTTTCTCTTGGGGAGTAAGACCTGATCCCCCCTTTTCTTGCTTTTTGAGCATATTCTTTAATGATTGGTGGGCACGTTCCACTATTCCTTGTCCTGTGGGGTTATGAGGGATGCCTGTGATGTGTTTGATGCCCCACTGTTGCATGAAAATTTGGGTGCCTGAAGACACATATGCAGGCCCATTATCAGTCTTAATTTAGTATGGAATTCCCATTTGTGCAAAAGCTAGGGTCCAATGCTTCCTAGCATCCCGACTTTTTTCACCTGTGTGTGCCGTGGCAACAAGAAATTTGGAAAAGGTGTCAATAGAAACATGCACGAACTTAAGTCTACCGAATTGCGACGCATGCGTTACATCAGTTTGCCAAATTTGTAAAGGTTCTAGGCCTCTGGGATTAACCCCAGCAGGCTGGAGAGGGGTTACTTTTTGACAGTCAGGGCATGCCCTGACTGTATCTCTAGCCTGGTTTTGGGAGAGTTGAAATTGCTTCTGTAACGCTCTGGCATTTTGGTGAAAAAAAGTCGTGGGAAATCCTTGCCTGCTCCAATTTTCGCAAAACAACCGACACACCTGCGAGAAGATCCGCAAGACGATTTCCCTCGGCCACAGGACCTGGAAGATTGGAATGAGACCATACATGAGTGATGAAGAGGGCATCATTTCGACTGTATATTAAAGATAAAAGTTACCTGAACAAGAGAAAAAGTTTCTGATTACTAAGATGTTTTAAATATGCATTCTCCGTCCTCTGTACTACGCCTACAACATAAGCCAAATCTGAAATGATGTTAATTGGGACCTGATTGAAAATTTGGAATACTCAAACAACTGCTGACAACTCCACCAACTGGGAGGAGCCTTCGACTTTGTGAATATCCTGTTCCCAGGTTCCATTAGCACACCAGACTATTATGGCATTTCCAGTTCTCCCAGAGCCATCCGTAAAGACTGTAAGTGCTCTTGGAAGTGGTACTTGGGATTGAATAAATTTAGGCTCAATTGGGATTAATTTAAGTTTCTGTAAGAGTTTTTGGCTGGGTGGATGAAACTTAACAGATCCAGTAAAATTTGCTAATGCCAATTGAAGGTCGAGGGATCTTATCAACATTTGTTCAAGTTGCTCAGATGTCAAGGGGAGATAGATACTATCTGGTTCCTCCCCCGACATCTCCCAGGACCGAATCCGACCTTTGAATGTAACTTTGGATATTAGCTCTGGTAACATCACTAAAGTTTTCCTGAATTGGTGGGGGAGAAAAATCCACTCCCACAAGAGAAAGTCGGTACCTTTATTCTGTAGTTGACCAAGTAAGCCATACAGCTGCTTGGGTCCCAGGAGTATGACAAGAACAGGTGAAATCCCAAGAATCCTTCTATGGCTCTGATGTTGCAAAATTTTCTGTTCTACGAGGCGTAATGCCTTATCCGCTTCAGGAGTAAGGAACCTGGGGGACCTCAAATCAGGATCTCCACTGAGCAGCTCAAAGAGCGGATGGAGCTCATCAGTGGAGATTCCCAATTGAGGACGCACCCCGCTAATGTTCCCCAAAAGGTTCTGCAAGTCATTAAGAGTGGAAACGTCTCTTGAAATAATAGCCTTTTGTGGTGTGATAGAGTGTTGACTGATCTTCCACCCCAGGTAGAGCCAGGGGGAAGCCAACTGGATCTTTTCTACAGAGACCTGCAATTGGAAGGTTTTAAAGGTAGCGTTTAGTGTGATTTTTACTTCAGATTTGCTTTTGGCACAAATTAAAATGTTGTCCATGTAATGGAAAATTACCGAATTAGGATTTTGGAGTCGAATTGGAGATAAAATTTTGGAAACATACAATTGGCATAATGTTGGGGAGTCTTTCATCCCCTGAGGCAAAACCTTCCAAGCATATCTCTGATTGGGCTCCCCCGCATTCACCGATGGAATAGTGAACGCGAATTTCTCCACATCCTGGGGGTGGAGTTGGATCTGGAAGAAACAGTCTTTAATGTCTATAACTACAAGGGGCCACTCTCGGGGCAGCATAGCCAGGGATGGCATGCCTGGCTGGAGCGGTCCCATTGGCTCAATGACCTCGTTGATCTTGCGGAGGTCATGTAAGAGCCTCCACTTGCCTGACACCTTTTGGATTATGAATACAGGGGAATTCCATGGACTAACAGTGGGGACAATGTGGCCCAATTTTAATTGTTCACTTACAAGTTGTTTAAGAATCTGCAGTTTTTTTAAAGGCAGAGACCACTGGGGTGGTTGTTTTCCACACCAGGGTGGCCAGCAGCTGCTCTCCAGTGGCCAGTTTTAAAAATTTGAATTCAATTTAGTTCCCCTCTGCACCATGAGATCCCTTCCCCAAAGCGTCATAGGCAAGGGCACTACCAGTGGTTTGCAGCTGGCCGTTTGGCCATCTCCATCCGTGGAGCCACAGGCTTGCTCCTTTGTGGCTTTTGTGTCCCATCCACACCCAAGACACTTAGGAGGGTGTTCTCCAGCGGCCAGTTCACTGGCCAGTCATGTCGGGCGATGATGGTGGCATCTGCCCCAGTATCCAAAAGACCCGAGACAGACGTTTTGCCTGCAGGTGAGACAACTTTCACCGTCATCGTTGGCTGGTCTTCTGAGACGGTGTGCGTCCAGTTAGCGTGGATCTCTCCTTTCCCTTCTTTAAGATGTTGATTTGGAGGTAATGAAAGGAGAGCTGCCACAGGTTCCTCAGGTGATAACTCCGAAGGAGGAAAAGGAACAGAAACAGTCACAAACAGTTGAGCAATACAGTCTATTTCTGTGTTCAGTTCATGCTGTGCAATATCTTTCTGAACCCCCTCCTCCGCTGTTATAAGTACTGATGATCGTGATGTGGAGGTTCCATAGGTTGGACAGGGACAATAACTTCTTCAGTGTGAGAAGATAAATTTGGAGAAGAGGCATACAGCATGATTTTGTGATAATGGTTCAATTCATCCCTGTGATAGTCAGACTGGGGTCTGACTGAGTCCTGTGTAATGCTGACTGGCATAGGCAGTGATGGTAAGTGGAGATATTTGCTGTCTGAGAGCCCCTCATGGCGCTCTTCATGGAGTTTCCCTGTGAGGCTGTATTCAAATCCCTGCGAGTGGTAGAAGGAGTGTCAAAGGTTACCTTTTTCTTTTGGAAATTTGGGGATTTGGGAGGTAAAGGTTCATTGTTGATGTCGGTAAGGGACGGGCACTGGGAAGTCCAGTGTCTTCCCTTACTAAATCTTTGACAATTAAATTTGGGAAGCTGTTTTGGCCGGGAGTTCTGCGGGCAATTGCCCTGCATGTGTCCTGATTTGCCACATTTAAAACATTTACCAGTTGCATCATGAGCCGAATTTGTTCTACCTTATTTTTTACAGAACACATGTGGTGACAAGCCTCTATTATTTCCAATAGGGTAGGATTTTTCAGAGGCTTGAGTAGCCTTTGCCATTCCTCATTCGCTCTTTCTACCACTAGGGATTTAAACAGAACCTCCTGGGATTGCTCGGCAGTGATCTGTTTTGTGATAGCCTCCTTTAATCGTGTGGCAAAGTCTAGAAATGGTTCCTTCACACCTTGGAAGATTAAGGCGTAGGACGGGGTTGGCATAGTGACCCTAGCCACCTTTTTTATAGCCTTGAAAGCTAAGTCTCTGGGCTTAACTAATAGTGTCTTATGAGTGCAAGCTTGGATTGCGTTTGTCGCGAAGTCTCCTTCCCCCAGTAATCTATTAATGGCTTGGGACGGTGTCATCCCCCTTAGGTCTCCTCCTTCCCTCACATATTTTTTTATTAGAGCTCTCCACTCTGCTTCGAAGGCCGAAAATTGGATTACAGGAAGCCAGGCTCGAGCTGTAAGTCGAATATCGTTCGGTGTTAAAGTAAAGGCCTGAAAGATGGAGTCCATAAGGCCCATTGTGAAAGGTGAATTTAAACCATAATCAGTAATTGCTTTCTTCATATCTTTCATTATGGGATATGAAAATGGAGTCCACTTAGGAGTACCATGATCATTTACTTGGACAGGAAAGGCCTGTAACATGTCAAGATCACCAGCCAGTATGGCTTGAGTTTGGAAATCTTTCCAGGCTCTATCGTGGGCTTCCACCACTTGTTGGGTGATATCTATCCAGGGCCCCGATGTTAAGTGGCTCTGGACTGTAGTAGATGACACATAAATTTCAGCATCACCTGGTGCAATGGTATTAGTCTTGACATCAACTTGAGTTTTATCATCATCAGCAGTGCTAATAATGCTCTCTGCTGAGGTACTCTTGTCCTGCTTTTGCAGGGTATTAGGTGTAACTGTCTGCATTTGAGAAGTTATCACACCTTTCCTCTTTATAGTGATGGTCTTAGTAGGTGTAATCGTCTTTCTTCGAGCACCAGCTATAATGGACTTTAAGGGTGGTGGCGAAGGTGTGTGGTGTTCCGGTTGCTTGGTTTCTACCAAACTCTCGGTGGATGTGAATTGAGTCTGGGTGGAGGTGGTACCATTAGTTGTAAGTGACTGTGGAGTGGGCTTAGAGGTGGAAAAGGTATGTTGGGAATGTGAAGAATGGAGAGAAAAATGTTGGAAGGCTGTGGGTGGAAGGAGATCCACAGATGGGCTGAGCGGTGTGATAGGTGGTGCTGATGGTGCTGAATAATCATAAGCTACAAGGTGTCCGGCAGAGTTAAGGGCAGGCAAGGAGGGGTAGGCCGCAGGGCCTGTAGGCCTCGGTCCATGGGTGCTGCCACATTGCTGGATGTTATTGTTATGCAGGCTATAAGGGCCGTGGGAAGCGCCATATTGGCTAGGGGCATGGTCTTGGGTGATGTAATTGTGGGAGGAATGCAGAGATGACGTGTGACTAGAGGTGGTGTAAGTGGGTGGTGCTTCCCAATCCCGCTCACAAAGGTCTCCACCCTCTGCTCCTCCCTCCTGCCGTCCCTGGAGAGGATGGAGTTTCCCGCTGTTTTCACTGTCGACGTGATGCATGCAGTGTGAGGGAATCCTGCTGCCATCTTGCCTCCCTCCTCTCAGAGTGTCTTCTCCCACCATGATAGAAGTAGGGGTAGAAGAAGAGGGTGACGCAGTAGAGAAGTCTGAGAGGGCGCCATCTTGAAACGTAGACATATTAATCGCTGCTAAAGATTTTACACTCACAGCTGTAGCATCTTTCGGCAATAACATCAAAACCAGTCTCCAAGCAATCAATGCTTTGGCTGCCACTTTTTTGCCTCTCTTCTCTACCTTCCACATCTTTTCCCCAATCTTGTCCCACTCGTTATAAGTTAAATTTTCAGGGAGCTTGCCTGCATTGTTATGAATCCAAGTTGCTAAAGCCTTAAGGGATGCTTTGTCGTATTTTTGTTCCTGCAGTTCAATCACAGCACGGACACGCTTGTAAATGTCTTTCTCCGGCTTACAGAGACGCACCCATTATTCGAGTTGCAGGTGGTGAAAAGCTAATTAAAAATGGGGTCTGGAGACAGGAAAAAAAAGAGGGGGGGAAGGAATGCCCCAGGGCTCACCTCTCCTGGTGATCGTCCAGCGCCGTCGGTGAGGGGGACTCGCTGCATCCGCAGTCCAAGGCCAGCTGGGGAAACCGCCGGAGCCACGGGGTCTCCTATACACACCTGAGGTTGATACCCAGGGAGCGCTCGTGCAGACAAAACTAAAATGCAGTGCCTGCAACAGAGCCTCACGACTGGGCACCATTTGTCGCAGTTTTGGCGACGGGAAGGGAGCTGACCAGCTCGGGGTTCGCAGCTCTGCTGTAGCTGGATAAAGACGCAGGAGTCTGCAGGCTGCCGCCAACCCACATGCGCCCACACAGCCCAAAAAGGAGACATGAGATGACAGGTGCTGGTCAAGCAACAGCCAAGGCTGATCTGTTTATTGAGGGAAAATGGGGGGTTATTATAGGGTTGGTCTGGAAGGGATTAGAACCTGGGAGGAGAAAGGGAAAGAACATGCAAATGCTCTTGAATTGGTTGGATAACAGGGAATGAATAAGCATGAGGGGGTGGATCTGGGCGGTAACAAGGGAGAGGCAAGTAGCCAGAGCCCGCCAAACGGTCTGATTGGTTGGTACCACACGGTACTTCAACCAATAGAGGGGTGGTTGTTATGCCTCGCAGGGCAGAAAGTTCATGAGGGGAAAGAAACCAAAATGGAGGCTTAACCTACGAATAGGTTTTACCCCAGACATTATTTATCGAGTAACAGTCCCAAGTGGCGGTTTTTCAATGCCGGTCTCCTCAAGGCCACATCTGTCCACTTTCATAAGACACTCTTTCCAATTCCCATATGTCGCTTCAATTTCTGTACTAATCTTCCATTTCTGGAAAGCTGTTTTTCTCATAGTCACCATTAGCTCCAACAAAAATACATTTTCGTTCATATCATATACATTCAGCTATGTATTTACATAAGCTGTATTTTGAGAGATTTAATTAGGAGAGCATTTATTACTGAATTTCTGTATGAAGGGCTGTGGATGGGAAGAAGGGAACATGAAACCCAAAGATCTGATCTGAAGCAGATTTGAGAAATTTCTCTATACATGCAAAGATAATAATACAGTAAAAGGACATTGCGGTCAAATAAATTTACGTCTTTCAAATGGCTCAACTTGACAGTGCCCTTTAGCTCAACTGAAGTTTTTAGGACCCAGTAAGCAAATAAGGACTCCCTACAGAGGCAGATTTAGGTTGCAAGGTTTGACTTTGTATAAAATCTGAGATACAGTGAAGTATGAATCACAAAAAAACGATGACCGCAGGATGCACTTTAGGTACATACCTACAGTCAGTAGCTGTAGTTTTCACCTCATGCAGAAAGTTCTCCTCTAACACCACACACGCATACGCGCGCGCGCGCGCGCTCTTCCAGTCTCTCTCCACTCTTCAGGCTCTGCATACAGAATGCATCAAATAGATGTTCCTTATCTCTTCAGAGACTTACGAAGTTGCCATAAACAGTGCGACTGTGCCATCCAGGTGAAGACTGCTTTCAGAGAGTACTTTTAGATCCACTACAGTACTTTTGATCAGTCACAATCTCAGTTTCCTACCCTCCCAGAAAGGTTTTCCTTTTGGGTCATATCTTACGTAATGTCTCAAGTTACATCTTTCCTCCAAAATGTCAGGTGCTGGCAGGTGAATTGTCACTCACAGTGGTGTGTTGTATCAAAGGAGCCCTTCCAAAGCTCTACTCCAAATGGCTACAGAGGAAGTATCCTGGTGCTAACTAAAAACAGTATTTAGGAAAGGTAAACATTATCTAACATCTCTCTATGCCATTTGCCAAAACATTTATTACTTCATTAGTTTTGCTTATTAGGCCCTCACTGTCAAGACATTACTATCGTGTGTGCTGGTTATTGTTACAATATATATATGCAAGTCACTTTTTTTTGCTAAGCAGGCTGGGTGTTTTTGGTTGGTTGGTTGGTTGGTTTTGAGCACATATCACACAAACCACTGTTTTTTTGGACATTTTTTTCCTCATTGTCTGAGAAGACAAAGCTCAGTTGAATGCAGGTTTTAACATTTTCTAACCCTTTCTTAGTCTTATGAGATGAAGTCTTAATTACAGTAGCTTATCTTCCAGTTTCTCAGTGTACACACACTCTAATTATTTACAGCTCAACATTACTACCTCGGAAGTATTTATATTCCTCTGAATTAAAAAACAAAATAACAATAGAAAACAAAACAAACACACAAACAAAAAAACAAAACAAACAAAACAAAAAAAACCAGACTCTCCGATAGAATAAATCAACCTAGGTTCACTCTTTTCTGCGTATTGACATCAACTCCAGCAGCAGGAATCCAGCATTCAAGTAGTAAAAAAATGCCATTCTCCCTTTCCCCCATTATATTCTGAAAGAGAACAAATAAACCATTCTGCAACTGTAAGAGTATCATCGTAGACACTTACCAGACTCACACTTACAAAACCTTTCCTTTCATTCGGCATGAAACTCACAGTCTAGTCATTATTTATTATTATTTTTTAAGTAAGGAAGGCAAGTTATGCAAAAGGTCATAAAAAATGCAACCAAAACAAAAGAGCAACAGCAGTGGCACTGGGGCAATAGAAGTAAGCGGATTTGGACTTTCATTACAGCCTGGAGGAAAGTTTTGTATTGAATTCATTCTTTTTAAAAAGCAAAAGAGGAAAAAAAAAAAGAAAAAGGGGGGTGAACAAGAAGAAAGGAAAACTGAACAAATGAGAGTTTTGTTGATGGTGGTAGTTTAATGACTTCCCTTTTCGGTGCTCTTTGACTGCTTTCCAGTCGCTCCCCTCCTGGGCCCATTTCTATGGCACACTGGGCTTGGCTGGGTGCCAGGGTGACAATCAGTGCCTAAGCAGCCTCTTCGGCCAGAGATTATTCCTTGGGCTCCTTTGTTTTATTAGTGGGAAGGTGGGGCGCCACGAAAGAGATTTCTAAACTGAAACAGGATGTCCCGCTGGTGTCCCAGACTGTGAAAGACTCCGTTTCATTGGCTGTATCGGTGATGCAAGATGCCTTAAATTAATCCAGTAACACTAGACTGCAGATTTATTCTTTAGCTTTTTTCCTTCAAGACACAAAAACCTCAGAGGGATGCTGCCTTAACAGGCAGCTCTAGAGAGGCTGTTCCTCAGGATAATAAGCCAAGTAGAAACTATCATGTTAAAACATGTATCTGAATATAACTATTATCCACAGACAGAGCTTTCCAAACTAATTGTGATTCTGTCTCCCATACAATCATATAAAATGAGAAAGTAAGTGATTGTGCAGGTATGCAAAATCATACACAAACAGGTATTAGATAAATAATTCTCAAATTCAAGTTTTTAATATTTCTAATGCCTTGTGTGGCAAATGACATATCAGTGGGTGTAAAAATCAGAAAATATTAAGTTAATCAGAATTTAGTTCAGTATCTATTGTTTTGGAGCAGTAAAATCTCAAAAAATGGCATGGTTGTTATGCATGAACAACATTTCCTTACTATATTTGTATTGTCCATATGTTTTAATAGAGAAAGCAAAGAACAGAGCACTGAATTAGAAAATATTCTATATACAACATTGTCAAGCTCTAACACATCTTTACAGAAAAACTTCTCACAAAAATAAGTAAAGATTTTTTCTCTGTGTTCTGCTTGTATAAAAAATTTGATATACATTGTAGCTATTTTCAGCCATTTTAAGTAAAATATAACATCTTTCCTTGTTATGAAAAGAGTTTCTGTTGCCATCAGCAATTATTTGTAAACATAGTGTCATATTTTACAGTTCACTTTGGTTTACTGAGCTACATGATTATACAGGTAGTAAAAGCTGACAAATTTGAAAAGACTCATCTTTCACAGTCTTGCAGCCATTCCCCAGTCCCTCACCAGGAGAGAGAGCACCACACCAAGGCAGAGATTCAACCAATTGCACAAAATTGGTCTCGCTGGGTCCGTAGCAAAACAGGTGTTAAGCAACAGCCTTCCTCAGATCCTAACCAGCAGCTGGTGCCCTGCCCTGAACTACTCTGGATATGCACCGTGACAGTGCCATCTTGTTTCCTACATTGCCGAGTGGATTTCAGACTGGTTGCTACAGGGAAAATAAAAATGAATGCACAATTTATATCTATACTTTGTAGATATGAAACCTAGCAACATGGATAAATGTAGAATTCTCAGTAGAAAATAAACAAAAAAAAGAAGACAGGTAAATGACAACTTGATCTCTCTACCCTTATATACTTAATAACTTAAAAAGCTAAAATAAGAATAAAAGATAAGGTTCATCAGCCCAGAGAGGCTTAATGTGCAGGCAGGCTTTGTAGAAGCCTGTTGTAAGCCATGTTGAAGCATGTTGTAAAACACAGTATGCAGATCTTAATTTCTTTCTTGAAACCTTGTGTGCTGCTTGCAGACAATATAAGACTAGATATTTCCCATGTTCACGCTTTGGAAACAGCTGCATTTCACAGTCACAGCTAGGTCCCTATGCAGGAACAGTGAATTCACTGGAAAAAGAGACTTCTATCAGTCATGTATTTCTCCCATCTGTAGAATGGACTCTCTGCAGTTTGAAGACAGTTGCCTGCCCTTGTGGTGCTGATCATCCCAGATTTTCCTGCTTCAGCACAGTACAACTGGAAACACTTTAACAGGAATAATTTTTTACCAAATGTATAGCTACTACAGCTGTCATGGAGACCCTTAAAACTGTGATTGAGAGAGGAAAGCAGCAATACTGGTATAAATGATGTGAGACATGACACAAGAGGCAGTGTCCGTATTGAAGTGTAAGTTGCCCTCAGTCCAGGCATGCTGGTCTCTGAAATCTAGACCAGTTTCCAAGGCAGCTAAACATCACCCTATAATAACGATTTCCCATTGAACAGCTAAGTGAAGGAGAGAAAAGCCTACCAGCATCAACATGAAAATCTGCATATTTGAATCACTCTGAGATTTTCTTATTGCTGGACAAGGAGGATGTGTACCTGCCAGGCAGATGCTTCAGGAGCTACTTCCAGATGGATTTTGAACTGGGAAGAGCCCAGAATGAGGCTGCTTCCATCTTTCTTCTGGTTTCTTTGCTGTCTTATTTCCACACACCATCAGTTACACTCTTCTGACCTTCATATTTATTTTTATTTTAAAAATAGCTCTAGAGCCATTAGATGCAATGGCTATAGTCAATTAAATAGCTTGAAAACATACATATATTCCCTTTTCCACTTGAGGAGCTAATGTGGATTTAAGGCAGTACAAAAGACAGCCACTTTCACAGTTAGGGTGAAATATAATGTGCACACAGGCGTACGCTCACACTATGCTTGCTGAGCATGAAATCACTCCTGAGGAAGGATGAGTGAAAAGATGGCAAAATTGTTCAGGAGACAGACACACAGCTGAATATTGCAAGCAGTCTTTCACCTTCACTGTCATGCAGTATATCTGCCATTTATTTCCAGAAATCAATCAGTATAATAGATAAACATTTGCTGCTTTTGTAACCATGTAAATATGGTGATTACCACCCCACTGGGCTGTGGCTACACTCAGAGATGAAAAGGAAACTTGGATGTGTCCATAGGTCCCTGTTTAGCACCTTATATTCCTTGTGGGAAGGCACCATTTCAACCACTAGTAGTTCTATGAGCACTGCAGAAGGTCATTACCATACCTTCCCTTCTTTAGTGGGACTTCTTTCAGTTTGAGAATAACACATATGCTCATATGAGCACAGGTATTCTTAGGAGCATCAGTTTTACTGGCTGGATGAAACTCACTCCTCAGTGAGAGCACACTGACAACTCACACTGGATGAATGCAGCACAGATTATTTCTTTCCTTACAGTCAACTAATTGAAAAAATTCCTTCAAGTCCTAGATCCCAACAGTCAATAATAAAGAACTCTGCTGTATAATGGAATTTCTTTTGCATTATCTTTTTATTATACACAACAGAACAAAATATTATGATCTATAGGTGCACAAAAGATTGTTCTGGCTAATAAAAGGGAGCAGCAATTAC
>JAYRBT010000093.1:38625345-38635566 GCA_036023395.1 Myiotriccus ornatus | reverse complement strand
TACTGTGCACTTTAATTTACCAAGGAAATTTTGTGGGACTAAGTGGGCTCAACACTAGATGCATTAATTATGTATTATGAAGTAGTGTGATTTTTTATGAAGTCACTATGATTCTGACGTTAGAATTTTTTACCATGAATTGTACATATATGTGTGTATGCCTGAAGATAACTTCAAGAATTTTCAGACCAAATGCTGCCTAGGGCAAGATATAGAGTCCTACAGCAGAGGATACTACTGGTCTCTGATTATATCTCTGCTGAAACCCAGCCATTCCAGCAAGTACTTTATAAGGATCTCCCCAACTCTTGAGACTCCTTCTTCTCTTGAATTTGGGAAAGCCTCTGTCAAGCTCCTTTTTCAGCTAGCATCTCTTACTATCAGTTAACCCCATGCTCCATCTACTATCAGTTAAGGCACATTTAAGCAGAACTAAACCACAGTAAGAGTTTGGAACTCTGAGCCCACTTTTAGCATTAGAGTTGATTCTGGAGGTGATGCAGAACTTGCATGCAAGTGAAAGTAGTGGGGATTGGTTCCCCGCTTCAGGTCCCGTTGCAGGGTCCTGGCCTACGTGTCTCTGCTCTCACTTCTTTACAATGTCAGACAGTTCCAGCAGTAACATATTACAGCCAACACAGCCTGCACACCACTGTTAGTTCTTCATGGCATTGTAGCAGCCCTTAGAGGCAACACTCGCTCTGTGTGTGTGATGGGAGTGAGGGAAAAACTGAAAACGGAATGTGAGGTATTATCAGCTCCTCTTTTGCCTTCCATGATCAGAAAGATTGGATAAGGCAACAGTCAGTTTGCACATACCTTAATTTAAAGAACCACACTGAATAAAATACGCTCACATCATAGGTATGTGAGGGTACTACTGCTGCTCAGTGTGGTTTTCCAGACATGGGACTATCACTTTTACATTCTCATTTATCTGTTTTTCCTCCAGAGAGCAGAGTCCACAATGTCTGAAGCACCTATGCCTTCCTCAGTCTCCCTAGAATCAAAGCTAACTGCACAGTGAGGGTGACAAGGCCTACACCTTTGGGGTGGTTGTCTTGTTGGTTTCCTCTTTTCTTTTTGATTCATACTCACAGCTTCTAGCATTTTGCAGTGATGGAGCAGAACTTCTGGCTACCTGTTCTGTAGGCAGCCACAGCATTTTCCATCAAGCAGTCATTGCACTATACTGTAAAACAGTGTGGGAATAACAAATGCTTCTTTGAGTAGTTACTGTTGCTGAAGAGCCAATTTAGAATATTGCTCTGATAAAGGTAGATAGCAGTCACAATCAAACTACCTTTTATTTTCTAGACAAAATGTGGTGAAAATATGCTTGCATTCAAATACTCAGCAGCTCACAGTGATTGTAAGAATGTCTTTTGTCTTTTATAGACATTCTTTTCTTTTGGTAGTATTCCTGCTCCCTTTCTTAGTTCATTAAATCATAGAATCATAGAATATGCTGAGTTGGAAGGAACCCATCAGGATCATCAAGGTCCAACTCTTGGTCCTTCACAGGACCACCCCAAGAATCAAATTGTCCAAACGCTTCTTGAACTCTCTCAGGCTTGGTGCTGTGGCCACTTCCCTGGAGAGCCTGTTTCAGCTCCCAACCACCCTCTGGGTGAAGAACCTTTATCTAATATCCAACCTAAACCTCCCTTAGCATAACTTCAGCCCATTCTCTAGGGTCCTGTCACTGGTCACTACAGAGAAGCACCAAGCTAATCGTCTCTTCTCAGCTCTGTCATTGCAAAGACCATGTATATTGAATTCTGCTGAATTAAGTGAACTAATTCCATTGGCTTAACAGAGCCAGTTATAGATTTATACAGACCAGTGTTAACCACACTGGTTACAAAGGGTTTTGTAAACATTTTTACCTAAGACATAGCTCTGATTTCCCAGCAACATTATCTCAGACACTGCTGTTTGAGAGGTCTTAGTCCAGTCTGACCTTCAATGTTCCCAGGGATGAAGCACTCACCACTTCACTGAGCAACCTGTGCCAGTAACCCTCCACATAAAAGATGTGTTCCTTATATCTAATCTGAATCTACACTCTTTTAGTTTAAGACTATCACCCCTTGTCCTATCACAACAGGTCCTGCTAAAAAGTTTGTCCCCATCTTTCCTATAGGCCCCCTTTAAATACTGAAAGGCTGCTCTAAGGTCTCCCTGGAGCCTTCTCTTCTCCAAGCTGAACAGCCTCAACATGGAATCTTGCTAATGTTTTGTTTCCTTCTCCAGCTGTTATGCAAGACTTCAGTTGCTAATTACTGTGGAACCAGTTGTAATGGATTAGGATTTTTAATACTGTCCCTAGAAAAACTTATCAATCTAAAAACAAGAAAAAAGGACACTTCTTCTAGTTAGAGAAAAGCACATTCCTGCAGCACTTTTCTCCACAGCCCGTGACTTTTATTCCCCTCAGCAATACCTTAAAGCTCTCATTAGAATTGCTGTAGCAATAATAATGCAGCAATCAGATTGAATACAACACACAAGAGACACACAGCTGTCACAGTTGTTGCTACAATCCTGTGTATGAGACTGAGACAGTGTGGGGGCTCTGCCTTTGCCACATGCAACTTCAGGAGTCTGCTGTGAGGTAGAACCCAAGTGGCTGCAGATGAACAGGAAGGATCCCATATATTGTCAAAGACTCAGAATTACCATCTTTCAAGTGGCCGGATACAAAATTAGTGCGTCATAATATTTTGTCATCCATGAAAAGACGGAGACAGAGCAAATGAATGCTTGCAAGGATGATGAGTTTCTCTTTTAGAGGCTATGAAAAAGAAAAGAGCCTCTGTAACTATTTTAAAGTCAAAACAATTGAGATGTTTCCAGGCCTGTAGGTTTCAGGTTTTGCTTTGGTGGGGTTTTTTATTTTATTTTAATATGGTACTGTCTGTTTGTTCCTGCCCTCTGCAGTGAAGTAAAGAATAATAAAATGCATTCTCTTTCATCCTCTGATACAACAGAAACTTAGGTTACAACAACCAACTTAGGCTTTCCAACCCTATTGCATTTGCATCTCAGGGTAGCTCCAGGCAGAAAGAAAAGATTTTTTTTCGTGACACTTTTGAGAGCGACACAGGATAAGACTGTTGAATGCTCTGACATGCAACATTTAAGCATTTAAAACTGGTATCAGCACT
Source organism: Myiotriccus ornatus (assembly GCA_036023395.1). Classification (NCBI taxonomy): domain Eukaryota; kingdom Metazoa; phylum Chordata; class Aves; order Passeriformes; family Tyrannidae; genus Myiotriccus; species Myiotriccus ornatus. Next base: position 38,632,396 of record JAYRBT010000093.1, on the reverse strand, counting down.
TTGATGGGCATACTTTAAAAATAAGCACAATAAATGAGATTTCAGCTACATAACATCCCAAGCAAACCCATCTGCTGCCGAGGCACACAGATGTTTAATTCACTTAAGTAAAGCTTCTTGTCAGTTATTTTTAAGAGAGGGCTTAGAATATATTTTACACTTCAGTTTATTCTGATCATAGCAAGGTTTTGTCCAAAAGGCACCTGCATTTTTAAAACAGTCTGCACATATTTGCATGTGCCTCAGCGCTAGTCCAGAGGACTAGCAAGAGTAGCTCACCATTCCTGAAACAAAATGAAGACCTAGGTACTCAAAGATGTCATAACCTTTTCTACTGAGATTTACCAATGCTTTTCCATAGATTAAGGAGATAGTACATAATATCAAGGTCAAGACATCTCGCCCCCCCCCACCAGGAAGCTGGGACTGCAAAAACACTGGCAACAAAGCAGAAGAAAATTCATCAGCTAAATTAAGAGATATGATGTATAAAATTCTTTACATTTATTAGGTTACAATGTGAAGATGAGAATGTTATTAAGGATCCTTTTTCAAAAGCGAAACACCACTGGCTAATATGATCAAAATGTTTTGTGTTTAAATAAGGAATCTGGGCATTTCATTGTCCCCTCTGCATGAATATTCTACCATAAGGGCTGCAGTCGTTTCAGATTTCCTCCTTACACAAAGTGGAATTGATGCCAGACAGCAGGTTTGCTTGTACAGCTGAGCTAAGTTTACAGCCCCTCTTGCTTTTATGAACCCAAAGACCTGACTGACTTGCATGCTTCATCCACTTGAAATACAATCAGGGCACAGCATGGAGAGGAAAACTGTTGCTGAAGTCAGAAACTACTAGATTTTAGTCAGTGCATTTCAGTAAAGCAGATAGTGTTCCCAGACTGTTTTCAATGCCAGCTCTTCAAAAACTTTCATTCAGTTCATCATGCTTACTATGCATCTGGTCATGAGTGTTACAGCTGTAATGTTGATAGCTGGGTAGCTAAAATTAATGCAATTTTTTTTATAAATTGCTGAATTTCTGCATCTCCTGTTAGCACTGGAGTTATAGGGAGTACATAATTGAAAAATAATGTTACCTTTAGTCATCTCACTACTTTTTAAGAAAGACTTGTAGTATAGGAAAAAGGTCATCAAATGTAAATTAACAGTTAAGGACTTTCCGCATGAATCCTGAGGAGCGTTTCAGACATCATGAGGTTACGTCTGACCTCTTTGATTTTTCATCTTATTTTAAGAAGTAAATACCAATCATCATCAGTTTTTTATAAAGTAACTGCAGATGTCTAAATAAATTCAAGTGAGAATTGCACTCTTTCTCCATTCTCTGGGTACTAGCCGCATTAGTGTACTTTGACTTTGGAGTTTTGAGTCATTTCATCCAGCATTTGAATGTGATAAAGTCTGCAATACAAGATTTCAGCAGCTGAACAGTGCATAGCACCACAGAAAAGCACAGCATATCATTTCCCTTTAAGGTATGACAGGAAGTTGTATAGGCAGAACATTGACAGAAAGATCCAAATGCAGCCTTCAGTTATGATAGATGTCCACAACTTGGATTCATTGCATATCTTAGTAACTGGAAAAATATGTTTACCTAGACTGTATGTGATGAGAAACCGAGAAGTAAATAAAAGGGCATTTGCTTTTTGTTTGTTGCTGAACTAAGATATTTGGCATAGTGCATTCTAAAGATTATTGCTGCATGATGATTATGCTTTACACATGCAAAGGAGGATGCCAATTATTGTTGGGTTGTACTGTCCAGGTATTAGAGATTTTGATCAGGTTTTCATTTGGAGGATACATGAGGGCTAGGTGAGCAGCAGAAGATAAATAGGGGAAGACTTGCAAGGTCTCCTGCCAGGAAGAGAGGCTATCTAAATCAGTAAGAGTCAAAAATGTCGCAGAGTGGAGACAGTGCGTGCTGGACAGTGCCTTTCGAGTGTGTGTAGAGATACCCATTCTGAATTGCCATGTAGAAAAGCATAGGTTTGCAGATGATTTTCGTAGGAAAATATGTTTAGAGGGAACTGAAGGTGTGGTCTCTCATCTTGCCTGTCCATTTCCATGTGTCACTGGGTGGTATCCAATACATCCTCTCAATGGCAGCAGCACCATTTACTACCAATCCTATCAAACATGTATGGACAGAAATCCACACAGTCATAAGGTCATATCATTTCATCCTGTCATTTCTGTATTTTTTAAAGCACATTGCATATTATTGCTTCATATTTTCAGTTTCTAAAACAGATCACCACAAAAAAAGAAGTACAAAGATAGCTCAGTGCTTTGCCAGGCAGATGTGGTATTGTGCTCTCTGTTAGATTCAGTTCAGTATTAAGTGGATAAAATTTTCATCTCCATTTGCTGAGGGATCAGAGTTGGTGATTTAATAGCTCCTTCTGGTTCTACAAATGGAGTGACAAAACATTAAGCTAGCATTCAAGTCCTCTAATTGGTCTGCTGAATCCATACTTCATGTTTACCATAAGGTAGCATCTCAGTGAATAATAACTGTCTTAAGTGACAATATAAACACTCTTGCAAGACTGTTTCTGAAGCATTTATAGTAACAGGCTACTGACTACTAACCTTGATTTATTGCAGTCTATTCCCTAGAATGAAATTATAAACCATTCCAACTGTTCCCACATTTCAGTTAACATTTATAGGTTTCTTTATGTGCAAATGGGAGTCTATAAGGGAATGGATCTATCAGAAGCCAACCAGTTTATCAGCTAGGTATGGAGGAAACGGCTTATAGTAGACAATTTTTACATTGTGGTCTGTTGGAGATACTCCACAGGCCCAAAGTCCATGGCTTTACTCCTTCTTGTAACTGCTACTGTCTAGATGATCTTCAGTGTGCTATTTTAAAAGACCCATTTCCTGTGTGAAGCTTAATGTTCAGATATCCAGTAAATTTACTGTATCAACAAAAATCAATTGTTTTCTAAAGTAATGAATAGTCTTGGAAGATCTAGCTCTAACATGGTATTACATCTTACACAGTTGCATGCACCTATTTAAAACTGAGGTAATGAAACCTAACCTTTCAGATGAACAGTACTTCATACCCCACCCAAAAGTGATGGAAAGCCTTGAAAATCCTATAACTAGTTTCACTGAACTTATGACCAAATGCTTTAGGCCCAATAGTTATAGTAAAACTACCAAAACTATTCACAGGGCTTTTATTTATCGTATAATTCCATCCTGCTTTGATGACCATTTTCTGTGGTGTTTCTAGGTGGGTTTTTCACGGGGTTGGGTGTGATGATTGCCAAGTGATTCTGTAACAATATTGGTTGCTCCTCATTGTGCAATGACTTCAAAAGGTGTAACAGATTTAGATCTTAGCCACTAACACTGGAAAATACTGAAACAAGACTGCTTCTGAATGTGTGGTATAGATACACGATTCGTATATCTTTGTCTCAATGGCTTCTTGACTCTCTTAATATCAAAAAAAGAGTGACGTTTTGAAAAAACAAATCAACTGTATATTTCTTTGGTAAAGAAAAAGCAAACCCTGTGCAGGTGTCTCCAATCTCCTTCATTTTCATAAAATATGAGGTGGCTGAAAATGAGAGGGGAATTTAAAACCTAAGTACTGTTATTCACTGTGCAGATGTCTGTTTCATTCAATTTTTTGCATTATGATCCATAGCAAAGGAGATTCATTTTCATTTAAAACCAGGAAAAAAAAGTTAGATGTGAAGCTACATGCTGAAGACAACTAACAACCCCGTGCAGGCACACCTAATGGGGAACATTGCCAAGAGCTTGAGAACTTTGACATTTGGTTTTACAAGAGTGAGGGCCTGACCCATGCAAACTGATCAGCCAGTCCTTCATTAGCGATGAAGGCTCCTGGACATAAAAGTGGCCTGTGACAGCCACTTTTCATTAGGATGCTTTGTGTATTTCATTATTCTTCACAGAGTTTTTGCAATAAGGCAAAGAAGAAACCAAGCAGATGGAAAGCTTTCCCTGTTCATTTTACTCACTGTCTTGTTCATTAAATAGAAGAGGAAAATAAAGACAGACTCACTTTCTCTTCTTTTCCCCACTAGTCTTATTCCCTCTCCAAATTAGCCAACAAGACATTCCTGTGCATTGTTAATGATTGAGGAGAACAACCACATTGGCTGAAGAGTGAAAATAAAATCTGTGTCCTAAAGTCTGGGGTTCATGAGCCAACAGACTTCTTGTAAATACTAGTTAACTCTCACTGTGCTGTGTCCTTTACCTTCCCCTCAAGGATTTTCAGTGGCTCCTGTGAACAAGGCATTGGACTGTAAACATCGCAATCTGACAAGCGTTACGGTATCATAAGCGTGATGTATATGCATAATCATAAGCATATGGGTAGTGGTGTAATAATTATAGACTCCCCATGGTTTCTTATATTATAAGTTCCTAGTTCTGTGTAAGCAAAAAAAGGGAAACTCTTTCACCTCACATTATTTTTAAGAGGTTGTGGTGAAAATTAGCATGTAACCAAGAAAATATAGTGGATTTTTAAATGCACGCGCACACACACACACATATATATATACAAAGGCACACAGACACACAAAACCCCCTGTGGTGCTATCTTGCTTTTAATATTGCCGTGGGGCAACATTCAAGTTGTTGTTTTTCTTATTTTAGCATTTATACTCCAGTGACAAGGGCTGAATCTAATCAGCGTAAACACAGCTATGTAGAGATCAAAACCCACAAAGATGTTTTGAAGATTGAAAAGACTGGAAGAAAAGGCTTAATTGAATTCAACCACAATGTGCCATTAGTTTGAAGAGACGCATAAACATACTACAGGCTTCTAGGTACATAATTCCATTTTAGGAAACCTAAGACCATGAACTCTCACTTGCTCTAAAGGGAATAACACAGGGACATAAGACACTTCCCGGCACAGAATTACTCACATTATTCAAACTACCTATAAGTAGATTAATGTGGTTTTTTGCCATTAACTTCAAGTATGCTGATTCTCCATATCTGTCTTACTGTGTTGATACGATATTCATAACAAGATTGCCCAATAAAAGAAAACTAGAGGACAAAAAAAAAAATGCAGTCAGCTGAGATAACTTTCTCTTCTGCTGTACCTATTTATGCATCATTTGCTTAAAATGAAATTTCACTCAACAAACCACCCACCTAGTTTTCTACTGCAATTATATTTTATTGCACTTTGAAAGCGTGGGCTTTTAATTATTAGCGACTTATACGTTTCTAAATCCTTGCCAAAGTCAGTGGCAGACTAGGAGAGACCTTTCTTCCACTATGAAGTTATTGCATCTCATCTAAATTAAAACTTGGTGTCTGTATCTTTCTTCATACTTTTGCTCAGGCTTTAATTTTGTTTAGATGTATGGGATGCCATGGAAGAAACACAGAGCCTGCAGGGGAGTAAGGGTGGCAGAATGGGAGAAGCACGGGAGCACTCCTCAGATTACAGTGTCAGACACACCAAAGCATGCTGGTGAGTGTTTGGAGCTGCAGACCTGAAGATACCAGGGCATGGGATGGGAAAGTGACACTAGTTCTCCAAATAGCTCTTTGGACACCTGCTGCCCGTGGTTGGTCATGCATGGCTGGGGGTTCTCTGGCACAAGCGAAGCACCTCTATGCAGAGGAGGGAGCAGGCTGGAGGCCTCAGCTGTTCAAGACAGTCTCTTCAAAGTCTGAACAGCCTTCAGCTCTGCCCTTGATATTCAGCCCCTCAAGATTTAAACCCCTCAAGATTTTAAACAACTTGGCAATTTTTTTTAGTTGTTAATCAGTAGCTATAACTGGCCAGTTACAATTAAACAATTGCATTACAAACATTATATCCCTGGATAACCTTTTGTTTTAAGGAAAAGTGAAGACAATCCCAAGGTGAATGGCCTGTCTAAACAAGAGCTACCAGGAGTGAAGTCAGCAGGACTGAGCAGTAGCCGGGGGGAAGGTAATTCTGGCAGTGGGTTATTGTGATCATTGGCTCATTGACCACATGCTCAAAAGGGACCCCAGACTCAAATGGAGAGAAGAATTGCACATGAGGACTAATTAGCATAAGGAGCAAGAGATGTAACCAGCAAATATGGGTTTGAGTCCTAATTAATAAAAAAGGTATGTAATCCATAACCAATGAATGAATAATACCTTTGTTTAATAGAATGTATGAATATTATAAAGTTTTGTTTCAGTTTGAGACAATTTGGAGGGGCAAAGACCTTGGATGGAAGTCTCCTTCCTCTGATTCAATACCCCTGGTTCTCTCCAATACAGAGAGAGAGAGGGAGATTGAGAGAGAGAGAGAGAGAGAGAGAGAGAGGGATGAAATACAGCCAGATGTAAATGAAAAAAAAAATCTCTTTATCAAGAAGAATGCTAATACTGATAATACTGAGTTAAGCTAACCAGGAAAATTCCCAAGCTCCTGCCCACTGGACCAAAACAAGGTAGTGGTTGGCCACTCCCCACCCGTTAAAACCTGGCAGGAATGGTTTGGAGGGTCAGTGCTGGAGTGAGGCTGCAGTGATGGCACAGGCAGGTGGAGCAGGGCTGCACCTGGAAGGACCCACAAGACACCTGCCAGATCCAGCGATGAGACCTGGTTGCTGCAACTCCGATGGTGGTTGTAGTCCTGATCTCCTGACATGATGGTGAAGGCTTGGGTGGTAGAAGTCCCGTGGAGTGAGGGAAGGAGACCCTTGACCTGCTGAATGAAGTCTGAGTGTGGTCTTTATTGGGCTCGGGCAGGTGGGAATGCCTGTGGTATCTCCCCTGGGGCAGGGAGTTCTTCACTGGATGATTAATTACTGGATTACGGGACATTTTGACAGTCTTTGACACCTTCCAAGCACAGGTGGATCCTTTATGTCCATCAGCAGAGATGAATATCTTCAGGCCATGTGAGTGATTTATCCTGATATCTCCCGGAGAAGAGTTATCACAGATGAGTTATTTGTGTAAGGACAAAGAAACAACACTCAGCCCGTAGCCTGAGGTGGCAGGTGTGCAC
>JAYRBT010000093.1:38599377-38619539 GCA_036023395.1 Myiotriccus ornatus | reverse complement strand
AGGGAAGTGATCACAGTACAAAGCCTATCAGAGTTCAAGGAACATCTGGACAATGCCCTTAATAATATGGTTTAGTGTTAGGTGGTCCTGCAAGGAGCACTGTGTTGCACTTGATTATCCTTATGGGTCTCTTCCAACTCAAGATATTCTTTGATTCCTGACAAAGTACTTTGGTAGGAGGAACAAATGTCACAGTGGGAAAAAAGGAGAGAGCATATCCATACTATATTGTACACTTTACGCACCTAAATTAAGCATAGAACAGACAGTTAAATTAGAAGCTTAAGTTGCAGTAAAAGGAAAAAGAAAACCATGCCCTGCAGGTTCTGAAGGAATAGTGGGCTCCGATTCAGTTTGCTACTAAAGTAACTAAAAGTATACAGTTTGAATAGCACAAACAGAACATTAAAATGAAGCTCACTGATTTTAGGGACAGAGAACCAGGGACAATTTTCTGTCATGTAGCATTCTCAGATTAAAACCAAATGTCATTCAGACATGAGCTGTAGTTCAGCTACACACAGCTGGAAACAACCACAAGGAGAAATTCAGCATATACTATGGAGATGATTAACATAAATGATCACTAATGACACGAAAACTCATTCACCAGATCACCTGGAGCCAAACAGATACTTCTGTTGGGTTTTAAGATTCCTACTTATCATGTCATCAGCCTGGATTTCTTCAAGTCTTTCTATGGCTTGACTACAGTTTCACATTTCACCTTTTATGGTAAAAGAAGTCACTAAGACAAAGATTCTTGCTGTTGGAAGACCTTCCTAACATAGGGAAAATATTGTCCAGCAGTTTTTATGTGCAATCTCTTCTAAATCCTTAAGGGAAAGTTCAAAGAAGACCACAGTTCTCTCTAACCCTTTATGTTACACTGAATTAATTGCTAAAAAACCCCTTGCATTTGATTCATCAATTTAAGTTTATATGTCAGTGTGTTCCTTGTTGTTTCGTTAAAAAGGATATTCATAGCCTAGTTTTCTGGCACTTGTCTTGAGATAGAGTGAGGGGAAAAAAACCCCACTAAAACCCAATAAATAATTTCTCTGATTTTTTTTTTTTTCTGATAAAGAACGCATCCTCAGCTCTCTTCCAGACCCTTTGTGCTGCTCTGACAATAGGAAGAGCCAGAAAATCCTTGTAACTCATCATGGCTAGGCTTTTCGAATGAAGATTTGAGAAGGGCTCTACCCACGCTTGGCACAAGCGCGCTGATGGCTGAGAAGGCCAGTGTGGGATAGACTAGTTACTTGGCATCCCTATTCAAGAGAAGAAATCCCCCAGATTGGATGGTGGATGCTTTTCCTACTCCAAACTGCACATCAGCCACAGGTCAGACTATATGATCAAGATTTATGGTCTGATAACTGTCCCACTTAATTATACAGATGACCATGGATAAGGCTGTGGGATGGCCAGTGTCTTCTTCACCTTGGCCTTTGCTGATATGGTCTCCCAAGCCTCTATGTCTAGGAACGGAGTTCAAGGAAGAAAGGAGGTACTGGGAGATGAGGATTTCTAACCTCTCTAGAGAAATCCTGTCCCCTGTGTGTGCACAGGACCGGAAAGGACACATCCAACGGTAGCAAGCAAGCTGGCTGACACCTCAGCATAGCTACTGCCTAACATCTTGGATAGGTGATGACTACAGAAAGGCAAATGTGGTCCCCATTCCCTAGAAACAGAAAAGAAGGGTCATCTGGTGAACTACCAGCCAGTTCTCCTCTTCTCATCTATGGGAAATTCATGTGGTGAATCAATCCCCTTGGAGATTTCTTCCAGGCACATGAAGTTGGCAGCTGTGGCACGTAACAGACATGTATTTACCAAGAGTAACACAGAGCAGTGGATGCAGTTTACCTCAATTTTAGTAACAGTTTCAACAGATTCTGCCATGGTATTTTCATATTCAGGTTCAGGCATGAGGTCTGGGTGGGGAGAAAGCTACATGCGTAAAAAATGGTTGGGTGGTCAGGTTTAAAGGCTGGTGATTAATGGTTTCTGCTCTATCTGAAAGCCAGTTAGGGGTGCCACTTTCCACTTTCCATGTCTTCTTACACCCTTCCCAAATAAAGTAACAACCACATCACAATAACTCCACCCCAAACCTAACCAGGTGCCTAGCAAACATGAAACTTACAGTGGAGAAATAATAGTGTTGCAAAAAAGAATTGAAATATTTAGCTAAATAGGCAAAGTAAAAAAACCTAGCTGCTCATGAAAGCTGAAAGAAAACTGCTTCATCTTGGATAGCCTGCATGATGCTGGCTGAGCCTATCATGAAAGTTTCCTCTGCACCCCTCAAAAACTAAGCCCTCCTGCGGCATTTTGCACCATTTTCTAGACCACCCACTCAGACAAGGATACACAAACCACATGTGCTAGGAATGTCTGCCCTGCACTGAAAGCAGTATCAGCATTACAACCATATTATTCCTTGCAGTTAGGCTTTTAATAGAACTTACTTATATTTTCAATACCTTTGGTTCTCTAATGGTTTGTATGTCGTCACTTTACTGGCCATTAAATGCTTAAGGATTTGAAAGGGAAATGTAATCAGCATTATCAGAGTAGAAATATTTCTAGCAAATACTTCCTTTCCTTTTATCCCCTCCCCTAAAGAGATAGGCTTTATTTCTAGATCTAACTTAAAAAATTTAACTGACATCTTCACAAACCCACTATTTCCTCAATAGGACTCAGACCTTGCATTCTGTCTCCCTGTGAGCAATGATAAAATTTATTCCTTACTGTGAAGAGAATGGTAACATTTACAAACAGAAAACCCAGCTTTATAGCATCAGTTTTCCGAAGGAACATAGAAAATGCATAACCCATTTGACGGAAGATTCAGGATACAGCTACTTTCAGTCAGAATTACACTGAATGATGATAAAAATACATCCCCTGCTGCATTCACAGGCCTACATTTGACTTTGCTCAAACTTCCAGACTGGAAAAATTACAAGTAAATGAAAAATGCAAGATTATCACTTTGCAGTACAATCAATCTGGCTGAGATAAAACATAGACTGTAAGTCAGATGCAACACTGAAACAAATGTGAAACAGACATTAGCAACTCAAACAATAAAACAGCTTAGATTTTTGAATGATGCTGCAATCTCAATCTCCCTCTCTCTCTAGTCAGCAACAACTGCACCAGATTTTACAGTAGCAAACAAAAGCAGCTGTATTACGGCATCTCTTCTTCACACTTTTTTTCTGTCATTCCTCCCCCACAGGCTTTGTTCTCACTGTGGTAATACTTCTATTCCCTGTCTAGTCAGTGGCACTTCTTGCTGCTCAGTCACATGCAAGGTACATGATAGTGTTTTGATGTTAGTTTATCTGCTGAGACACAGACCCAGCCTTGTAAATATCATTGCTTTAGCAGCTTTAATGTACTGATTAAATCCAAAGCATGCACAAAAGCACTGCAGATATATGGGGTTTAGTCCTTGTTATCTGTTGGTAATCCTCTTATGCCCAGAAGTAAAGTTTCTTCATATAGTGTACAGAATAGCTTCCTGGTGTACATTGCATTCCACTGTACACTGCTTAACAATTAAGAAAGCTGTTGAGGCCCATAGAAACACAGCCTCACACTTGTTAAACTTCGGAACATGCCTTGTACTGCTTATTTTTGCAGTTTCTGCTAGTTTTGACTGTGGATGAAAATCTGACAAAATTTTCATCTTAACGCTCAATTTCTGCAAATCGTGGACTTACGACAAACACAAAACAGACTCTATAGACCGAAACAAGAGTTTGCTAAAAGATAGTTTGTCATTAAACTGCAAGTGGTAAAAGATGGGATATGGTGTGTACGAACAAAGATGGTATGAAGTGAAACCTACCATCAGAGCAACCTCTGGAGCAATGTCTGCATACAGAAACTGAATGGGGCAGTTTTCACTTCAAACAATTGTACAGCTTTCCCATCAATTTTGCAAACTAAGTAAAGGGTCTTGAAATCAACAGATCATTCAGAAGGCCCAAAACACTGGTACAGCTTCTAAGAAAGGAAGATGTTACCAAGTAAGGACCAAGGACTCAAAACAGATTGTGAAAGTACTTTATTTCACTGAGAGAATGGGAAAGAAAAACAGTGGGTCCGGCAAAACCCAAGAACTTGTGATTTCCTTCCCAGAGACTAAAAGAAACTTCATTAGAAATATACTGGGCTCTCCAAATGCATTGTACTCTGTGTACTTTGTTTCTGAATTGAAAGCATAGACTTTTCCTTAGAAGACCAGACCAATGATGAGAGAGAAATGATAACCACTTCCTACGGTGCAAAGGCTAAAGACTGAGCGTGGGTTTACTTTTACTGTGGAAGACTCTCTTCACTTCAGTGTATACCCCCTCCTCCTTTCTTGCTCTTTCTCTTTAGCATGGGCTAAGATGGCCTCCAAATATAAAAGATATTGAAATTTTTGTAAGGCCCCTCAGCAGATGCAGATTTCTGAAAAATACCAAAAATTAAACTTTGTCTACCCAATTGCACATTCACTTTCTGAGGTGGAAAGTTACTTGTGAGATGAAAACTGTCTTTGCTACTGGATACAACTACTGCTCTAGTAACAGTGACTCAAACTGAAAATTACTTTAGATATTGGAACTTACTGCTAACCTCCACCTGGTCACTGCAATGAATTAATCCAAATTCTCTCATATAACTGTTTCAAATAGCTTGATGTTAAGTAAAACTCCAGAATGTTTACCAAAACACTTTAACCCATCCCAAAGATCACTGCTTACAGACATTAAAGTCTGGGAAGGTATCTTCTGTTTTTATCTTTAAGGGAAATATGAATGTCAGAAATTAAGTGAACATGGATTTATTTTGTTTCTGTATACACAATTAGATGAAAACAGTTAACTTTTAAATTTAGACCAAAACTTAGTAGCTTTACTTCTATCAGAATTTCGTGAAAAAGTCAGCACACAGATAGACACCTGCAGTCTATTTTATTCTTTCTCCCAGTGAATTAGGAAACTTAAGAGTTTAAGTACAATCCACAGTTTGCATGAAATTCAGCACTGATTTGATACTGTAATTGCTGTCTTCTCCCTTTTACACCTATTCTCCCAGTCTCTCTTTTCTTCCACCCCTGTTTGCAGTGTATAATAAAGTTTATTCTGATATTTAAAGGACAAAATGATTCATTTCACCATTTCTAAAAAAACAGTGCAATAGTCGTACTAGAAGTATCCCCTTCTGAAACTCAATGAGTCTTTATCACAAGACTTAGTTAGAAAAGTCAAAATGGACAAATTTCTATATACATCTGGTATAACTAAAAGACAGGAAAGTTGAACACACATTGGTAGACCAAAGATTTTTAAGGTTGCTTGTAGATTTCCAAGCATTTTCATATAAAACAATCAATAAAAATTGAAGTTTATCCCCTTCACATGCACCCCTGTTCCCTTCCCCATTATCACCAGCCTTCTGTCAATAGTAATGTTAGCATTATACTCCCATTCCTTCACCCCTCCCCAATTGCACATTAAGACATGGACTCAAAAGAACAACATAACGTTTCAAGTATGCTTCATGCCAATCATCAATAAGAGTCATAACATTACTGAAAAAGTACACTTATTCTTTGGAAGCCTAAGAAGGACTTCCTGTGGAGTGTGATCAAACGACATTTTAAATAAGAAAAAAGCCCCCCAGCCAATACATATCGTGCCCTTTCAAAAAGAGTAAAGTGTAAAATTTTCTTTGGACTTAAAGAAACAGTATTAAGATTTACTATCTGAATAAGAAATAACCCCAATAGTTTTTCAGTGCTGCACAAACTGTGCACATGAAACAGTAAGTCATAAAGCTACTACTGTTCAGCTCTACACATAGAGACTACATGTGGCATATAAGCATACACAACATACTGGCCTGTCCAGTAACAAGATACATTGTTTTAAGCTGGTAAACCTGAATAAACCTTTGCATCCAGAAGTATTTTTTAAATTATTTTCTCTTTTCTTTTAGGAATTTGGATTTCTAATAGAACAGGGATGATTCCATCAAGAAACCATCAGCAATATGAGAGCATAAAGCATTGATGTGAAACTGAGCACACATCCCTCTCATTTGATCATGCATGAAAAAAGATCCTGATTTTAAGAAACAGTAGATGGTATGAAAGAATACTCATTTTTATAGACAAGAAGTTCTTCTGGAAACACAAGCAAGTTATTGAACAGATCCCAAAATCTGGGTAGTGTAAAAAGCATGTATGCGTGTGTGTGTGTGTATATACACATACATATATGTACAGGTGCAGTGTATGTGTATATATAAACACACACAGACGATATCATAGATGTATTTATTCCGACACATAACTGTATAACATATTTCTTTTAAAATAAAAGGTTTTAATTTAGCAGTTGTAAAAAACCAAAAACCAGAAAAAAATCCCCAAAACAAACTAAGCAGACCATATAATATATGAGCAAACAAAAATGTTATGCAAAGAGTTTTATGGTAGAAGTGAGTCGCACACTGGCAGCAGAAGAGTGTTGAAATTTATAGTAATAAATAGCTCCAAATTAAGAATTTTCTACAACATTTTCTTTAAGGACAGGACCAGTATATTCTTTTATGATGATCCTGCAGAACACTTTCACTCTAATATATATTTAATTTTGTAACATTACAACAGATACAAGAATGTAGACTGTGAAAGTTGCCAGATTTATGACAGTATACATTACATTTTTTGTTCAAAATCCTATTGGCTTATTCACTGAGGCTAAACAGCAAGTCATATGATGCTATTTGGTGCATTTTTTTACCATGGTCAAGATTAATAAGTGGACAGAATCAAGGAGCTGCGGTCCAACTTGCTGTGGTCCAACCCACTGTGGCAGACAGGAAACGAAATATACAACCACTGTTTGGTCACTAAGTTTGTATCTTGTTTCCTGGAACTGCAGAGGTGGAATCAAGACTGTAGTGTTTTAATTGATAGTGAAAGATAGCCAGAAGTGGCATTTTAACATGAATAAGGTTACTAGGCTTGGGAAAGTACTGCATCAAAAGAGCACACATAGAATCCCACTACTTGCAACATCTGGTAGTGTCACTCAATGACTGATGGACTTTAGGATACATGTATGCAGTAATAAATAGATCAGTTATGTAATAAGGCAGTGTGTTGAACATGCATTCATCTTGTGGACTTGAACACCACAGAGAGAGATACATGATATCATACACATTCAATAAGAACAAGTATTTTTGTTTGTTTTTCTGTGTTTGTTTTTCAAGGCTATCCAGGCAAACTCTTCCAGAGCATTTTCTTCTTGAGAAAGAGTGGTCCTCTGAGTCTGGTCACTTTTCTTCTCCCTTATCAAGAGATGATGACTGTCTATAAGGAAAAACAGAAGCTGAAGAGGATTGCTTCACTTTTTTTTCCCCTCGGTTTTGGCTGCATCATTCTGCACATGTCATTTAAAGAGAAGTATTTTTATGCAGCCAGATGCTGAATCCTCAGGAAGTTCCAGATGTTTCCAGGTAACTCTGTAGTTTACGGACTGTGGTTTTGTCCAGTGAACAAAGATCAAAGTCAAAGGTTGTATTTGTGATATGAAAATGTCCAGTTTCTTCTATAAGATTTACTATCTGAAACAAAAGAAAAGATGCAGTTGAAAATTCTAGAAGTTTTACATGCCTACTGAACATATTAACATGCCACTGAGTATCATGAAAGCCTTCAAATGAGCCCAATTGCCCCAATACTTGCACATTAAACCACCACCTCTATCTCTCACTTCCTTTCTGACATCACTATTGTCCAAACTACAGTACCTCAGTTGGTTGGTGTTTTTTTATTTTTAAATTATCATCAGCCATAATGTCAAACATTTACTGTGTGCATAGCTTCTAAGCAGGTTACATTAGGAAATAATTGGCATGAGCCTTTCTGCAAGCAAGGGAAAGAAATAAATTCTTTCAGAGTCTACTCCATATCAAACAAAAAATACATTTAAGGGCTCTCACATAAGAATTGTAAGTTCATGTACTAGTAGTTATTTCTTGAGTAACAGACTTAAATTTAATTTTTTAGCTAGATCAACCCTGAAAAGACTCCTAGCAATGCCATAGCTTTCATTAGAAGAGGAAACAGAAGAGCGGTTTGGAGTTCTTGAGAAGAATAGGGACTAAAACATCTCTCCTATGAGTAAAGGCTCCCAGAGCTGGGACTCTTCAGTCTGGAGAAGAGAAGGCTCAGAGCAGATTTTTCAGTGTGTACAAATACCCAAAGGGAGGGTGTAAATAATACAGAGCCAGGTTCTTTCCAGTGGTACACAGTGACAGGACCTGGGCCAGTGGGCACAAACTGAAACACAGGAGGCTCCTTTTGAACATCAGGTGACACCTTTTTCCTGTGAGGTTGACCAACCACTGGCACAGGTCACCCAGGGTGGTTGTGAGGTCTCCATGCTTGGAGATATTCCCAAGTCACATGACATAGTCCTGGGCAGCTGGCTCTACATGTCCCTGTGACCTCCAGAGATCCCTTCCAACCTCAACCATTCTATGATTCTGTGAGATCAACAGTGCATATCTGTGTTCTTTAGTGACATTTTTAGTCTCTGAATTGTAGTCTACATTTTTAAAGAATCATCCTACTCATACTGAATTGCTGTAAAAAGTAACTCCAGATATGTTAAGCTCTAGGATGTCCGCTTACCTAGAAAAAAACAGTAAGCATCTTGAAAAGCCAAAGCATTATTTGTCAGAGAGGGCTAATGTCATCGGGAGGATGACCATTGAATAAAAACTGGGCACTCTATGATGATGATCCAATATTCAGCATTTATTGCTTCGTCCAGTATATATTACATCTTGTTCTCTTACAGCTCACTCACACACACTGTCTCTACAGAATCTCACATACCAAAACTATTCTTAGCTCTGTTATCTATAATTTACCACTAGACTTCACATATGATTGGATGTTCACCTCTTATTTACATTCTTTCCTTGCTGCTAGGCTCCATGGCCTTGCTGCATACCTCCACAATTCCCCCTTTTTTTGTATTTGTGCCAAAAAAAATTGCCTGGGTTGTCCTTTACAGGGCCCTTTGCAAACACGAGGCTAACACAGTGCCAACACACTACAGCTATGAATCTCTTCTGTGAGAGCCCAGGAGAACACACCAGAAGGCACCCCATCCTGAAGTGGGCCTCTGGGTAATGTCATGGACTAAGAGAACATTGCTGCTCTTCTCAGTCTTTCCAACCATCCCTTGTGCTCTGTTCAGGTTAGACTCTATGTCCTGTTTGAAACCTTCAGCTTGGAACCCATTAGTTCTTGGGCTTCCACATATACCTCCACTGAAACACGACTGCCAGATATTCCTTGATTGTTTTGAGCTTTGTTACTCTGACAGTAATTCCTTTTCCACAGCTGGAGGAGATACAGATGTATGCACATGTGTCTTACAGAGTGTACCTTAAAATGATGAATCTGGTAAGGATACACCAATTTGACAAAGAACAATGAATTTAAACTAAATGTTTTGTAATTTTCCGCTATTTCATTATATAAATAGGTATTTTTTCTTCTCAGACCACAGAAATAAAGACTATGTCAATGATAAATGGCATAACTTCATGTGTACTGTCAGACATGGAATGACATGGCCCAGGATAGATTAAACAGAATGGAAACAAAATAAAATAATAAAAGGGAAATGCCTATTACAGTAAAAATCTCCCTTTTCAATCACCTCCTATTTTCCAGGTTTGAAAAATAAAAACAAAATATGTTTAATTTGGTTTGCAGCTGTCTGAAATTCTGAAAATACTTAGGAAAAATCCTGCTCTTATTAATACTTCATTTAAATCTGTGCCTGTTGTTTGCAATTTTTTTCTGTATGGGAATTCTTAATCTAAAATGACCAGCTTCATTGTCCACTTGTTGATTCCCAGATTCTTGTAACCCTTTTCCACCTCCTACTGTTCTGCAATTGATGTGAGAGAAAAAAAAATCAAATGGGACAAAACTTAGTGTTAGCAAAGAGAATTTCTGGCACTCTTTCGAGCCTCATCTAAGAGGGAAGCTAAGGTAAGGAGTCAATCCAGCCTCCTTTTGTAAAGTTTGGAATCTAATCTCAGGCTTGGTCTCTGAATGTCCACTGTGTGACAAATAAATGGCTGCAAAAGAAGTTTACAGAAACTAAGGCTACGAAGATGCAGCTATGCTGAATAATTCTGTCTAACACTTCCTTGTTTTACTGTGGAAGAATACCACCCCTCACAACCCCCACTGCAATATACCTGATTTTAGAAACATGGATTACACAAAAGTGTTAGCACATGTATTTTTAAGCAGTCCTGCATATTTTAAGAAATGGATTACTGATCAAGTTCTGCTTTGGGCTTTTAAGCTCTAGGTCAAGGGAAATATAAACATTTTAAACATATCCCTCATTCCAGCCCTCAAGAAATACCGTCACTATGTCTAGGCACCTGACAAATCAGACTGAAATGAACCCCAAAGGTTTTAATGAATGTACCAACATGTATCAAGATAAACCCAGACAGCTCAATGAAAAACACTTGCCTGTGTGCCAGTCAATGAGGAATTCATGACCTACAGTATTAGCATATGCATCCTTGTGCTATTGAGAAATACTTCAAAAGGAATAAAAGGCTGAGACTAGTTGCTAGGAAGTCTGACAGTTCTAACACTAAAAACACAGCATTAAAATGTTTTATTTGGAGAGCTCAGGCTGCAAAGAACAAAAATATCCCATTTGTTACTGCTGTAGTAAGCTTTGCTTTTCTGCTGTAAATTACATCTCTGTTTATATAATGTCTCTCCAGCTCAGTTTCATCATTATCCATCATAGTATAACTATTTATCAGCCTTTAAACAAGCAAATGAGTGTGTTTGTATAAGGAAGCCAAAGTGCAACTAATGACATAGTCATTTTTCAATTTATGGAGGGTTTTAGGCCATGTGATAGTTTCCAGACCTCCAAGCTGCCCCTGGCAGAAAATTCTCAGAAGATAGTTGCCATCTGAAGTTAAGCACCTTGTGGACATAAGCAATGTAATTTTCAGCCATGCTGTGTACTCTCAATTTCTTCCTTATGTCTCTGCTGTCTAGTGCACAGGGTTCCAGATTTTTCACCAGCTGAAGATATGATTTCTGATGCTTTAAAATAAGAGGCAAAGTCTTACCAAAAATGTTGTTGCATTTTACAGGGTCATATTAACATTATCTGCACTGAAACTGCAGTTAGGAACATAGCTTTAGTCAGCTAAATTTTAATATATTAGACATGCAGCATTAATATTTCATGGTAGACTTAATTATCCTATTAACTGAAAATCACAGAGTTAAAAAAAAAAGCCTAACCACTATAAATTCCAATCTCTCTTTACAGTGAAAGAGGTGGGAGAGATCTTTATTTTTAAAACGTAATTTCAGACCAGTTTCTGTCTTGCCGTGGTCCAATAGTCATATAGAAATAGCTCAGGTGATTCTCACAGGACTAATTTTTTAGTCAAATGTTCTTTTTCAGGTCTTCTCCCTCTCAGGCAATTCTTACATACCTGTAAGTAGTATTTTATAACAGAATTATTTCACTATAACTCTAGGCACTTGCAGCACAGTATCACCTCTCTCCTTGCCTTCTCCCTTTCTCGGCTTCCTTTAGCAAAGTGTCTCAAAGAGAAATGCCTCTCTTGGAACAAAGTCACATTTTCAAACAGATACATTTTTCTCATTTCCAATTTGGCTGCATTTCTGCATGTTGTCATGCCTATGGACTTGGTAACAACTGAGATTGCAAAAAATAATAATAATAATAAAAAAAAAATAGTCTTTTTCATGTCCCTCAGCATAAGTTTCAAAAGCCTGTGCTTTTTACATTATCAATGCCTTCACTGTTCTTTTGCAATTCCCTTCTCTAGAAATTCCCTCAAAGTCTGTGGGTAGCGGACTTTGACATGTGCAAGAGACTATTACCTGCCCTAACATAAACTAGAGAGATGACAACCACCATTCAGTAACACATGACTGACTCTACCCCCACCTCCTTTAAAACTCTTGTAGCTGTCTACAATTTTCTGTTGCATATTTTTGCACTCTTATGCAGTAGCCACCATCCCTGTCTGCAGTTTTGCCCCTTGCTCTCCTGATCTTTGTACTCTCCTTGACTGTTATACTTCCTGTAGTATATGCTTGTATTTCTCAGTCTAGAAGTTTCGCATTCATTCCTAAAAACTTTCTCAGCTCTGTACCTTTTTAATTTCTGTGCACCCTGGAAGTATTTTACATTAACTACATAGCTGCAAAGCAGTAAGCACATTTAAGATGGGATGACAGTTTATTTGCAATGCAAAGAAGCACAAATTCTCTGCAATTTATCCATTCAGTATTGTGAAGATATTTCTGTAAACTGATAAAATCATAGGAATTAATGAATTAAGGGATTAACGGTTTTAAAACTAAGCTGTATTTTGTTTCATAGCAGCATAGACCATTTGCTAGTGCAGACTGGCTAACAGATAACTGGTAACTTGGCTCTTCCACTCATTTCTGTAGGTCTCTGTAGCTGCTACCAGCTGTTGGTACAGAACTGAACTACTGCAGCAACCTGCAGTCAGGTCATAAATCCAGCTTTACTGGGGCTGTAGTGACAGCTTGCACATGCTCTGAACCAAGGGAAACAATCTGCAAGAACAACTCCCCCCAAGAAACAAGGCAACATCAATTCTACATGAAACTTTCATAATCTGAGTAATAATATATAAGTAATCATAGATTACAGTATTAAAATTACTCGCTCTTAATACATTAAAATACCTTATTCTTAATGCAAGTTGTGAGGCAAAGATGGTGAAAGAATCTTTTCTCTGGTTTGATAAATACTCTCAAGAGTTAAAAAAAAAAAAAGTCTATTTTAAAATGCACAAGAATATACTGATCTTTTTAATTTTCATCTTTTTCTTTACTCAGAATAAGATACTCTAAATTTTCAGCTCAGTTATGTTTCTTTTCAGAGTTTGTACCTTGTATTAGTAACTTCCCACAAAGCATATTATAACACTACTCTAACATCAGAATGAAGATTTAGTGGACAAACCCATCATTTTTCCAACAAAGGTAAATACTTCTTCCCCACCAAATAAATGCTACTAGCAGAGAAAGAGCATTATGTGTTCAACTTGAACTATCTTATTTGCTTAGAAAATATTTCTTAGGATGACAGAAGAATTCCAATTGAAAGGGATTTTGCTTGTCCCAGCCTGTGCCCAGGGCAGCCTCAGTTGTCAAGTCAGATCTGCCTGCTCCAGGCTTATCGTGTCAGAATTTTAAAAGCTCCAAGGATGGAGCACAGTCTCTCCAGAACTCTCTATTCCAGTTTTAGACCAACCTCATGTGGAAAAAAAAAGGTTTCTTGGTTGTTTTTTTGTTTTGTTTTGTTTTTTTGTTGCTTTGCATAAAAGGTTTTGCAGTTGATTTTCTTTTTCAAAGTTTCACATGAAGCTGGTGAAGCAGCCCCAGTGAAAGCTTGGTTTATGGTTGGACTGCACAGGCTGGGACAGTAGTTCAGTTCTGTACCAGCAGCTGGTAACAGTGTAATAATACTGGCTACAAAGGTCTGCTAGAAGCAATACCATTTTAAGAATTATGAATAAGGTGAAGATTGAGTGTTGCAATTGCTACCTTTTAGCCTCATGCACAATAATTTCCCAGTGTAGATAAACATTTGACTCTGCCACCGTTCTAAACACGTGCTTTGGTTCCCTTGGAAACTTGGGAGTCATCAGTACATTAAATATGAAGGGTAACCAATACGCACCACTGTGTGTTGTAACAACAAAATATGACAAAGTTATTGGAATTCATCTTTAATTAAGATTATCCTTAATGAAGGTCTTCCTTTTCACTGACCTCTCAATAGTTTTCACATCTTTACTCACAACATTGAGCCTGAACTAGTAAGCAGATTAGTGGTGGGACTTGAAAATACTGTTAACACACTCTGTTGAGAAATTTGACATGTGATTGCAATCATTTAGAAGTGGTAAAAGTTTCCCTCTTTACAACATCTCCACAACTGGCACATAATTGTGCTAAACATAATAAAACCATCTGTGCTACAATTACATCTTCTTTGTTGACGGTGCTTATTATTTAATCTTTAGAATCTGTAGTCCAATATTACCTGACAGTGGCATCCAAAACCAAGAATACTTTCTTTGTTCTTACTATTGGATAACCTTTCAACACATTTGGAGTCTTTTAGGTTTCTGTATTTTCATATTTTACTTGTTGCACAACTTCAGAAGATTCATTGAATATATTATGTCCTTCCTCAAAGTGGATTTTGCTTTGAATTCCATGTTTTCTACCACATTAAAACCACTTTAACTGTTTCTAAGAAAAGGCAGTTCATTTTCAGGAAAAAAGCAACAAGATTTTTACCAAGTCACAGCTGTATCCATTTTCCCATCCTGTTTTAATAATTATTAATATAGTATGTTAAGAAACATAACAATGAATTGGTGAAAAATTTAGTTCAGGCAGGCATTTTTTAAAAAATTGTTGTTTAGTGTGAATTTAAAGTATGCATAAGCTTTTATGGATTATACAGGCCTGAAGGCTATTAAACCTGATTATAGAGTTTTAGATAAAGGCAAAAAAAATAGATGTGACTTCATCATTTCAATGAGCATGGTGTGATATTGCATGAGAGTGCTCCTCACCTGCTGCAGTACATGTCTCTCTCTCAATGTCATTAATCTTCTGTGAAGCTCTACTAGTTCATCGAGATATGCCTAGAAACAAATCCCCCCCATAAACAAATTGTTAATTAAGTCACAGCTTTGTATTTAATAAACTTCAGATGTCTTCAAAAACAATACAAATGGAGATTTTATTTTCAATCTTAAAATTACAGAATATCCTGCGTTGGAGAGGACCCACAAGGATTATCGAGTCCAACTCCTGGCCCTGTACAGGACCATCCCCAAGAGTCACACCATGTGCCTGAGATCATTGTCCAAAGACTTCCTGAAGTCTGTCAGGCTTGGTGCTGTGACCACTTCCCTGGGGAGCCTGTTCCAGTGCCCAACCACCCTCTAGGTGAAGAACCTTTTCCTAACATCCAACCTAAACTTCTCCTGAAACAGCTTCAGGTTATTCCCTTGGATCCTGTCACTGGTCACCAGAGAAGAGATCAGTGCCTGCCCCTCTGCTTCCCCTTGTAAGGAAGTTGTAGATTGAGATGAGGTCTCCCCTAAGCCTGTTCTCCAGGCTGAATAAGCCAAGTGACCTCAGCTACTCCTCATTCGGCTTCCCCTCAAAGCCCGTCACCATCTTCATTGCCCCCCTTTGGATGCTTTCTAATAGCTTTAGATCCTTGTACTGAGGCACCCAAAACTGCACAAATGACTTGAGGTTAAGACCAAGCTCTTCTTTGAGCTGTATTTTCAGATTTAGAAGTCTAGCTTTCTCTACCTTAATACAACCCAAATACAAGTTTTTGTGGTTTTTTGATAAAAAAAACTGAAAATCAAATGGTCATTTGCTACAGAATAATAATAATATCTATATCTCTACTGCGCCAAAAAGCATCAAAAGACTGGGGATGCCAAAACAGTATCTTTAAGAACAAAACCCAAATCACAATGAAAATCCTTGCTCTCTAAAGCTATGTAATTATTTCTTTTGTGTCAACAGGAAAATATACGGGGAGAGGGATTAAGCAAGATTAATTAAATGGTAAATTCCACTGCTTCCTTCATGGAATGTCAAACACTTCCCACCCCTGCACCCAATTATCAACTTTCTCCTTCAGCTTGAGCCATCAAAAAACTTTTTTTTGCTTTTAAGGAGAGAGAGATATGGCATCCAACTTAAAAATCCAAAAGGCATATGGATCAGAGCACTAAATATCTAGCTACAGATACTGTCGCTTTCATCTCTTGCCTTGTGTTATTGCAAAGTCTACACTAATACCAGTAAAATACGAACCTTCAGAGGAACTTGTCTACACTGGGCAATTGTGCTATGTTCACTCACATAAAGACTTAGAGCTCTTGCCCACAGCCAGCTGACATGATTTTAAACAAAACTCTTTCTCAGTGTTAAATTAACAGTTGCTTCATATCATTCTACTTAACATGCTAAAACTCATTGCCACTTCCTAATCCACAGCCTTCAGAAAGGATTCTGGAAAATACATAGTTGGTTTTTTGGTTTTTTTTTCCTAGTTGATTGATATATTGGCTAGGAATATGTCTGAATTCTCATCTGCAAAAATAATCACTTCCTCTGTGAAGAACAGTACAAACTCATTGTGGAGAGTAGATAAAATAAATAATGGATGGCAGATTCCCAGTTGGTGACATTTGCCAAATCACATGTACTGAAAAGAAGGAAACAAAATTCAAAATATGACAGAAGAAGAAAGAATTGCAGCAAAAAAAATGGAGGGAAAGATCTGCACCTAAAAGACCACAAAGTCAAGATGTACTTAGGTTTTCATTCTCTAGAAGATTGAATCACAGTCTGAAGCAGTTTATTGTTATCTCTTATTTACCTTATCACAATCCCCATTCTTTATTTGTTTGTCAGGTTTGCTTTGCTTTATTGGACTTTTCACTTCTAAAATCTGGAAAAGAAAGAAAATCCTGTAAAAATTAAACGCATTATTGGATACAATTACAAATGGAAAATTCTGCTATTGGTTAATAATACAAACTCAAAACTAAGTTCTTCATTCTTTAATCCATATAACCTACTCATATTTTTCAGAATAAAAGTAGCTTACAGCAGAAAATGCTGAGCTGTTGGAATGAGGTGGCAGTGATATTGTTAATCCTTAAAAGAATTAATTTCAAGTCATTTAAAGCCTTCCTAAAATTTTTTTTCCTATCCTTTCCATGCTGGTAGGATAAGAGTATTTTGCAGGTACAAAATGATGCTGAGGGTCTTCCCAAGTGCTTTTGAAAGCAAGCAGTGTATTTTTCCTGTTTTTTTCTCCAATACTCTCTCTTTTCTTTGACAACAGAGAGCTTGAAAATCTTTGAGATGACTGCAACTTTCAGTTGTAACTGAAAAAGAAACTGATTGAGAGCAATTTCTTTTGCACTTACATACTACCCTTCCTTCAGTGCCATTCAAATCCATTTACTATCACGTGTACAAACCTAGAATGCTTCATCTGCTAGCGAACCACAGTCAAGAGGAGCATGTCAATACGCAGCAAGACACCATGCTTAATATGAAAATTTAGGTCTAAAGGGAGGAATATTTTGGGGAAAAAGAACTGTTGATTCTTCCATTTTTTCCACACAGAACACATTTTTTGAAGTTCAAAATAAAAAAACACCATGTCATTATTAACCTGGAATTTAACCAGTTCTTCTGAAAAACATCAAAGAAAACTGAATTATCACAGATGATGGGAGATTATGTTTCACGTTTCATTGTGAGACTAACATCACTAGCATGATTAACTCCAAATCCACACTAAACAGTCATCATACAGAACAAAACTCAGAATTAAAACAAGGAAATAAGCCTGTAAAAACCAAATCTTCTAGAAGCCTCACTGACAGCTTTCCTGAAGCCTCCCTCTCATTTCTACTTCCCTTGGTAAAAGTGACTAAATTAGATATATGCTCCCCAGGGTGACTGGCATCATAAGAATACAGTGGGCAGGCAGCTATTTCCCCTTATAGAGAGAGTGACTGCAGATCTGAGTTAATCTTACATAAAGAGTTACTTAGCCAAGAGTGATCAGAAATCAAAACATAAGTTTTTAAAGAAAAATCCCACTTCTTCTATTCAACACCCCCCTGGGTTACTGGTGTTTAGGCCAGTGAAAGAAAAGTCTTGTTTTTTAAAAAAACTCTAGACCTCTAGTCATGAATCCAGTACCTTTTAGGTGCTTTTATTGTTTTAAGAGAAAGAAAATTCTTGGTTTCAAATAGAACCCTAGCAAGAACACACTATATTTGAAAAAGTTGCTTTCTTACAGTGCTCTTGATGTGTAGTTTGAAATATAACATCTTTAGCACTCTTGTTTAGATGAGATACAGCACTAATCACATTTGAGGAAGCTTATACGAATACTAATTCTATCTTAGCTCTTTGGTTCTGTGAATGAACTTAGTCAACAAAACCCTGATTTCATCAGTAAAAAGCATCATCCTGGCAAGCAGCACTATGTTATCAAGCAGAGAGTTAAAATGTGGCTAAATGGTCCATACAATATTTGAATTCTCACAAGTCCCTAAATTTCTGATTTTCAGCTTATTTATAAAATTCAGCTCAAGTATAGAAATGGAAGAAGGTATGTAACATTCAATTTTGGCTGGCACACAGCTGTTGTTTAGTGTGTCTAAATGCGCAGGTAGATTTTCTGTTAGATGAACAAAGGGCAAAGGAACACGAAAGATGTGACTGAGTGGGCTTGCCAACATCGAGACTTACAATTACTTAACAATTACATTGCCTCTGTAGAAGTTAGTCTTCACTAAACAAGCCATAGATAAATGTTTTATTTTTCTTGTGTTTATGAGCCCAGTACATGCAATATCTTTCATCCTTATAGTTAGCTTTTTATTTTACCCCAAAAGACTCTCTTAAAAAATTTTAACTTCTGTGCAGATAACTTCGAAAAGTCTACAGTGTTTCTGGTAGACAAGAAGAATATTTTCTGGACACGGAATCACCTTCTCTCTTTGCACAAAGTGCTTCCTAGGTTTTTGGTGTTTTTTCTACAGTGTATTTGAACTTAAATAACATGAATAATAATATTTGGCTTTGCTCTACAGCTTGTATTGGAAACCTTAATAGAAAAACAAAGAAATGTAAATAATATCTACCAGATAATTAAAGCAGTTAACCTAAGAAATACAGAAAAATCTCACCCATGAAACCCACCATCTAAATCACAAACTTTTGTTAATACAAGTAGATACTATTCCAACTATATCAAAACCGTAAGCAGCCATTTATTGCCAGTAAGTGTCATAACTGCTTTGTGTATGATAAAACTGACACTGGCTCTTTAAAATAACTGGTGTATTTTATTTTATAAAGAATATAAGATTTTATGTTTAATTTTTATATTTAGAGAGCCTTACTTTATGGTGGCTGAGGGTGAGGAAGCTCCAAAACTCTAATTCTCATTAATCCCAGAAGCATTTTGTAACTCTAGGTAATTTAATTATTTTCTTTGAAAAACAGAACTACCCTATGTTCCTACCTCAAAAATAACTATGTTAGCTCTTATGAATCTGGAACAAGTACTCGAATGTGAAGTAAAAACTATTGCGTCTGCTAGGGAAGTAAAAAATATTGTATCTCTTAGATAAGCACTGGTGGGGGAGAGGACGTGATACAAATGAATAAACTCCTGAGTTTGATGTGAACTGTGTCTACTGCTAATACAAACCCCAACTGCATTTATGAATTCTGACTTTACCTGGCTATTGTTGGTTTTCAGTAAAGGTGGTGCTGGTTCATGATGTAGCGGTGAGGAAGCTGAACTGCTATCACTGTCACTGCCATCACTCAGACTAACCCTATGAAAAAAAAAAAAAGCCAAAGCATTACACCTGCAGACAAAGGGTTGTCAGTAGGGGTGAACCAAGCTTGTATTTTGAGGTAGGGACTTATAATGACCAATCTCTTGCTAAGCAAGCCATCATTAATCAAGGTTATGTGGAAGAGAGGCATCTGAGCAGGCCTGCACTGTGGAAAAAGCTTGGTGTAGCACAGAGAAGGAGGCTGCCTGCCTGCACTTGTTGAGATGAAGTGTCCAGTTAGCACAGCAGCTAATGTGACAAAAATGGATGGACAGCTACAGCATTATACTGCTACTCCCAACAGAGCGAGTCCCTATCTCAGTTCACAGCCACGTGGAGGAAGGAAAGTTGGTTTTTAGAGATACTCTTCTACTCTTATAAAAGCTTTATAAACACCTACACTTCCCTCCTGAACAAGTGTTTTACTGAAAAGGTCCTTGTTTATTGTCGTAAGTAACACACTTTCCTGGCTAAAAAAAACTTAGCATCCCAGGAGAGGCCACATGAAAAAACCCAGCTCCTAGTCAGTTTCACCATTAATTTACTTAGGAACAATAGAGAAT
>JAYRBT010000093.1:38550873-38571681 GCA_036023395.1 Myiotriccus ornatus | reverse complement strand
GCATGCCAAAGTAAGCACCTTCAGTCTAACCCTCATATTAGACTTCAGTTTCTCCTTCGGAACACAACCACACTTCCATGCATGCTTTAAATGGCGCAAGGCCACCTGCATTAGAGATTGTGAGGCACTGAAATATAAACCAGGCACAGAGATGGCAAAGAACATTTTTTTGCTTGTCCTTACTTACTGTGTATCCTCACTATCCTGTCTTAGGCATACGCCTAGCTCATTACCTGACAATTCTTGCATGATATGAGATTTGGCACAGACACTGAACATGAAAGTTATTAATAAAAATGGGTATTGCCCCTTGCAGTGCATGCACTGCAAGATTAAGTAAGATATTTCAAGTTAACAAGACTCCATGAAAGAAAATAAAACCTCAAACAATTTAACAGAATGGAGAAAATGCTTATATATTCGTTCACTCACAAAGCAAGCCACTGTTGTATTTGTTACTTGAATAAACAAGAACTTGGTCTTTATTTTCCCATACCATCAACTCAAAAGGTTCCTGGGACTATACCTTTTTACCACGTTCTAGGTTGGGGATTCAATTTGATGTCCTACAGACCAATGACACACTCCTGTCTTTGAAAAAATCTAGTAAAGAATTAAAGCCTGAAATTTAAAAAAATTAACAATCCTAAAGAATGCAACTTCAAGTTTCACTCTACACAATTATCTATAAAAATGCTTAATAAAAGAGATTATTATTATACTATTATCTCATATTTGCATTTCTGCAGATCACACTTCCGTTACCCGAATTGCCTAGTATTACAACAGACCATTACAATTCCTTCCAGAAAAGGAGGAAACCAACTGCACAAGTACAAGAACCAGAAAACCTTCACTGGCACCTGTTCCACAGCCATCCTTGTCCTGCAGAATTTTCATGTGGCATACAGTAAGTTCACAGCAAAGAAATGTCAAGACTGCTATCATTGGAAAGATTGCAAAAATAACTAGAAATCTTTTTTCCCTCTCAAGGTAATTTCCAGGAAAAGCAGCACTGGCTGAATTGTCTTCTAGTAAAATTAAAGTCTCACCTTTGGCCCATGAGATGACTTCTTCTTCACTTCAGAAAAAGACAGGGAGTTACTAGGAAGGCTGGGGAGATGAAGGCTCTGTCCTGAAGAGAACGATGTGCCATCTGACATTACCATGACCTGTTGCAAGACAAAAAGCATGTCAATCAAACAGTAACAAGAACAGGCCTTGCCTGCCTAAGAACTAACAAATCACGCTGGTAGAAGAATAAAAGTCCAACAAACAGTATCCATATTTCTTCTCAATATGAGATGGGTTAATGAAACCACACTGTCAATTTTCCCTGAGTAGAGTCTATTTTGCCCATTACATTAATTGGTAAGCAATCTCTCATCTGCATTCTGATTTACAAGCTTTCCCATCCTATTTTCTCCCCCAGCCCTACTGAGGAGGAGGAATGAATGACCAAGCATCTGGGTGGGAGTTCAGCCCTTAGCCAAGGTTAACTCACCACAAAGATACACTGTAAAAATAGCCTGAGGTTTTAAATAAAAGCAGTATGTCTCTAATTTCAGCATCTGTGTTATCTAGAGTACAGTAAATAAACTGTATGGCTCGTAAGCAAGCATTAATTTTGCTGTAAAAAGCAAAATTCGCTCCCTCTCTTGATTTTGAAGACTTTTAAGTACAAACAGATCACTTCCAGAAACCACAGGTAAATCAGCCATCGCAGAGCAGTTACCAGACATGTAAAGATTATTCCTTCCATCTGAGGGAAACCCAGCTAAAATCTTGTCTTGTGCTCCAGTGTTGCTGTGCCTGGATTTCACTGATTCCTAGCACAGCTATTGATTTATCTATTGTTTCAAAGCACTAAATGCCAGAGACAGCTTAGCTGCTGTCTCACAAGCCCTGCAAAGCTGGAGAGAAGATGAGAGCTCTGCACCTGGAGAGGAAACACCCTCTCTTCCCACAGGTTCCCATGCACAAAGTCAAGCTGGTTTTGTGGATGTTCTGTGTGGTTACCCTTGTCTCTTCAGATGACCAAGCAATCCTCTGACTCAGGGGACAGGAATGAGGTGACCCATTGCATGCCTCCTCCATATTACATTAATTTTAAAAATAGGCAGTGCAAAATTGATATTTTACTGCCTCCAGCTTTTTGAAGACTAGATTTCAATTAAAAAAAAAAATTAAACACTGCCCCAAATGAATCTTTTTGCAGAGAACTTTGTTCAGAAGATCATATAATAGCCCAGGGAATATTAAGGGACATCTCTAGGTAATAAAAATTACTTTTACCAGACTGTTTTCAACAATGCAGCTAGAATCCAAAAGCAGAGGAAGAAGGCAATAAAGCTGTTTTTCGTCCTTGACCATAGGTTCATGTATTAAATTTTTTTAAAAAATATATTAAAAAGTTATTTATGTATTCTAACAGTTTGTGACCTAAGATTCCACACAGAGCAAATAACAATTGTTTTCCCCAATTCTTCATTTCCACTTCTCAGACACCTAAACCAGAGCCTGCCAAGAGCCAAAACTCTGAAAAATCATCTGACCAAAAGGAATGGACATTGCTGTTTGTAATCATGGGAATGCTGACAGCAATTAGCTATTTAAAGTCACAGTAAGCGATCCTTTAGCCTGATGAATACTTTTTAGTCTCAACTTGCCAAGGGCTTTGGTTGCATTCAGCCCAGCTGAATGCAGGAGAAGGCACAAGCTAACAAAGAACAATCAGCCACAAGGAAAATTTGTAGCCACAAGTGCATACCATAAACCTGCGCAAAAGCACAGAAAATGAATGTTTCTATCATTATTTACTCCCATAGATGATGTCAAATGGGTGGTTAAATAGTATTGTTCTTTAAACTGGCTTCTGTAATGTTTTTCAATCCTGCAAACTTAATAGAACATAACATTGGCATAAAATCAAAACATCTTTCAAAAAAGCAAATACAAACTAATCCATTAATTTCAAAGTTTAAGCAGATATTTTATTGCCCAAAATACTTTTGTTCATATGACAAGAAGATGCATATCCATGTGGAACAGAAGTATAATCAGGAGGATCAGGGTTTGTCCTACCCTGAAATTAAAAGCAAAGAAACAAAAAATTCTGCCAGAAGTTCTTTCTCCTAGGGTTGGAAGCTACCATTTTCTCCCTGGAGCATAAAAGTCTGACTCACTAAAATAAACTGAGGTTTAACCACTGCATAAATTTCCTTTTTAAAATTCAGAAATATTACAGTCTGGGAATATTTATATATTCATCATTATATATGGACATTCTTAGAAAGCTGACATTTTTAAAAAGGCTACAGACTTCTAAGATATATCAGTTTCTGGGCAAGTACTTGGACCATTAATAGTCTTAATATTACAAACTGTGTTTCAAAGCAGGATGATAGTTTACAGAAAGATTTACAGGGATGGGATGACCAGCATTAGTACCATGTGAGATTTGATTTGGCAAATTTAGTTACACACAAAAAGAAAGTAATTCCCATACAGCTTTTAGAAAACAAATTCTGGACATACCAAACCCTGAGCCCTAAAAATTGAATCCTTCAGCAGTCTGTTATTTCATTATAAACCCCATGAAAAACAACAACTATAGATACAAAATTTTAATGTCTGATCAGTAAGACAGAATTCCAGTTCACATCGCTACTATCACACTGGCAATATATACCTCTCTGTATGTGGCTGTACTAAGTCAAGGCTACACCAAAGAAGGAAAAAGTGGGAATGAGTGTATCATAGAAAGATACTACTGCTGCAGCAATATTGCAAGTTCATCTGAAACATAGGAGCTCTCCTGTACTATGTAGTAGCCATACTATGTGCACTTTACTTGTTTCCTCCTACCTGCACTGTAAGTTCCCTGCTGCTAGCTTAGAGGTGTCAGGAGGAGTACACCTCAATAGATGGGAGGACACGCTTAAGCGAGGCACCCGTGAACACCTGCAGCTGGTACTTGACTGCTCTCATAAGGAATCACTTCAGTGACATGACCCAGGAACATTAATTCTTCTGCTCAGTCCCTTGTACAAATCAACAGGTCAGTGGGATCAAACAAAGTGGTGGAATAAGACATGAGTGCTGGTGTCAACAAAGCAAGATGAGACTACTGGTCATTAAACAATTAGTTTAAAGCCAAGCAATCACACTCTGAATTCACCAGTATGCAAAACATGAAGTTCTTTTGCTGTTCTGTCAAAGATTTTGCTTGACTATATTTGAGTAGAGCAGAGGTCTAGCTAACCTCACAGCTTATCTTTGATGAGGTCAGAAGTGACAGTAATAGGATGTGTAAAAGTAGAGAGTTAATCATGCTTGTTCACAAAGGTTTAAGTGTTTTAAAAAATGTGGATTAGGGTATATGGAACTGGATAAGGATTAGAAAGACAGCCAAGAGAAAACAGTTTCAGAGTTTAATACCAGGGTACAAATAATACAGCAATTGCAGAATAGGTTGTACTGAGAAACATGTCAAGGGAGGTGACTGTTCCACTGTACTTTGCACTAGTGAGGCCTCACCTTAAATCCTGTGTGCAGCTATGGGCACCTCAATACCAGAAGGTCATCGCTATTAGAGTGCGCCCAGAGGAGGAGGCCAAACCGGTGAAAGGCCTCAAGGACAAGAATTACAAGGAGCAGCTGACACCACTTGGCTTGTTCAGATTGGAGAAGAGGAGGCCCGAGGGGTCGACTCCACTGCAGCTTACAACTTTCTCAAGGGAGGCAATGCAGGTGGAGCTGCTGATCTCTCTCTAGTGAGCAGCAACAGGACAGAAGGAAATGGAACGAAGCTGCATCAGAAGTTCAGACTGGACATGAGGAAAAGGTTTTTTACTGGGTGGTCAGGCACTGGAACAGACTCCCCAAGGAAGTGGTCATGGCACCAAGCCTGACAGAGTTCAAACAGAGTCTGGATGATAGTCTTAGTAATATGGTTTTGATTTAGGTAGCCTGAACACTTGCACTTGAACAATCCTTAAAGATCCCGCTTCCAACTTCAGATATTCTGTGCTGCTACGTATCCACATTGGGTTTTTCATTTTGTTTAAAATTCAATTTAAAAATATATCTTAAATTTAACTGTTAGTGGAAACTTCATAATCCTCAAGAACGGAAATTCCTTGGACCCACAGGAAGCAACTAATATTACATGAAGGGATTGACAACAGAAAACGCCTCTAAAAACAGACAGGATGTAAAAGGAAGACTAGGGACAATGTGAGCCTGCTGTTCAATGCGGCAAGAGACCCAGCGGCTTATGTAGTTAATCTTGTTTTAGCCTCTGTTTTCACAGTTTCATTGAGTTAGGTGGCACTTCATCCACAGGGACACTGAATGCAAACAGGGGTATTGAAGGAGCTGGCAGCACCAGTGAAAGACAGCTCCCTACCATCTTCAAAACCTTCAGGGAAGGTTTTCTGGAAAGATAAACATCACACTCATCTTCAAGAAGTAAGATTCATGGAACAAGAGTCCCATCAGTCTCATTTCAGTCCCTGGAAAAAAGATGGAGAAAATCCTCCTGGAAGCCAGCTTCAGCCACTTGAAGTACAAGAATGTGACTGAGGAATCAACAAGAAAAATCCTGCCCAATTTACAGACAGATCTATGAGATATGGACTGGAGAAATTGATCATTAGGTGGGTGCAGAACTATCTGGACTGCTAGACTCACATTATTCTCTTAAGCTGTGGCAGATCCAGCTAGAGACCAGTGACTACCAGCATCCCTCCAGGATCAACACTTAGTCCAAAATGTTTAATGTTTTCATTAAAGATTCAATGGGATCGAGTGAATTCTCAGCAAGTTCACAAATAATACATGGATAGTATCTTTCCAAGATCATTCTCTGCTGTCCAGAAGTTCCACATACAAGCATAACTACTGGTTCAGAAGATATTTCAGAAAAAGAAAAAAACTTTGATGAGCTGTTCCATAAGGCATTCAGAAGCTCATTCAGCAGGTAAGGAGAACTCCCAAGAAACGCCACCCTGCATTCTAGTGAAAATTGAGAGATTATGTCAACACTGCAGAGGATGCCAGTCACAACAGAGAAGGCAGACCAATAGCAGCATTACAGTGGGATAACTGCTTGATGTGACTGGACAAAACCAGAAGAAAACACAGATGGATACCCACTGATGCTTTTCTGTGTTCTGCCACAAAGTCCCTCTGTTCCGGTAACACCGAAGACTGCTTTACTGGGAGGAGAGTTATTTTAATAATGCACACTGGCGATGGAAGGAGCCACACCCCATCTCTCTTTCTCTGAGAAGTTTTAGCTCAACAAGATGTCATCCTAATAACATATATAAGAAAAATTCATGAAAACAATGCAAGACTAAATCACATTGAAGCATTTAAATATAACACAAATATCTTGTTCGTCTTATTTCCTATGGTAAACAGCTACCACAGAGCAAACACACAAGTGTACATAAACTATCTTTTATTCACAATGTGATTATGGACAGATGCATAAGACAACTTACCAACCCCAATACTTTTTTCATGCCTAGAGAAAGATACTTCCCTTTTTGTCATATGTGCCAATAAAGCATTACATAAAAGCATTCTTTCTTTAATTTAATTGATCTCCTGGTAGTGGTGTCTTGCCTCTAGTTCATCACACACCTACTTCTCTAGCCTTCAGCTATTGAGCTTGTATTTAAGACCTTTGTCTACCATTTGCTTTAAATGTAAGACAACTTCCTGAGCAAGGGCAAAGGAAGATCTATTTTTCAAAAAAAAAAAAAAAAAGTGCGTAGTGGAAATCCACTGTTCTTCACATTATAACTAGGAACAGCCAACCTGAAGTGACCAGTCTCCGTAACACCTGAGCTGCTGGCATCTTAGAATCATAGAGTGGTTTGGGTTGGAAGGACCTTAAAGATCATCTAGTTCCAACCGCCCTCCTGTGGGCAAGGACACCTTTCACTAGACCAGGAGACCTTTCACTAGACCAGGTTGGTCAGAATTCCATCCAACCTGTCCTTGAAAACTCCCAAGCATGGGGCATCCACAACGTCCCTGGACAACATGTTCCAGCCCCACTACCCTCACAGTAATGAATTTCTTCATCTAATCTACACCTGTCCTCTTTCAGTTTGAAGCCATTCTCCCTTGTCGTAACACTACATGCCCTTGTAAAAAGTTTCTCTTGAGGGCGTTACAGGAGTATTCAAATTTGCTACTCAAGGCAACTGAGTCCTACAGAAAGAAAAACTGCCATGCATTTAATTTATGTAGTTCCATGCACTGCTGAACAAAGGAAGGGATCAGGGAGCAACAACTGTGCACTACGAATTATCATAATATAATTAGGATCCCTCTTCTACTATGTCTTTTCCAGCAATCTGACAAAAAATTATGGAATTGTAATACCTTGTAAATTGTAATACCTCATCATAAACCTACTAACAACTGATTCAGAAGTCTTCTTACAAAAAGAAAAAAAGAAAAAAAGACATTCTGAAGACAACATTTATCTATCAACACATTTGGCAGCTTGGAGTACCCGTGTACCCACCAAGAACAAACCACTTTCAGAACAAAAACTTTGCTTTTTAGATCCTGGTAACACAAAGAATGAGGAATACTCTTAAAATGTTCCATGGAACCTGGTCTTCTCTTATTGCCAATTTCTACAAATGCACATCCAAGTGCAAGGTGCTGCACCCAGGTAAGGGTAACCCCTGGTATCAATATAGGCTGAGGGATGAACAGATCAAGAGCAGGCTTGTCAAGAAGGACTTGGGGATACTGGAGGATTGGACATGAGGCAGCAATGTGCATTTGCAGTCCAGAAAACCAACTGTATCATGGGCTTCATCAAAAGCAGCACAGCCAGCAGGTTGGAGGAGGTGATTCTATCCCTCTGCTCTGGTGAAACCGCAGCTCTGGGGTCCTCAGCACAGGAAAAATGTGGACTTTTTGGACCAGGTCCAGCGGAGGACCACAAAGATGATTAGAGGCCTGAAGAACCCCTCCCAGGAAGAAAGGCTCTTCAGCCTGAAGAAGAGAAAGCTCTGGGGAAATCTTGCAGCAACCTTACACTACATAAAGGGAGAAATACATGAGAGCTGGAGGGGGACTTCTTAGCAGGGCTTGTTGTGGTCAGACAAGGGGTAATGGTTTTAAACTAAATGAGGGTAAATTTATACCAGCTATAAGGATGAAATTTTTTTACAATGAGGGTGGTGAAGCACTGGAACACATTATCTGGAGGGGTGGAGGATGCCCACCTGGAAATATTTAAGATCAGGTGGACAGGGGTCTGAGCAGCATGATCTAGTTGAAGATGACCCTACCTATGGCAGGGAAACTGGACTAGATGACCTGTAAAGTTCCCCTCCAGCTCAAACTCTTCTATGATCATGACACCCCTGACACAGAGAAACCATAGATTTACCATCCCCACATACATACTCACACAGTCAGGAGCTGTGTGAGCTGTCACCTTGATCCAGATCAACACAATTTCCTTATTAGGAAACACAGAGCTTCTGCAGAGGAATGAACCACTACCAAAAATATATTGTCTGTCTCCTAGTTTTTCACCTCCCTGAATGAAGGGAGGCCCTCAACAAAGCTGGAATAATCAGATCCACACCAAGCTACCTGTTGTAGTTTCATTTCCTGAGCTGGTCACCTAACACCTCCATACAGCATGTTCATAACAGGCTGATGAGCTTTCCCACAATGTGCTACAGAAAAATTCCAACACTTAACAACACTTGCAGTAAAAGCTATGAGTTACCTGCTAGAATTCTGGGAAAAATGAAAGATTACTACAACGTTTCCACAGCACTGCAGATGAGTTATACTCATCAGTAGCAGACAAATGGACTTCTTTGTGTGGCTCTGGATTGCTGCACCCTGTGGTGCTTTACAGTGAAGAACGGGTTCATTCACTGCCGAAAGCACTAAGAGCAACAATGAAAATACAGTCATCCTGAACAACTATTATTCCTACTTAAACCAATATAGAATATTTTTAAAGTTATTTGCTTGAAAGTAAAGTAATATGTAGTTGAAGAAAATTCAATTATTTAATTATGACAAGCACAAGATTAAAGATGATCCCTTC
Source organism: Myiotriccus ornatus (assembly GCA_036023395.1). Taxonomy (NCBI): domain Eukaryota; kingdom Metazoa; phylum Chordata; class Aves; order Passeriformes; family Tyrannidae; genus Myiotriccus; species Myiotriccus ornatus. Next base: position 38,562,572 of record JAYRBT010000093.1, on the reverse strand, counting down.
CCTAGAAGAGCATTATACCTAAGGTTGGTTCTGGATAAAAGCCAACTATTCTGACACTGAGGAATTGCAATGAAAGAGGGATGATAGACAAAAGACAGAAATCCCCATGATTTCATCTTCATTACATGGACTATGAACATAGGTTTTAGAACTGGCATTACACAGATATCTCAGTTGACTGAAAACTGTTAAAACAGCAAAAACACAAAGATTTTGAAAAAAACCACAAACACGACAATGCAGTGGTTTGTGGCAACACCTGAATTTTTGCCTTTCTAGTTTTCTCTAAAAATTGAGCAGACATTTGGAATCGGATTAATTAATAGATTAACTGCCTGCAAGAAAAGAGGTGTCGTGCTACAGAAGCAGTGCTGCTTGTATTTTCAAACAAATTTTACAGAAAGCAGTCACAAAGGACTCATCTGTTGCTAAAACATATCATTACTAGTCTAGAAGTGACCTATTTCTTGCATCCTCTAAATGTGAAACCTCAAGCTGTATCATTAATAGCCATGTGAATTTGTAATAAAGTTATGAATTTTACTATTTTTGCCCACGGTGGTAACTGCTCTCTAAGGAGCATTTATAAGGCTTTTCATTTTAGGAAAGAAAATGCAACTACTAAATGTTGTCTGTTACTTCTGAATTAAACAACTAATTTTGAATCTCATTCCAGAAAAGAAGGAGTATAACATAGTACAAACATTTTTATTTATTTATTTGCAACTAGGGGAGACAGGGCTGTATTAAATTGCTGTCTTAACATGGACTGAAAATATTTTCACTTCTGCAAAAATCAAGATTTAGTTATTCTTAACATCATATTCAAAAGAGTGCTGCCTAAGCAAATCTTTTTTCCAGAGGCAAAGTTCAATTTTAAGATGCTAAGTAGGTGTCATTCAGCATGTTCAAAATTAATTTAATGAAAATTAATTTTTTCTTGAAATTGAAAAACGTGCAAGCCAAAAGAGCAATAGAACAAGTGCTACTGACGACACAAAACACATAAATGGGCTCAGACTCTATTTACAAATGTTTTCAGTGGGATTCAACATTCAAAATCTATTTCAATTTTGAAGTTCATTTTTTAATTACTATAAATTCCCATTGTCACCTCTATTCCCACACTTATACGCAGGAATCACAGTGGTGCCTCTTTTTACTCAGGCTCTTTCATGTTTCGAGGTTGAAACTAGTCACAAAAGGTAACTGAAAAATCTAGGAAGGAATGACCATGTAAGGATCAAGCCTACTGGTGTTCACTTGATGAAAACTTCAATTCTACTGTACCTACTCAAGCATAATTTTGTGCTAAGCCTAGAGGATGAGCTGTGTAGGAGACTATGCATATATAGTTCTGTCACTACCAGGAGCTTGGTGACACACAGATTAACTAAAAGTCATCATTTGTATACAGGGTGTCCTCAGGGATTTCAAGCAACAGGTTGCCTGTTCACATGAGTATACATGCATATATGTTAGCTTCAGGTGATTAGGAACAGCATGAGTAAACGGTGCAAAAAATTCTCAGTGGCATCACTGCCACAGCAAACCTTTCTAAAAGAAATGTCAGAATATATATGCAAATACATAGAACATAATTGTCCTGAATGGTTTGGTTGAATTTGCCCAGTGTACTTTTGAAAAGGTTTTATTTCTTCGGTACGCATTTCTTTTTATAGTTATGAGAACAAAGTCAACTGAAATTACGTGAATGGCAGAGATGGACTCAAGTGTAACTAAAACCTTCCAACAGGCAAGGGGAAGATCCATGTAGAAAATGTACTTCTGAAGGTGGAAAACTCTGACAAAGAAGTTTGCAAATTGGATATAGCCTCTGCAAGACTGAACCAAAGATTCCTATTTACCTGCCTCACTACAGAAATGCAATCTCTGAAGCCAAATCAAACCCTTATTCTAAGGGTTGAAAACTTAAATTGTCAGATTGGAAGAGACATGAGCAAGTTGATGACCTCTTCCTAATAAAGACTGACTGCACATTTATTCTTAAATTCTGGTGATATCAAATAAAATGCTAAGATATAAATATTCCACAGAGTTAATCTACATGAGTGGCACCACCCTAAATGTCCTGTCTGCTTTAACTAAGGTGGCCACAGTAGCACTGCAAAACTGTACTACAGTTGTGTTCTCACTTCTTTAATCACTTAAAATATCCCAGTGTTACTCATATCCCAGTGAACTGCAGGACAGCCAGTCAGACCTTAGGACACGTGAAGGACAGGGAAGGGTAATAAAACTTTCTTATTCTGAAAGACAAAAGAACAGTGGCTGTAGCAAGTAACCATGACTAGTCCACATTTAGGATGCTACAAGATGCATGTGAGAAAGAGAAGGGGAGTTGAGAGCATCCAAGCAATAATTCAAGGAATCTGCAGCAAGTGACAAACACACAGACAAGACTGTACTGAATATAGCCACATGCAGACACCAGGTGACCTTGCACTCTTCCCTCCAGAAGGATATATGATTTGTAATACAAATATATTTATGCAAATAAGATGTAATCATGTTTAGTAGTTCATGTCACTGGAACAACACATCCCATAACTTTCACTTGGAGAAAATCTAGAGATCGGGATTTTGAGGTGCACAGAAGCCAAGCAATTTAGACCACTATTTAAAAGCATGTAAGCAAAAGTCCACCATGTTAAAGGACTTTACTTCAAGCTACCAATTGCTATTTTACATTAATATGGTATCTCACTCATTTTGAAGGGCATGAGCTTCATTTTGTCAGACTTGTTGTCTATCAAAATTCACTGACTCATTACTGTTACTTTTTCTTGAAGACATGCATAAGCTAGAAATATTAATTGTTTTGACTTATATGTAAGTGCAACATCCATTTCATACTTTATTATCCTGTAAATGTTTTTCTCAGCCTAAAGCATGGAAGTTACAGGTGAGTTAATGTTTTACGCATTCATTCTGTTGTCTGTTCTACACACAGTTGGAAGCAAGAGTGAATTCCCAGGGCTTCTACAGGAGTCTAAGAAAAGCCTGTTTACAGTATTTCATGAAGTGTAAAGGGCTTTTCAACATCAGGAGATGTAAGCCCTTCACGGAGACTGTCAGTAACAAGACAGACAGAACGCTATTACATTGTCTCTGCCACCCAGACCAGATACACTCCTAGGTCAGAACATCCATAAAGGGATGCAGAAAACACAGGTAACTTCACAAAAAGGTACTCATTTCTTGGAAAGAAATTCGGGAAATGGAGAAAAATAAAAAAGCAAGTCGTGCAGTTTGAGCAGTTTGTAGCATTCAGAAGACAAAAAGCAATGAAGCAATGAATTTTAAGAATGATCACACGGATATATTTAGGGAAAGAATTTGATCAAAACATGCCACCTCTTGTTGTTTACACTTAGGCAACATATTTGCTTTTGTTAACTCAAGAAAGCTAAAATTAAAAGGCACAGAAAATTAGCAATAAAAAAGACATTTCTTATTTTAACCTTTTTAAGCATTGCCCCCCAACCCCAAAGTCCCTGATAGCATCATTTAGATTTATTACACTTGTGGGTAAAACTTGTCCATTGACAACCAACCTGATACAATTAATACTAAAGCAGTGGCTCATTAAGTTTTCCAGAATAAAATCTTATTTAATTTGCAAACACACTAAAAAGCCAAATGTTCAGACATAGATACTCTCTTCCACCTAAAAAATGCAAACACAAAACACAGTTCATGCATCTATTTTAATATAACTGTAGTTGTAACAGTTCTCTTCTTCAGGTGGGTAACAAGGTTTAGACTATACATGCTACATATTTTTGCTTTGCTTTCAAAGATTCTTTTCAGCAGAATGAACATTCTCACGTTAGCTCCCTCTTATCTCCACCCCAGAACCTACTGCTGTCTAAATGTGCCAAAAAGGGGCTACCCATTTTTGTTATGACTGTTTAAAAATAAAGATAAGCACTGGCATTTACAGGTGTAATTTCACAGTAGGAAGGCTTGCTTAACATCTCTATCAGTGACTTAGAGGAAGAGACAGAAGACACTCATGATGGCTGCAGATAATCAGCTGGGGAAAAGAAGCATCTGACACTACAGAGCAAGCAGGACTTGTAGGAGCGACCCAGACACTCTGGAGGAATGGGTTAACAGCAGCCTTATGAAATACAATGAGGACAAATTACAAATGCCAAGTCCTGTCCCAGCAAGGCAGAGCCCTGCAACCACGAGGCTACAGCTGGAAAACAACTCTGGGGCATGGCCCTCGGCACAGGAAGGCTGTAAGCTGAGCCAGGGCCACCCATGTGGCAATCAGAAACAATGGCTATCAGTGCCACAAGTCTTGTGAACAGGTCACAGCCCTGGGAGCCAGGGGAGGGTAGGAGCTTTACCCTCTGCTTGATGCTTATCAGATCCTATGTAGGTGCTTGCTACGGTTTGGATCCCCAACAAAGGAACACCAAAAACAAGCAAGAGCTCCTCCATTCCCTCCCATCAACACGGCACTGATCGGAGGGAGTGGAGGAGACATAGGCTCCTCACAAGTGGTGGATGGGACAAGGGCAAGAAGCAGCAGGCCCGAGACAGACCAGTGGTGGAGCCAGACCCAAGGAGACTGGGCCACCTTTGGCCAGGAGAAGTTTCACACCCTGGCAAGGAAGGGTGAAGTCCTGAGCAGCCTTGTCTCACCCAATGGTTGAGCCTCTGGAGGTCCCTGACAGCATGACTTGTTCTGCCATTGTGTGAAACACTGCAGAACAGCTTCCACTAACAGACAAATCGTAAACATAAATGTTTGGCCCTTCTACCTCTCTGTTCCCTCCAAATGGGCAAGCTTCCTTTGGGCTTTTTCACATCAGTTAATTCTACCAACAGGTAAAGAAATTGGTACACTTTTCTGAGTCAGATTGCATAACACTTATTACATTAATTTAAGTAGGCTTGTTTATACTTGCAGTTTCTAACTCATTTTACCTTACAAATACTGATTTTGTTCTGCTTAATATAGAACCATATCTCTTTCAATGAATGACATCTTATTTTCTTATTACTTCGTTCCATCACAGTAGCCATCCTGTATTTCACCTCTGGAAAGCCAAGCAAGCAATGCTTCATGATAAGGTCCACGATCTGCTTTCCCAGAAGGGAACCAATTGGTTGTAAAGACAAGTATTTTATCATGTATTCAGGATAGGCACATGCTCATTCATTCACCCACTGCACTTAAAGACAAGTACTGAGCTCTTATATGAAGTTAATCACAAAACACTTAATTTCACTGTCAGGTCAATCTTTCTTATCATACTAATCATGCACCAGCAATAAGCAGCAACATCTTTATTGTGATGGCTTTTGACATGGGTGCAGGACTCACCCCTCCTGCCTTTAGCAGCTTTCTTCTGAATTCTTCTGTCGGGTTGTTGAATGTGAGCTTTTCACAGCGGAGGTGATTTACAGGTGGGTGGCCTTCAAGGTGCAGGAATAAGTCATAGTCAAATCGAACTTTCTTAGGTTCTTCCTGAGGGTTGAAAATAACCAGATAGAAACATCTAACACCAAAACTAACTAAGTTGAAAACAAGGGCTACAAAAAGACTGTCAATTAAAATTATGTCATTTTTAACCATTCTTTGTGTTCTCGGACACACATGATGAAATTTACCAAGCGTCAGCTGAGCTACAGTAAATCAGAGAGGCTCCTATCAGCCCATGATAACACAAGGTGAAATGCATGAACTTTGTGAAGCCTTGACCAGGCTTAATTGACACTTATGTCACGTTATGCACAGGCTACAGATATGCACATAGGTAAGTATCATGATTCAGCTGACACAAGGTAACTCAGTCACCAACACAATCATACTTCTGAGCCCTAGAGAGTACTGAAGACAGTGCAAAAAGTTTTGAATCCAAATTCCTCCACTGAAGCCAAACTATTGTTTTCTTCACACGCTGTACTACGTTTTAAACTGCTGCAGCCAACTATATTTAATTTCCTATTCATGGGGCCTGCTCATTTACTAAAGAAACTTCATTGCCTGGAACAAGTATGACCAGGTAGATCTCAAGTGTTGCACTACCGCTTAGAAGCAATCCAAATGCTCTGCCACTGCAGTGAAAAAACTAAACTGAATGTTCCCTGTACCAATACAAAGAGAGAAAGAACAAGAAGGGCAAATGTATCTTGGAAAAAATCGCCAGTGCTCTACTGCCCCGAGAATGCCACTGGTGTTCTTTCTCAGCTGAGGCTTCAAACAGACTTCAGTATCTTTTCTCTGATATTACAGATTAAGTACATTTTTTGTTACACATTTACACAGTACCTTCTAGAAGCTGTATGTAAGTGCTTTTTTAAGGCACTATTAAGTAGCCTGTTCTCCAAAGGTCCTTATGTGCAACAGAAGTCACCAAACCAATGTCAGTCTTAGGGTAGAACACATATAAAAGGTAAAACTGAGGAAAAGTTTTAGTAAAAATGCTTTAAAAAATTCATATTAACCATGTTTAATTTTGATTCAGGATTCCAAGGATGGGAAGAACAGAAAACACAGAAATCTCAAGTTACTCTAAAAGTTAACTCAGAGACTTCAAACACAGCCAAGGGACATACTAATTGTCCCATCTCTAGACTTGGAGCGAAAACAACAGAAGGGGACCTGAAATAAAAGGCTCATAGTTGTCTGTTTCTGAAGACGGAAGAAAGCAGTTCTTTTAGACTGAACTATTTCCTTGACAGATCATTTTCAAATGCAACCATAGATGATGATATTTCTTCTTGTTAGAAATATTAACCCATGATTTCATGCAGAAAAAAAATGGAAGTGTCGTATTCCCTGGTCTACTTAGAAAACTGTGATGTTGCTATAGGCAAAAAGTTGGTACCAGTAGCTTTGCCATAAAAGCAAAATTTTAAGAATTCATAAATGAAAGTCTTCAAAGAACTTTGTGGAAAGTCAGATGAACATACCCAGTGATTAAAAACCAGACTTTTACTACACAACAAACCTTCAGTGTCACTGCACTGCCTTTATTTTAGAAAGTGTGACATGAAGACAAAATATCTGCATTTTATGAGCCTTATCCTATATAGTTTACATTTTCCAGAGTAGTAGTTTTTTGACCTAAAAGCATTTTTGTCTCAATGGCTAACAACTATAGCCTGCTGCTGCTGAATTTGGGAGTGGGGGTTATTGTAATTTTATTAACTCTTTACAGTTTGAAATATTTTCAATGATTGTGAAATACCTATTAAGTTTTCTACCAGTTTTTTTCTAGTCCTGGGGATGGGCACCCTTTAATTTCCCGTGGTCCTGGGTGGCTTCCTATACTCCTCCTTTCTCTGTTCATTACACTATTTTCTGAATCAGAAATAGAAAAGTTGTCTACCTTGAAAAAATGATGATGGTGTGTCTCCTCTTTTTCTGTACTGGAATACCCTTGAAGTGGCTTAGGGGAGGAAGAGTAGCTGAGCCAAAAGAAAGGGGTATTTTGCCAGCTCAATTTTTGTGCCACTCTCCCTTTGTATTCACCCACCCCAGGGAAGGCCATGATGCTGCAGCTGCACAAAGGCCTACCTGACTCACAGTCCAACTGCTACTTGTTGTATTCCATGACATCAAAATAGGGGTAAGGGATGTTTGCAAACTTCCTAATCCCACATGCTGCTTGAGGGTGAGGTGAGTTGCCCTCTTGATCTCAGTCTAAGCCAGAACGCCTGCTGGAGAACTCCTGAGACTTCCAGGTCTCCACAGGCAACAAAAGCACACAAAAGTCTGAGTGGAAAACAAAAAAAGAAATGTCGAGCAGGAAGCTTTCTGTAGAGATGCTTCAGTGATTGACTCACTGTCTTCTGACTTACTTTGTACAGCTTTGTGATAAGCATTTAATAAAGGAGTTAAGGAGAATAGGTTGCTTTTCATTAGATTTCCTGAATGAATCAAAACAACTTCCCTAATGGAGATAGAGCTAAAAGCATAGCAAAAAAGCTGAACAAGTCACAGCAAACAGGGTTGACCAAGACCTGCTCTTCACAGATTGATACAGGGAACATGTCAGAATTACCTGTACAAAACCTACAACTGAAGAAGTGCCTGAGCAGAATCATCCACACCTTATCAAAGCTTTCTGTGAAAGATAAAAGAATACTGGAATACATACTCAAAATCATACATTGTTAAATCTAACACAATTTTTAACTGATCCAGGTTCCAGAAGGAGTCTTCTTTCATGCGTTTCTATCTTCTTTCTGATTTAGTCTTCCACCAAGCATTCAACACTTTAAAGATGTAATGTTGTCTTCATTAAAATAATTAGGTTAAACTACATCTTGGTAATAAAAGATAAACACAAAGGTATCTTAGAAGCACATGCTAATTACCATAACAGCTCCACCAAGGTACATGACATGAAGGGAACCTCAATAATTCCAGATATTAAAGTAATGTACATTAAAACTTGCAAGTTTTTGCTCTGTAATTTCAACCAAATCTAATTCTTTTTATCTGAACTAGTTATCAGTAATACAGACCTTGTTATGTATGTTAAAGGAAACCCCTGTATTTGCTATTTGACAGACTCAGAGTAAGTACAGCAGTTACTTAGAATGTGAGACACTACAATAACATAAGCTTTGTAGAATGACAGTGGGTTTGGTTTTAAACTAAGCCCCAGTAATATTGAGATGAGTAGAATGAGGGCTCACATGCAGTCTAAAAGAACATTTCCCAAAAGACAGAGGATGCAAGATTGTAAAAACTGTTTTGAAAAATTAAAACCTGAACAAATTATAAAGATTTGCAATACTAAAATAAAACAGTCAGTCCCCCATGTAATCAACATAATCAAGACTGGTTTCCTTCCTCAAGTTTAAGTGACTCTTAAACTTTCTTAAGCACTATATAAAGTCTGTCCACTTTTGAGCAGGGCTAGTAATTCTTCTGAATAATTATATTCAACTGTTGGGGTTTTTTTTAATCAAGTAATCCTAATTTCACAGACTTATCTACTAAATACTGCCCCCCAAGAATCAATACTGGGCCCAGTACTGTTTAACTTCCACATCAGTGGTTTGGATGAAGAGGCAGATGCTCCCCAGCAAGTTCACTTACAACACAAATCTGGGAGGAGTGGCCAATAGCCCAGAGGGCTGTGCAGCCCTTCAGAAGGACCTCAACACATTGGAGAGCTGGGCAAAGAACTGTCTGAAATTCAACACAGGGTCCTGCACCTGGGATAGAATAACCCCAGGCATCAGCACATAGGTGTCAACATGCTGGAAAGCAGCTCTGTGGAGAAGGTCCTGGTGGACAACAATCTCTCCATGAGCCAGCAGTGTGCCCTTGTGGCCAAGAAGGCCAATGGGATCCTGGTGTGCATTAGGAAAAGCATTGCCAGCAGGTCAACGGAGGTGATCCTGCCCCTCTACTCAGCCTTGGTGAGGCCACATCTGGAGTGCTGTGTCCAGTTCTGGGCTCCTCAGCACAAGAGAGACATGGAACCTCTTGACTAGGTCCACTGAAGAGTGACAAAGATGATTAAGTGACTGAAGCATCTCTCTTATGAGGAAAGACAGAGAGCTGGGCCTGTTCAGACTTGAGAAGAGACAACTGAGAGAAGACCTCATCAGTGTCTACAAGTATCTGAAGGGAGAATGTCAAGAGGATGGAGCCAGGCTCTTCTCAGGGGTGCTAAATGATAGGATACAAGGCAATGAGCAGAACTGACGTACAGAAAGTTCCTCCTGAACATGAGGAAGAACTTATTTACTATGCAGGTGACTATGCACTGGAACAGATTGCCCAGAGAAGTTGTGGAGTTTCCCTCACTGGATATTCATCTGGATGTGATCCTCTGCAATGTGCTTTAAGGTGACTCTTCTCAAGCGGGGAGCTTGGATCAGATGATCCACTGTGTTCACTTCCAACCTGACCCATTCTGCGATTTTATGAAATTATGCATTTCTAAGAGTTACAGTAATACTGAGTTGGGGAACAGCATTGACAAAGATAGCTGCCAGACTAATTTTTAACTGAGTTTACAAATTAAACTTTAAAACTTTAAATAAACCCTCACACATTATTTTTTAATTTTTTTTAAATGGAAAATATGAGATTCCATACCTTGTTTTTGAAGTAAACCTCAATTGGTAAAATGAAACCAGCATATCCTGATTCTTCAACTTTGTAGGGTGGATCCTTGCACACTGAAACAGAAAAAAACCCATATTTAATACAAAAAATATGTGCTTTAAATGTACAGGCAAACCACACGAGTAAATCTGCGATAATAGTTCCATACAGCACCACTACAAAACCACTGCCACACGGTCAGATATACCTGCGAACAACTCAAACTGAATTTTGCAAGCGAATCATTCCTGCCTGCATAAAACCTGAAGTTTAGGGGCAGCAAATTTTTATTTCTTCTTTTTGTTCTTCATCATTTGACACTGCTAAAGCAGAACCACCACAAACTTCAATACCAGGAAGAACAAATAAGTACTCACATTGGTATATAGGCTCTGCAGCCAAGGCTTGTTCCCTGAATAGAAAACACATAAGATTCTAACCCAAAAAAGTAAAACATGTAGAGGGAAGAACTGTCATTCATGTATTCACAACCTAATACTAATAAAATCCCAGTTCTAATAGACGTAATTGAAAACAAATAAATTAATTAAAACAGGATTAATGCTAAGAAATTTGAAATATTCATTATTGGGGGAGGAGGAGACAAAATGCATCATGCCATTATAGAGAGGAGAACCTCAGGAAGGTTAACTATTGTATTATATTAAAACAATATCTAGGTTTTCCTTAAAGGAGTCAGACTTCTCTAACATTACAGTGAATATTACTAGTTCCAATATACAATCTTTTCCCTCAAGTTTTCACTTTAATGTAAGGGCTTTTAGTTACTTTGAATCCCCACAGTACTGAACATGAGCTCTCACATGAGAAGAAAGTGACACTAGACTGTCAACTCCAGACAGTGACAGAAAGCAGATTGTTACAAAAGCCACCTCTGTCTTCTCCTGTTTGACTGTATGACAACCTCATCACAGAATTCAAGTCTATGTAACACATAAGCACAAAGGTAGGCTGAGCTTGAGAAACCGCACATCTCCTGCAGCATCAACTCAGATGCTTCCAAGTGCTGCATTGCTGTGCATCACAAATCATGTCTAAGGCACTACCATTTCAATGACTGTTGCCCTACTGTAGACTGGTAGAATGATGCAGTTTATACACAAAGGTTAACTTCTTCAGGAACATTTGCTCTATCTCTATAAGTCTAGCTGATTGGAAAAAAAATTCAAACTCCAGATGAATCACCATTTACTCAGATACACGCTCCTTTCAGAATTGCCTAGGAGGTTATAAAAAGCAAGTCTTGCAAATAATTGTACAGAGCCTGATTACCAAAATTACTCTTTTTAGCAAAGTACCACAGATGAGCCCTTTCAACTCTCTGTCATCCCCAAAACATGACAAAGGCCATTAGACACATCCAGGAATATAAGCACTGCTATACTCCCAATAGAGTGTGGCGAAACAAACACCTGAAGAAAAGTACAAAGATCAGCGTTTACAGGGCCATTGTACTGTCTACTCTTTTATACGGATCTGAATCATGGGTCATTTACCACCACCACTTGCGTCTCTTAGAACGCTTCCATCAGCGCTGCCTCCGTACAATCCTAAACATCCA
>JAYRBT010000093.1:38531430-38548910 GCA_036023395.1 Myiotriccus ornatus | reverse complement strand
TTGGTCTACCCTGGCCTCCAATCGGGAGGCCTGGAGACACACCATCTATAATGCTGCTGCTTCTTTTGAGAACACACACAAGATCACTCTCAAGGAGAAAAGACAACGCAGAAAGAATCGTGCCTCGTCGATATCACCTGGGGAGTCTTCCCACTGTGCCTTCTGCAACCAGACTTGTCTATCTTGCATTGGCCTTTTTAGCGATCAGCGCACTTGTAGCAACCGTGGGTAGAGCCCTTCCCAAATCTTTGTTTGCAAAGCCTAGCCATGATGATGACTCCCAATAGTATAATCAGTACATTAACTTTCTGACAACATGCAAGCTTAGGTAATCCCCAAGTAAATGAACACAGCAGAATTTTCTCCTACTACCTTGCGATTCTCCTCCTGCTTTGCTAGCACAAAACCCTTTGAGGGTGAGGAACACTAAGTCCTTGCTCACCTACTGCAGTTGTCTATCACTACCCAGCTAACTTCCTGCAGACAATGGAAAGGGGAAAGGATGGTAAAACCAGAGCAAGAATAATCTTTCAAAGACTCTTCTGCAATACTGTCCTCTTGCAGCTACAGAATTTAAGTTTGTTTCTCTTGTCAGAAAAAGTTAGTAAAGTGGGATTTGAAAGATTTTGAAGAAAAGTGGTACGATGATTGGTCAAATCTGAGAGGTGGTTTCAAACAGCCTAAGGTCTTCAGTTGGAAACTGAGCATTTTGTGTTAGAAGCTCCCAAAAGTAATTTTTCACCTTACATTGACATGTCTTCCCTAAAGAAGGCTTGCCAGAATTTGAAAAATGTAAAAAAAAAAAAAAAAAAAGAAGTAGTTCTAGTTAAGCACAGAGACCGGTTACAGAAATACATATTGATAACTCTTCAGCCAATAGAGGAGCCCTCCTGTTCCTCCTCTGCCTTTGGATGACAACCTGAGGAGAAAGCCTTCCCTGTATGGTCATGTTCAGAAGACTGAAATCCACTCATATACAAACAGGGAAAGATTATACAGCAGATATTTATCCAGATGGAAGCACAGACACTTTAGAAGCAGTGATAATACATAATATATTAACTATTACAGGTTGCATTACAGTGATGCCTCAGAACTTTTTTTTGATTTTTAAATGTTTATAGATTTTAGAAGTAGATGTGAATGTAGATTTTAACGTAGCTGTATTTTAGCCCTTATCCTACAGCTCACATTAATAGCTTAAGTCATTTATCTCAAATGTTTTGTTTCTTTATTCCACAAATGAAACACTGCTTTTTCTCTCACACGTGCATTCCCACGTGTTGCATCAGACATTAACTGACACCAAAGGAACAGATGCAATCAAGCCACGATGATGCATTTTGCTAACAGTGACTACACTGAGGCCTTTGGAGATAGCAGTAACAAAATTCTAGTTAAAGCTATCTTTCTTAAAAACTTTAACACGAGATTCATTTGCCAGTCCAACACTGTTGAACACTTCATTGTGAATAGATTTTTTCTTTACTAAAAATGCAGTCAGAACCAACAAGGAAAGACAGAAGTTCCTTTTCAGCAGATGCTGACAAAAGAACATCAGGATGATGCACAATAACGTCTGCAATGATTCACATATACTTTGTTAATCCTGCAGGACACTCTAAGTGGGTGCTTGTAAAAAGAGAAACCTTCTTATAGGGTAATATATAGGTTTTTGCCTATCATTTGCTCATATTGGTCATCCTTCAACCAACTTTTCCTTCTATTCAACATCATCTTCATTAAAAAAAGTCTCAAAACAAAGGGGTGGCATTCATTTTCAGAGGAAGATAGACTGTGGTACCAAATCCCTTCTGCAGAATAAGTCAGGTTTAAATATTCAGCTGTGATTTCTATAAAAGCTCTTTGCTGCTTTGCAGCTCACCTTGCCAGCTGGTGAAGTCCAGTATTTGGATTCTATTAAAAAAAACAGCCAGGAAGAGAATGGCTCTGTTATGTCCTAACTCCAGGCACACCTCAGCCATTAATACCAAAAACGTTCTAGGCAGGTTTAAACAGAGGTTAGCAAAAATTACTTAACTGATGTGCGTTAAACAGTACTCCCTACACTAGGAATAAGGAGTGCCCATTTGCTCAACATCTTATGCTGAGATGTATTTAATCACAAAGACGAAACCCTGAAGTGAAAGCAGAAAAGGGACTAAAAAAGAAGACTGAGTTTTCAGAATTGCACTTTCAATCCTACTCAATTTTCTGCCTCACATATTAAGTGCCCAGACTCCCACCACTTCTACCAGGATATCTAGATAGGGCTTAAAATCCCTTAAATAAAGTGAAACCTAACTAAATGCTGGAGTGACAAGTTCTGCATATTCCTCAACCATTGAACAGCTTCTTCATCAGCTGAGAACAATCTAACACACAAGACAGAAGGTCAGGGAAGCCTACAGAGCTGGGACTAAGTTTTGACTCAGCTGCACCTAGATCCATTTTGGATGGAATTTACAAAGCAAGTGGATCCTCTCTGAACCTTGGGACCCAGTGGGAGGGTATCCTTTATGTTTTTGCATCCTTACCCTTTTCCATCTCTGGTCTCCACCTAAATAATTCTAAGCTGACTCCAATTTTCCATTGTGCATTTCTTCCATGTAGCAGTAACAGAGTGAACCTTGCCATTGAACTTTGCTAAGTCACACTTCCACAAATTTATATGAAACCTGCTTTGGCTAATACCTTTGTCAGAGATTTTTTTAAGCGACCTAAACCATTCATTTACATCATTTTCCCAAATCACCATTGTACATGAAGGAGCCGTGCTTTCCAGGGGATGGCTGAACACCTGCCTGCCCATGAGGGAAGTAGTGAATGAATTCCTTTGTTTTGCTTCGCTTGCATGCACAGCTTTTGCATTGCCTTTTAAAGCGTCTTTATGTTGACCCACGAGTTTTCACTTTTACTCTTCCAATTCTCTCCCCCATCCCACTGTGGGGAAATGAGTAAGCTGCTGGATGGTGCTTGGATGCCAGCTGGGGATAAAACATAATATTCACCCCTTCCAGGACTGCCAGCAGAAGGAGGATTTTTCCTGATATCAAAAGACCCTCATGCACCTGCAAACTTTCAAACTTCAGTGCACATCACAGATGGTGCAGAAAGACCTTCTGTTGACTGAAGGACACAAAAAGCTGTTAGCTGTGTTCTGCACTGCACACACAAGCAACAATCCTTAATGAGACATACAGAAGTTACCAGTGATGTGTAGGGCCATTCACAGTTTATGCCTCTCATCTCTTCTGTCTGATCCCTCAGGTTTTCTCCAAACAAGATGGGAATGAGAGGTAAGGGGAAAAAAAGGAAAAAGGGTATTTTTAGACTGAAATTATTCCTGCACTATGTTCCACCTTTTCATTCTAGATGTTATCTTTTTCAATAGAAAAAAAAAGACTTAAAAAAATACATGTATGTATGTCTCAGGTATCAATGGACTGGAGCTAATGACTTCAGAAAGTACCAGGTCTGGAAGTCTTCTTTAGAAAAGCACGACACTAAAGCAAAAGAGAAACCCTTGAACAACTGAACTGCAGCTAAGGTTGCTTGGATAATAACATAATAAACCAAACAATTATCTTTGATAGAAAAGACATTAGGTATAACATTAAAAACTCCAACAATAAACATCAATTCACGCTGTAGATATCATTAGTATTTTAACAGTAATGAAAATTTCCAGTAGTTGTGCTTTAATGCATTTTCATGTTTATGTAGAAGCTACATCCCTTGGGATTTTCTCTTCTATTGAGAAAAACAGGTCCCACAATCATAGGATTTGAAGTAATTTCTTTCTCGGTTCTTAATTATATACCTCTCCCTCTCAATAAAAAAAACTTTGCATAGCAAATATTTTTTCTAAACTTCCAGATAGTTACTTACAAACAAAAACCCCTCCTTCTCTATTTTCTCTATTTTAACCTCACTGTGCTACGCAAAGATTCAGCTGGGAATAAGTACTTCGGAGCTACCAAAATCACTCTGTATTCCAGTAGTGATACTTGTGTCAAACCACTTTGGTTGAAAAAGTTTGACAAGCAAACCAAAGCTATTTTCTTCATCACACCTCCATCCTTCATGGTTATTTTACTTGATTAATCACAAACTGGTCAGGTTGGAAGGGCCCACTGTGGGTCATGTGGTCAAATCTCCTTGCTCAAGCAGGGTCATCCAAGAGCACAAGATTGCATCCAGATGGGTCTTGAATGTGGGGGAGACTCCACAACCTCTATGGGCAATTTATTCCAGTGCATCAGCACAGAAAAGAAGTTCTTCCTCATATTCAGAAAGCATTTTCTGTGCATCACTTTTTGCCCTTTGCCTCTTGTCCTGTTGTTTGGCACCACTGAGAAAAGCCTGGCTCTTGAGAGCCTCCCTTCAGATACTTCTCGACATTGACTCCATGCATCTCACATCCTGAGGAGCCCAGAACTGGACAAGCACTCCAGATGTGGCCTCACCAGGGCTGATTGAAGGGACAGGATCACCTCCCTCAACCTGCTGGCAATGCTCTTCCTAACACACACCAGGATCCCATTGGCCTTCTTGGCCACAAAGGCACACTGCTAGCTCATGGAGAGCTTGTTGTCCACCAGGATCCCCAGGTCCTTCTCTGCAGAGCCACTTTCTAGCAGGTCAGACCCCAGCCTATGCTGGTGCCTGGGGTTATTCTATCCCAGGTGCAGGACCCTGAACTTGCCTTTGTTGAATCTAGACAGTTCTTCCTTCTTCTTATGTAATATACTGAAAACCAATCAGTTTTGCTTCTATGATCTATGCAACTGTCTTCCTGAAGCTGTTCAGAGTAGCTGTATATACAGCAGGAAAAGAAAAATACTTCTTCAAACACATTTTATTCATACCATTCACTAGCAAATGGAAAAATATAATAAGGTATGCTCTCTAAGCTAAGCAAAACATAGATGTATTAATAGTATATAAGCTTAAGCTATAGAAGGGTACTGCTACGTCTGGAACAATTATTTATTGTAAACACTGTGTTTAAATGAATATGCCTGTTTTTTCTGCCTTTAATTTGGCATTACTTGTGTGACAGACCAATACAAAGCTCTACAATCAAAAATACCCTGAAATACAGAGACTTGCAGTCTGTGTGCAAACACGTTTATAATTATTATGATGTAAATGTGCACTCCAGGCATAAACCCAGTTTAACAGCTGTGTTTGCATGCAGGTGATGCAGACATTGTATAAGTTAGTAGTCATGTAATTATCACAACAATTATACTATTAAGCTGTTTGGAATTTCGAGGGAAGAGAACAGCCATGTAAGGCAAAGAATGAGTGATTTATAAAAAAGGGGCATAGAAAACTAAGACTTTCCTCAAACAGAAATAATTAAAATTTGCAATGCTGTTTCTGACCATTATAGCACACCTACAGTTTTATTTTTCTACATAAGAGAGGTAGAATAGAATGAACTATTTCAATTGGAAGGAACCTACAACAATCATCTAGTCTAACTGCCTGAGTACTTCAGAACAAAGTTCAAGTATGTTATTAAGGGCATTGTCCAAATGACTCTTAAACACTGACAGGCTTGGGGCATTGACCACTTCTCTAGCAAGCCTATTCCAGTATTTGACTGCCCTCTTGTTAAAAAAGTCCTTCCAAATGTCCATTTTGAACCTGCCCTGGCTTTGAACCATTCACACAGATCCCATCACTGGATCCCAGCAAGAAGAGGTCAGCACCTCTCTTTCCATGTACCCTCTCAGGAAGAAGAGAGCAATGAGGTCACCCCTCAGCCTCCTTCTCTCCAAATGAGATAGAGTCCTCAGCCACTCCTCCTGATACCTTAACCAGCTTTGTTCCCCTCCTCTGTACACATTCAGGTACCTTCACATCCTCTGTAAATTCTGAGACCCACCTCTGCACAGAGGACTTAGGGTGAGGCCATACTGACACTGGGTACAGTGGGATGATCCCTCTTTTGGCAGCTGGTGATGCTGTGTCTGATGCACCCCGGGTGGGGTTTGCCAGGGCGCAGTGCTGACTCACACTGAGCTTGCTGCTAGGATCTGACCAGTGCTTCCACTCATCCTGTTTGTTTCTCACACTGCAATGTGTTGGTGTACAAGCATTTCAGATACACTGACGGATATATTCATATACATTGAAAGGTATGATATACTAATTCCTGAAAACTAGCCACATATACATTTGCTCTCAAGCTCTGCAGCTCTATGTTCTATGTAGCTGATAAACTCTCCTTTGTGCATAAAATGGAAAAGGGAAGGGGAAAAATATAGATTGTGCCGTAAGGACAGGAAATCTTCAAAGTGGCACATGGTCTAACTCTGAATAATTCGTTTTGTTCCAGGACAATTCCACCATGAAGCAAACAATTAATTTTTAAAAATTCTTACCTTAAAAAATACTACAGTCATGAAATTGTATTTGCACTACTACTCTAATGGAAATCTGTAAAACAATACAAATAAAGTTACCAAGCCATCCAAACACACTTTTGATAGATAATAACTAGGCTTTTGCCTAAGAAAGCTAACTGCTTTCTTATGCATGAAAGCCATTCATCATGCAATATTTCAACTCCACGCTTTTAAAAATGTCAGGGGCAAAGAGAACAAAACTGCATTTGCAAATTGGTCTTTTTTCTTTCAAAAAATTAGAAAGCTATTGATGGAAACATTAACAACGTTTTACTTGTTTATATGCTACAGCAGAAATAATTTCATCTGTAATCCCTAGACTGTACTTGCTTCTGAGAGAAGCAACGCAAAACATTTTTTTCGTTTTCCAGTCAGTGACATCTTTGTAATTTTACTCTTGAGTTGCAAGCATTCAGTAATAAGGAAATTATTTTGTTGATAATTCTTTAATTTTTTTCAACCAAACTTCTCAATCTTTATTCAGACAGCATTATCATATCAGAAGTACTTTTAGAATCACTGGCAGAGCAAAGTTTGGTTTTGTGAAGAATTACACCACATTCCAATGGCATCACTTCAACACTAAACCTTTCATTTGCTCTTTGCAAGGTATTTCTCATCTCTTGGTATGCCTCTGGCACTGCTTTTCTACATGCATTGTATTTGATTAAATAACAGTTTGAAAAACAAAGAATAGAAATAATTTAGTGTAAACATCTTGGAAAAAAAAATCAAAGTGCATGACACCAGTGAAACACATAGAAACATGTAATCTTAAGCTACCACTGCTTCATTAGTGGTCATGACTGCACAGGAACAGAAAATTTTACACTTTCCTTCAGTTTTGATGAGGAGGATGTAATGATTTACTTTGGGGGAAGAAAAGCAATTCAAACCTGCAAAATTAAGCATGCCTGACAATAATTTGCTTCAATCTAACAAAATAATCCCCTACTTATTACTCATACTTTTTTCTGGAATAAGAGTACATATTGCCTAGAGGATATTAGTACAGTTGGAAACCACCATTTTGTACTAGCATATCAGGTGTTTCCAAAGGTGTCACGGCCTCAGCTTTCCTGCATCAAAGCAGATTTTCTTGCTTGGACACAACTTATCCAATGCTTTATTTCCCACACTAATTTGATTGATTTGATTTGATTGACAATAATTAACTGCACAAGAAGGGTTTTAAAAATCTGACATGTTTAACTCGGGGGGTTCCTTACTTTTCTAATTTTTGATTTGTTGGTTTCTTTTGGGTTTTGTTTGTTTGGATATTTGGGTTTGGATTGTTATTTTGTTTGGTTTGTTCACTAGCAATTGCCCTGGGAAATTGTGTAAATAGATATATATTAGATTTTGTTCCCAGTCTGATCTTCACAGATTTCAGGAAAAACATCCCTAAGCATAGTGCATGCAATCAATTGTCCAATTAAGAAACAAAGAGGACCAGATATGCAGCCTGATTAGAGCAAAACTCTAAGCAGGCTTCCCTACTCATATTTCTGTATGTTTTCAGAAGAGTAAGTCTTTACACCAGCTAGGTGCTTTAAAAATACCATGGTATATCAAAGACAGGTAATGTTAGTTTTTAAATTCATGAGGTAAGCACAAAACTCAAGAACCATCAGACACAAGTCTGACTGTCACATTTTTTTTTGTCACATCTGCATTTTTTTTAAAGCATTGACTGTCACATCTGTTTGTCTTTGACTTCCTTGAAAAATGCCTTTCAACCCGAGCTACAACTCCAAAGCTAGACAACATAATCGGAAACCTCCCTCCTAAAACACCACCGTTTCCACTTTTTTTTTTGTAACATGGTGTTCTGATACTATTTACTACAGCTCCCCTGCAGGTAGGTTACACAGGAACCTCTGGGCACTTTCGGAGACTTATAATGGTGGGAGACATCAGAGAACACCTAGACCCAAGGACAGCAACCCCTAAGTGCAGCTAACAATATCCATATGATTGGCAAGGAAGCTACAACTTCTGGCTAAAAAACATGTCCTTATTCAAGAGAAACAAAAGAGGAAGATGCATCAGACAGTAGCAGAAAAGTTCTCATTTGGTGCAGAAGTTGGCCAACTAGCAACAAGCTGCAAGTTCTGGGTTTGGTATGCAGGCACTGGAAAGGGATTCCAGTATGGAGATCCTTCTCCGCCCCACCCATCCTCTTCAAGGAGCACTGTATCTGCTATAAAGCCACATACACCTTAATACTTCTCCTCTGAGGCAGAACTCATAGCAAGTGAGGGCTCAACCTTTGCCACCACATAACCTTCCCTGCAGCAGCAGCAATCAGCAGATCCTGCTCAGCCTGGACCCACACTCAGGATCACCTCCTCACCCCACACCACCCAGAAGCATTCACATGCTCCCCATTTGGTTCCATGCCACCAGTCATATTAAGGGCTACTTCTAATTAGACTGTCATCTGAGAAAAATGAACACAACAAAAGAAGATCCTTTTTCCTCAGGAACAAGATCAGTGTCAGAAACATGCCTGTCCACAGCCTCATGCTGAATGAGCACTGAAGAACCCTTCCCACCCCCAATAAACTACAAAGAAAACACCTGGTGTAAACTGAGGCTGAAGATTCTCCAGTGTGCTTTAGTACAAAAACCTGAAATGAAGCCAGTGGCATGCCAGTACAAGCCCCACATCTGAAAGGTGCAGAGGTGGAGTAAGGCGAGGAGAAGACTTTTGTTCTAGCACACAACTTCCACCTCCATCTTCAGAAACTGACTACTGTCAGCAGCAGAACTCCAGCCACGTGCTTCAGAAACTAAAAATGCTACCATGGCTGCTTGTCAGGATACCTCATGTCAAGACATAGACTGAGATTACAGGAAATGCTCAAGGAGATGGAAGAAATCAGTCACATGGTTGTCACCTGTAAGAACAGCTAAATAGGTTTTCTGCAGGTTTTGAGATGAGACACACGTAGATCTCTGCTATTTGATAATGACTTGCTTCTAAGAGTCCTCCAAGCCAAACCTTGTAAATGTAATTAAAAGTAGGACTAAAAGAAGCAATGAAAGGAGAGACATTGAAAACAGACATAGCAAATGAACTACTTTTAGAATCCACTGCTACCTTCCAAAACATCTTGAAGTTACTTTATGTAGAATATTTATTTATATACACAAAAGACAGCATGACAAAAAACAATTAAGCTGTATTATGATCCACATAATAGTAGAAACGGAAAATTCTTGATTTTCCACAACTGTTTACATTCCTCTGAGGACAACACATAGGATCAAACCACCTTCTGCTCCATGGTAGATTCTGGGGAAAGGAGAAATTAACAGCATCTTTTCCTTGCAAGAAACATTTTCCTTTATTTAAAAGCAAAAGTAAAGACAGATAGACTGAAACTAACACTCTGAATCATGAGGGCCCTAATTGAATTTTTCCTTCAAGAGCAATCACAAACAACAGAGCAAGCTTAAATATTTATCAAAGACAAGAGGCTTTGGTGATAGTAGGGTTGGCCACTTTGCAGGTAGCAGTACACACCAGAAGCAAACTGCCCAGTAATAAAGAATATATATCAAAGTCTGTCCAAAAACAAGGCTAAAACTTGAATGCAGAGTGATAATGGTACAACCTCCTCCTATTTGAAGACTTCAGAAGCAACAAATATCTCAGGGTGAGCTGGAGAAGTAGCACATAGACAGGGAATATACTGCAGTAAAATAATCTCCACGAAACTGAAAGAATAAAAAACCCTCAAACTAGTAATCCTATTTATTAAACAGGCAGATTGTTTCACCTTTCAAAATTCTTAATGAAATATTTTTCAATAAGGGAGTGCTATTTGCAACATTCATTAATGACTGAATGTAAGAGAGATGGCTTACTGGGAAGAAAACATCTTGATACAAGATGGTTAAGTTCCAGCTGAGCAAAATGAAGAAAACCAGGTGACTTAACATAACTTCCTACATTTAACAAGATAGTAACAAATGAAAGTCAATGCACAGAAGAACATATAATAAGAATTTTTAAAGGACTGCATTTAAACTGTAATTCCATTTTAGGTAACAATCACTTAACAGGATAACTTACCCATGAACATAAAGAAGTCAAGACTATCTCAATATGAATCCAGTGGACGGGGTGACTGGCTATTTCAGTGTAATATGTATCTGCTCTTCTGCAGTGTAATGTAATTACTCTGGGTAACTCAGTTGCTTTAATACTCACGAGATGTTAACTTGTCCTCCCTATCCCTTAAAAAAATAGAGCATAAAATCAGGAAAAGCTGAGAAACCTCAAAGGAAGTATTAAAAGGCAGAAACTGCAGCATCACTGAGAAGAGCTAAAATAAATCTGACACACTTCATTCACATAACTTAAATGGGGTGCAATATCACGTGCTCACAAATGCCACTGACACAGCTTGAAAATACAGTGGCAGTGGAAACGTTCCCCTTCACTGGATAACCTTAAAGAGTCTAGGCAAGAGGTACTGGTTTTGGCTGGGATAGAGTTACATTTCTTCATAGTATCTTTGTATGGGGCTAGTGTAAGAAGATTCTTATTCCCTAGTCTCTGTTATAATGCTGGAAGCCAACATACACCATATTGCCTGTGAACCTACAAAATACAGCCTGTGAAAATGTTTATGTTCAAGCCTATTTCTTTCTTGTATAAAATACATATATTTGCGAAGTTAAAGTGAAGGTTCTCCTTTTTCACATTCATGTAAATACTGTAATTACTGTACTACGCAATTTTCACCTACAATTGTACCATTACTGATTGCTTTTACAGTACAGAGTTTTCCAGCAAACTTCCAAGCTTTGTCTGACAGTGCCCTAAGCATTTGGCAGGGACTTTGGAGTATGGCTTCAATATCGTTAATTAAATGGATAATTTCCATGGAGCTACAGAAAAAAAAGCCTGACTTTACACTGGTAGTTTAACTTGCACCAAACATTTTCTTCAGCTTATTTCTGGTCTTCTCTTTTCTCATCCCTCAACCAACTCTCCCCCCAGAAAAGTACGTGTAAGTATGTACAAGAATCCATACTGCTGCCTCTGACACTCCTGTTTTTTGTATGAACAGCCAAAAAAGTACAGCTATGACTATTCTAGGTGATCAGATAATGGTCATCATTCCACACTGAACACTGGACAGCTGCCAGTACATTTAAGCCTTCAAAAGCATATATAACTGTGTAGGAGATGTGATGCCTGGACTGCAAGTCAATCCATCCAGCCCCTCCAATAAGACTAAATCTGCATTAAGTTCCCAAAGGTTAAAAAAACCTTTGGATTGTCTCTCCTATCTTCTTTCAGGGTTCTCCCAAATGTCTGAGTAACTGCCTTGGAAATATATATTGTTTTCAACATTGCTGGTACCTCAGTTTGTGGCTGGGATTTCAGGGGGCATGGAATAAACTTGATTCTGATTGTCTGTCCTAGAACAGAGGCAGTGACTACTTTGGCAGCACAGTGTAAAAACTTCACTAATATCCCACTTCCTCCTCTGGAAACAATTTCATTTAATAACTAAAGGAGACAGCAGTTGCGTATTACATATTTCTAAACAAGCCTTTTGGGTTTTTTTACTTTAATGCTTTCAATTAGGACAGCTCATTCATTTCATGTTGTCTGCTTCCAGGGGGCACAAAGAAGGATCTTTTCCACCACACTTTTAAAAGAGAATATGATAAAAAGAAAAACATTGGAGCCAGCTATCGTTTGGCATACAGACTATTGGGAAATAATTCAGATTAAGGGTTATGACTGGGAATCTGTTACCAAATTAAACTAATCTGGATTTTTTGGCTATTATTTTTTTAAATAGGTATTCACTTGAAAGCAACATGTAGATAGGGAGTTACGATCAATTCTTACTACCTCCCAACTCTAATTCTTTTTTGACTGATAATTACTGGTTTGTTCACTTCTCTCTAGATGTTGCTAATATTGACAAATTCTGAACATGTGACACATGTTCAAGCCGACATCCTCTATAAAAAGAGCTCATTTATCTTCTTACTCCTCACAGCAGTGAACTGGCTTCGTCAGAAAACAAAGACAGACAGGCAAACTGTGTGTGCACTTCTGTTCCGCATTCCTTCTCATCACCCTGAGAACAGAAACTCAGAATAATGGGATTCAACATTTACTCTTCCGCCTCTGAAGTGGTCTGAAAAACGACTACAGAGAAAGCATCATCTGTTCATCCTTCCCTAGATCTGCTGAGGCCCATGGTGAGAAAACTAAGGTTAGAAGAAAGCAGCACGATTTTTCAGAAGTTACAGAAAAAAAGCTACAGTGTCTTGCTCTTGAAAGTTTCACACAAAATAAAAGAACTGTTATACTGTTTCTTCCATCACATTGTCAGACTGTGGCTACTCAACAGGAGGATAAAAAAAAAAAATCTACACTCTTAAAGCTTCAATACCTCACAAAAAGCAGAAGGAACGTCTCTGCTTTGACTAACTATGACAAGAAATTCTCAAAGCAGCCATTACTTCATTCAGATTTTGCATGGAGTGTGGCCTATGTGCCTTGGGCATCTTCACCTGTTCCCAAGGCTCCTCTCCAGGAATGTATTTCAGTATCTTGTGGCAGGGTGAACCAGTCATCCTCCCACATTTCCAAGAAGGAGTTAGCAAGTGCTGATGTCTATCTAGGCTGATGGGTCAGGAAGAGGGCCAGAGGAAAAGGCCACTATCAACCTCTGTGTTGCCCATCCTACACTGGTGGCACTGATTTGGCTCTGTCCTCCCCTCCACAAGACTGTAATTTTCAAAAAATAGAGAAAAAGTTAACATCCTCAAGACTCTCATGGTCTTTTACAGGGATATGTAAAAGTGCAAAAAAGGCCTAGTCCTTAAGGACAGTGGTATAGCTTACATGCTTCTTATTGCCTGCCACGCTGGTTAAGATTCACTTACTCACTGTTTGTACTATAATCTAAGTTTTAATTCATCTGTTTCCACTGAATTCAATTGCCTCCCTGTCTGCTCTTTGCTTACAGTAAAAATTCCTTCAACAAAGCATTCATATTCTGATCTTGTGAATTATACTGTTTTTTCCCCTCACATTCTATAAAATACAATTTTCCCACAAGAGCCCCTAGTTTGTACCATGTGTATGAAGATGAAATTCCCAGAGGCCAGTAGCTTATTCATCTTGTGAGAGTTTCCTTGGCACCTTCACATTTTTCCATGCTTAAGTCAGCTGTTGCAGTAACTTAAGTATTAAGAATACGTTTAACCCCTTAGATCTTGAAGCTAGGCCACAGCAACTACTAGATCTTCTGCTGTCTTAAAAAGCTTATTCATTCATCTTATCATTAGTAACATGGCTAACATTTCAAGTCAAGCTAATAGAAGCTTGAAATATGAAGCTATTACTTAAATTAAGAAACTTCTTATGGCAAACTTTATGACTATTTCCTCCCTTGGTGAAAATGCTCTACTGAATTCCACTTATGTTGTTTTCCCTAACCTGGTATCTTAAATCTACAGTACCCTAGACACTTAAGAATAATACAGTACCTCAAATACATATTTTTGTGGGTTTGGATCATGAGCAAACTATCGGCAGTTCTTGAAGATTGTGCATGACAAGATGTGCTACTCTCTGTATAACTCTTCCTTGATATAAATACACATATCTTCATCCTTTTACTTTGTCTGCAGATTCCAACTGAGTTCTGTCATCACTGTCCTATTTTACAGGACACCTGGTACAGCACAGCCACTCTGCATGACTTTCCTAATATATAGAGAACTTGTATTTGTGGCTTACTCAAACTAAGTTCTTTGCACTAAGGATCCTTAATTACTCTGAAATACAGTAGCTGCAGATGATCTATCATAGGCATCTATGAAAGAAAATGAAGAAAGGCAGGTAACTAATTTTGTTTTCCTGAACTGTTTCCTGAAAAAGCGTAATTCTCTCTGCCTACTTCATACTTGTCAAGCCATGAAAATGAATGCCAGAGTTAAACAGCACAACTCTCCCTTTAGATGTTTATATAACACCGCTTATGAAAAACAGCTCAGCAATACAACGTACAGTGGGTATGTGTAGTGAGCATATTAATACTGAAAAGTATAGAAAGACAGTGAAGAATCTACTTAATAATTAGAAACAAGTCTGTAAAACTGTTGTTGAGCCTGTAGTCTAGAAGACAGCATAACATGTTCTAAAACAAAACCAAACCAATACTTCACTTAATTTTCATCCCATCAGCTCATCTACATCCCCAATGAACAGGTCATTAGCATCTTTTAATGCCATTAGGCAAGCATAGTCCACCCTTGCTATTTTCTTTTAAGCAAATTATCAAACTTTAATTAACTAATGATTGATAATTTGTCCAGTGAGCATATTGTGAAATCCTGTTTTGCTTAGTGCATGCTATGCACATGGTAGCACCCACAGCACTTAGTGCCCATATAAAAAAATCCTTTGGCATGCAGGCCACTAGAGGTACACACAGTCACAGAATACTCTGTGTTGGAAGGGACCCACAAGGATTATTAAGTCCAGCTCTTGGGTGAATGGCCCATACAGGGATTGATTGAGCCCACGGCCTTGGCATTACTGGCAACATGCTCTAACCAACACAATCAGTAAAACACCAGAACGATGACAACAGAAATACCAAAGAGATTAGACACATGCAAATCTTCAGCATGCAACTAAAAATGACACCGATCCATTTCTCCACGGGGGTGCTTGGGGAACCTGTTGGAATCAATAGGTCTGCACTGACACAAGCAGAGCACCAATAGCACCGTGCTCAGTGTAACAGCTTAGGAGGTCCATATTATTTATTCTGGCACTACATCTCTTAATGCAACTTTGCATAAAATGCCTCATGCCTAACAAAATTATGATTAATAGTTTTTTTTTCTTTGGGCTCAGTTCAGCCCACTGTTTTATTCACTTCTGGTCTCACCTCTTCACCTTGTTAACGGCTGTCTTGCTTCTGGCAATTGGAATAATTTCAAAATTGCTGTTCTGTGTTCAAAAAATTACTGCTATTGTAACAGAAGCTAAATTAAAAGACTTATGTCATGAACAAGGGCAGACAGAGTGGCAAAAGGCCAGATAAAGAGGGAGATTTGTTACTTTTCCTTCCCAAGAAGATTAAGTAAAACACAGAAGACTTAAAAAGAAAAAAAAACCCACAACACCCACACTGTTCCAGCCCTTTTCCCCGATGTATTAGAACATAACAGTTTGCTTTAAAAAGATTAAAGCCCCTCCATTTAAAAAAAAAATTAAAATACAGAGGAGCACCCATTTTAAAAGTTACACAGAATCAGTGTTCCACCATAAGCAAGACATTAAAGTGAAAACTCATCATTTTTGCATTTGGCAGAACAGGAAATGAGAACCTATTTTAAACCACTTTAAGACAAATATAGTAATAATTTACATCTAAGTGTTTGACCAAGGAAGCTAATATTATTGGCACCAATTTATAGAGGATTTGGGTAGGGGCATGGATGTGTGAAACACATTGTTTTGTGTCATCCACTGAACCAGTGGCAGAGTCAAGAAGAGACACTAGGGACTTCT
The DNA here is from genome assembly GCA_036023395.1 of Myiotriccus ornatus. Classification (NCBI taxonomy): domain Eukaryota; kingdom Metazoa; phylum Chordata; class Aves; order Passeriformes; family Tyrannidae; genus Myiotriccus; species Myiotriccus ornatus. Next base: position 38,532,914 of record JAYRBT010000093.1, on the reverse strand, counting down.
GACTACCAAGACATGGGTCTGTCCATAAAAAGCTTCCATTTTGCTGGCTTGACAAAGCTAAACCTGAACTCACATTTAACATTGACAAAAGGCACAAAGGAAATCAACAAAACCAAACAGATTCTTCACACATATCTGACCCTAAGCTGCTCTGAAAATTGTAAGCCTTCAAGGCAGCAATTACCTGATATTTTCTACCACTCCTTTCAGAGCGAGCTTAAAATTCTGAGCTAACAGTTAGGCCTAGGTCACACAACCACATGCATACATTTTGTCAGTCTTAGCATCATTAAGCATCAATGACAAACCACAATAATTTTGGACATATTAGATTTATGAGAATTTACTCAACAAAAAGATAAAACTATTCTCCCAGTAAGACAGAGCCCTTTAAAAATAATAACAAAATATTTAGAGTATGAGTTCTCTGAACAGCACACAAATTAAACAAATGAAAGACAATGAAGCACTGACTTCAAGAGGTGGACCACTGCAAATACAACATGTACTTGAATTGCAGCACAAGCTGTGCAGTTATCACCACAAAATCAGCAGCAACAAAACGACTTCATACTCAACAGGGAGTTAATTATGTGTATACACACATTACACAGGATGGTATGGTAGGGAGCACTTGTCTTCCTCCAAACTATGACAGTACTAGAAATGGCTAATAGATATCCTACCTGGTCTGTTTCATCAGTGTATCAAATAGAGACAGCTTTGTTTCTAAGACTTCCTTACAAGTCTTACAATAGTACACTGTTTTCCAAAGGACCTATTCGCTCAAATATTGTCATGGATTAGCTAGCTCTTGTAAACCAGGCAAAGAATTTTTTCCCTTCACAATCCCGCCCCTCCCTCCCCCCTCCCCAGCCCTCTGTGCATAGCTATTAGGTGAGTACTTAGGTGAACAAAAGAACTAGCCGGCTGGTTAATGGCTGAACATAGTCTCCTAGGAAACGGGGGAGACTAAAGGCTACTTTTTTACTTTTTTCTCTCGTCTCCTGGGCAACAGGGGAGGAGTGATTTTGGTGGGCTGGGCGGTGTCTGGAACACAGGTCGGGGGTAAAGGCTGGTGGTTCCTGTGGCTCCACGACCTGTTTACCAGTTGCAGATCTTGCTTGGATTTCTTTTTCATCAGAGAGGAACTGCTGTGTTTTTGCCTGGAGGTTTTGGGGTTTTTTTCCCTTTTCCCTTTCACCGTTCCCGTTTGTTTTCTTTCCCTGGCACTGGTCCGGGGCACAGCAGCTTGGGGGTGGGGTGGGGCTGTAACAACATTGGAGGGGAAGCTTGCTGCTGCTCTCTGCTCAGCCCTGGCAAGCTGCGGGCCCTGCCTGAAGCGAATTCCGACAAGCTGAAGATCGTGAGTTTTTTTTCCATTGGGAGAACTTTCTGTTTTGTTGCTGTGTTCCCTTCCCCCCTCTCCCTCTCCCCTTTCCCGGTGTGGGAAAGGGAAGGGGAAGTGAGTTTTTTGGTTTTTC
>JAYRBT010000093.1:38493187-38531330 GCA_036023395.1 Myiotriccus ornatus | reverse complement strand
ATAATTGCTCAGAGGGAGGAGTTTGGGTCTTTTCTCATAACTCATCCTCAGCAAAAGACCCTTGTCTCATTTAAACTAGGACAAATATTCTTGTATGATAAAAGTATGTTTTTCTAAAAGTACGGAAACTTTCTAGCTTTTGATAAAAGCCTCAAAGGGAAAGCCAGAATACTAAGCAATGGCAACATTTCAGTTACACCCTTTCCTATGAAGCACTCCATTTAAAAAAAATGGAAGTCAGCTCAGTGCAGAAACAAAACGTTACTGCAATTTTTTCAAATCCACAAAAATTGAAGAGTCTACAGTACTTCTTGGCTGCCACTGATGGGAGATCAAGGTTTTTGAGGGCAAAACAGGATTTTTCATAGTTCTCCTTGCTATGGTGAATTGTGTTTGCACAGGATAAAGACATACTGACTCAACTTTACATTGGTTCTTACTAACAGGTGGTAGAGGCATGCCGAGGGAAAAATGTATTGGGAAGCTGTCTTTCATCAGGATGTACAAGAAGAAAGCTAATATAACTAAATGAAAGCTGAAGTATCTGTTAATAGTTTTCTTCTAGTTTCCTTGTTTTATGAAGAGAGTAGTCATACACAAGAAGCCCTTTTCTTTCTCTTCAAAGCAGTTGTTCTGTGCAATTTGCAAAAGTATTATTTTCAGTGTTTTATACTTAAAGGGAGGTTAATGCACATGAACAAAGCAATCATCTACTACAAAGGCAGATCGCACAAGTGAGAAGTTTTACATTTCGCCATCAATATCCATGTATTGCAGCAAACCTGAAAGACAGTAAGTGGGTCAGTGCAACTGCTTTTAATAGCCTGTATTACAAGGTGCTGAAAATAGCACTACTGAGCAGCAATACTACCAGCAAAGAACAGTCAAAAGTGAAAAGCATCTCCTTTAGGAAAAGACCAAACACTATCTTATCTAACAGCTCAGATTACTGCAGCATTCATAGTTCAGGTGATTATAACATACTTCAAGAAATTATCTGGTTTTCAATTTCAATCAGCGCTGCTAGAGGGATCAAACAAGTTGAAGTAAAAGACAGTAAAGCCAGCAACCACTCAGTTCCAACCTTCAGTAAAGGTTGGTAAAAGAAGGAAGTAGTCTCCTCCCTGTTTTCCATCCTTCAGCTTCACTTATACAACTCCAATTCTTTAGTTTTAAGTTGGAAATTGGCTAGTTTTTATGTGCCATTGTTGCGATTCATCGCTGGCTTACTTGTACAAAAATGATTCCGTTAAACTATCTCTGATTCTTCTTTCCCTCATTCACTTCCATGAATACCTCAAACATTCACTATCTCATTTCAAGCATCCATGTAAACTCCATGTTCAAATTTTTTTTCAACACTTTCTCATTTTTTGCAGTTATACCTGCATGCACGACTGCCTGCAACAGGGAAGGAAAGCGTCTGCAACTGTGGAACTGCAGGTTTTCTCTGCCATATATCCTAAAGGCCTGGCGCATGAATAGCATACTGCTGGAGTGCCAAGTGGATAGAAACTGTGATATTATTTCATGATTTTGCTAGTCTTACCTTTGTAGCTAAAAGCAAAGAAAAGAGAAAAATTTACTGATTTTGTGAGAAAAAGAGAAAATTCACTGCTTACCCAAAAGCATTCAGCTACAGATTTCCAATTTTTCTTCCACCTTTAAACAGCACGCTTGCCACACAATGTACTCCTTGCCTCCCACAAAGAGGTGCTAATGACAACCATCTTTACTTTAAAGTAACACATTTTCTATTTCTAGGGAAGACTGGAGACAGCAGCCTCCCAGGGTCATCATTTGCACCTTGCATATTCTTTCACATGTTGTTTAACAAAAAAATGCCAAGTGCTACTCAGTCATGTTCTCCAGTTCATGACTAATGCTGAATGAAGAACATGCCTTTTTCTCACCTCTCTGCCTCACCACCCATCACCTTGACCCCTACAGATACATTAAAATCACAGCTGGTATTCTCTGGGTACAATTGGATGCACATGTTGGAGTACCAGTTACTAACATGAGGCATGTCCTCTCACTACATCTGCCCAAAATCTTAGCTGTTTTTCCCTATGAGTGTCAGTTGATTCTGTGAATCATTACCCATAGATTTTGCCTTCTGGACACTGTAACACAGCTTTGAGATAAATGTTATTTTCTAAGGAAGAAAGGTGCCAGCAAAACAATAAGAAAACATCAGGTACTTCCACTGATATTGATGGTAGTCATGTACTAAATTCAAAGTCAGTTTGGAAAGGACAAAGTAAGGGTACGAAGTTAGGTCAGACCTGTACCAAATAGCATTATTTATGCAGTGACAGCCTGTGGAAGCCCCATAAGGTCTCTGTGTAGTCTAAGACACTCTACAAAGACATAGGAAGATATGGGTCCTGATTTGACGAGCATATGTTACAAACAAAAGTTGCCATGAAATTTTGACACTTAAGTCTCCAGTGACATGAAGTTAAGCTACTTTGGTTATAATTTTACTACAAGCCATCTTGTAACTAACTAGAACCGTGACAACCAGTAACTGGTTGAAAAATTTAAAAATATTACATAGCCTTCACAAGCTCAGAATTTTTTTGCTCTTTGACGTTCATGCAGAACATAGATCACTTCCTACATCTCTACAAAACACTTGTACTCAGTTAAGCACTGTTGCTTCACCATGCATTTAGTTCAAAATAACTTGACTGGAATTATAGTTTCTATCCACAAGTCTCCAAATAATAGAAGAAAATCTCATCTTTCAGGGATAGAAGAGAACTCCACAAGTAATTAGAGAAACAACAAAGGAAGTCATCACCTCCAAGGTCTACAAGTAGCTCAGTTCAAACAAGTTTCTTTGTTTCTCTAACACAAACACAGAAAAGGTCAGAAGCAGAAATATCTGTGTTAATAGCAGTTTTGGTTTACTCATGTATACAAGTTATAGAGAGTGCACAGGTGGGAGGAAGAGATGTTAATCTGTCAGCTTTGTATCTTTGTATCTATTTTTCTTCTAGTTAATATTTTATTACTTATTGTATAAATGATCTTACGTCAAAAACTGTGCATGTGGTTGAGTTAATGCTTCTCTTGGCTCAGTTGCAACCACAAGAAGCTGGTGAATGTAATTATGCAGTCTTAGCACTGCATTAGTAATTCCTCACAGTTACTGTAAAACAGAATTAAATGACAGCACTACAAGAGTTTAACAGTCTGCTGCTGGTTGTTTACCCTGTAGACAAGACAGCAAACATACACATTCTCCTTCCCTCTCATCCCTTCCATACTCTGCAATCAGTGGCTCAACTTCTAGGAGAACTGGTCACCCTCAAGGATAAGGTCAGATATCTGGCAGACACTCATAACAGAAAACTGTCAGACTGTTTGTACTCAGAGCCCTATAATAATTGGTGACGATGATTTAATTGGTCTCCCCTATGTTTTTGCAACTTGAATACATTTGGACCTCTATTTTTTCTACATCTTTCTGGCATGATGCTTTATTTCCAAATTCTCCTTACTGATAAGATTTTTGAGGTGAGTTCACAGCAATCTGAGACATATTCTATATTATTTCATTTAGCAGAAATCTGAAGTTAACTAAAGGACAAGGTAAAACTCAACTATCTTGGAACTGGCTATTTTTAAGTGCTTTTACAGTTTTAACTACCTATCTAACTCTCATGCGTAGTGAACAAATTGTTCTAATGATAGAGATTTTTTTGACAAAAGATATCAGTACCTCTCAGTTCAAGATCAAAGGGTAGACCAGAAAATAAACACTGTGCCTTCTATAATCCACCCTTGTCTTTGATACAAAACAAACAGAAACTGTTTTCATATCCTAATACAAACATTGCTTAATCTATGACATCCAGCAAAAGGTGATTAAACACTTCAACCTGATTCTCAGTTCTGACTGAAAGGGAAAATTTCCAGTAGATTTCTCCAAGTCATGAATGTGAATATGTCAAAAGACACTGCAAAACTTGATTCTGCAAACAAAAGAGACAGTTTATCCTATTGAGCAAAGGTTACTGGGAAACACGTAACCCCACCAAAAGTTCTCAGAGATTTCATTTTTCATCTTACATAGGCTGTTGCTTTTCTCCTCACTTTCCATATCAGAACACAGATTCTCACTCACTCCTTTCATGATAAGGTATCTTCTACTAATGGTCCATGGCCAGCTGCTTCTAGCAATGAGGTGAACATGAGCTACTAGCAGTTCTTGTGATGGTGAGCAAGCAGAGGGTCCCTTAGCATCCTTAAACACCAGCTCTCTTTGGCTGGGAAGTTGGGAGACATTACCCAAGCCCTCAAACACTAGTGAACTGAAAAGGAAAAGAGGTTTACAACCAACAGACCTTGGCCTGTTGGAAAGTCCATCTCCAGTTAACAGTGTTTAAAACTCCAAATGGAAGAGAGGAAAAAACTGGAAGGGGAAAGTTTGGTCTATTAGCACCTTTCCTAACACTACATCACATAACTTAAGATATAAACATGTATAGAAAGCAGAAAGAATGTGAAAATGAAGCAACATTCACAGTCACACGATGAATAGGGAATAAGGACAAAATTTGAAAGAACCCTACTCCCTGTTTAGCTGAGCATGTATAGCACATACTAGGTGCTGAAATATCTGAACACATGCTTCCAACACTGCTGGTTTCTTTCAGGTCTTAATAGGATTGAAGTCTACAAAAACTGGTAAACAAATCCAATGAAACCCTTCCTTACTACTCAATATGTAGATGCTCTTATTATGCCTCTCCTGTTCATGGGGTAAACATTTCACTGTGAAAAGCTTACTAGCACAGTCATATAAATTATTTTGTCTTAAAACAAACTAATAAAAAAAGAAAAACCTCTCTTTGGATAGCAAAGGATGATATATATCCAGCTGTTCTCTGACTTCAATAAGAATTTTCAGATGCATAAAAGCACATTCATAAGAGAATAACATTAGCAAACAAAATTAGAGTAACAATTTCTGTAGTTAAAAAAGTGCAGAGAACATTAAAATACAAGCAGAAGTTTTGTTTTTCATTCCAGGCATCAAATATAACTGTACACATACTACACACGCTTCTTACTTCTCTGGTCTGCAAATCATTTCTGTCAAATGCTCAAAGCAAGTGTTCAGTCCCAAGATTGCCACAAACATACTCTCTCTGTAAATCAGTTTTGGTACATTTGTGGAGGATTTTCAGTTTTCTTAAAACCACAATAAGGCTTTTCACCATGTCAACTTATTATTTCAAATCTCTTATTGGCCTTTATTCCAGCCTTGTAGGCCTTCGTTATTGCAGTGTAACTGCTATCTTCCACAACTGCTATTTGAAAAAGCTTATTCACAGCCCCTCAGAAAAACTATGCAGGAGAAATGCTAGCATTGTATTTTGAATGGCACAAGGCATGAGAACATGCCTCTAAGGAGACTGTGCAAGAGATGGGCAGCTAATTAAGCTCTCACAACTCTCTGTTGCAACCCCTGACTCAGGAGAAAACCCAAAACATACAGCCAAATCACTATAGAAACCCAAGTCCTCACTTCCCCTTTTACATGCACCAGATTTCACACAGCACCCATCTGGCCTCTGAGTTAGCTACCTACCAGTCTCTCACACCATCTCTTCTAATCAAATACCAACCTCGTCAGGATGCTTTACAGGGGTAGTAGTCCCTCTTCTTGATTTCATGTTACCTCTACTTCTCAATGAGTCTCATTATCTACTCTTGTTTTTATTACTTCCAACTCCAATTTAATAAAGATTTCATTCTCTGATAACTCAAGGTGCTTTCCTGGTTTTTCTTGCCATAGCACTTTCATGGCACCTATCACAAAACTGATTCTCTGCATTGCCCACACATAAAGAAACAGAAAGAAAACTAAAGATACATTTCAAATGTGAATTCAAAAAAATTACAAGAAATACTTCCCTCTGGCAATGAGAGAAAGCCTCTATTCTGTTGTTGTTAAAACCAATTAGCAAACAGACTTCTTGGATAAACACACACCTAAGAAAGGCTTGAGGGGATGTCTACCTGCTGTGTAAGGAGTCCCTCACCTCGAAGCGAAATTGTGAATTCTCTTCTTCTTATCTATAGTGATACTACTGAATTTTCAACCCAGTATGCCCTCAGCTCTTGTTTACTTTCTTGGAGTGATCTAAAAAAGAAATGCCAGGGTTTATTGCTTCAAAGAGTCTGTTCTATCTGGAGTTCACCTTGATTTCTAAGGATTTCAATTTAAATCCACTTTATCATGGTTCAAACAATTTGATTTATGCTTGCACTACTGTAACTATCCATTTTTCTGTTTCTGGGAGATGAAACTTATCACTTATAACATTTTTTAATCAACTGAGAGAGTACTGTCTAGAAAATCTTCAGAGAGCTTAGCAAAAATAGCCCATCAGCTCTTATGTTTAAGCTATTATTCTTTAGACAGACACATCCCCGAAGCTTTTGTTTTACATTCTCCATCCATTAATCCTATTTATTATACATCTACCTGATAAGAAGACAATTCAATCAAGCAAACAGAACAACTGGAAAGAAGAACCTACCAATATACCTCAGTATATACATGTTACCTACAGACAAAAAAAGAGCTTACCACTTAAATGTTTTGCATCTCCATCCTAATGAAGATCTGTACTCCCACAAATGACCCCCTTTCAGATTACACTGTACATCACTGTTTCGCATATCTAATAAACCTTTTGATTTTACAACCATGAAATTCTCTAAAACTAAGGGCCTTCTCCAAGATGAGCATCGAAACACCAACTCTGAACAAACCATGTCATCTACAGCTTCACAAGTTCAAACTTTACTTCATGATTGTGACCTCCTAGATGTGAAACAATTTCGCTATTTTTCAAGTAATATTTGAAAATATATTCTAAGTGTACAACTTAGGGACGATCACATAAGCAAAGACTAGCTGAACTGTTAGCAGCACAAGAAAAATTGGTCAGTCTACTCCTTAGCACACCCTACTCCAAATTTCTCATTTTTAAAAGAGTAACTATGAAAGGTATTAGCACTTCTTGTTCAGATTCCACAAGTACAATATACACCTACCAATTCATGGCATTAGTGCCATTTTCTTTGGCCTCCTTACAGGCCATCTCAATGCTTCATTAAATTAGTATTTATTGCATGAAACTCAGTTTTAAGGAAAAAGGCTAGTGGACGATGAAAACTAGAAAGCCACGGACATTTAGGCCACTTCTTAAAGGACTACATTTAAGAGAAGTAGTGACACAGGACACAAAAAAAAGGTTCTCTACAAACTGAGGGTTACTAACAAAACAGACCAGCCTTGCTGTAAGACATCAGAATTTGCCTCTCCAAGCACAAGCAAAGATATGGCGCTGACCACACAAGTCTCAAGTGACCTGAACACCACAGACACCCTGTAGACAATCTACCATTTTTGTAGTAGCTTTTATAGAAAGGCAATATTTGTAGTTGAACTGTTCAAAAATAAGAAAGCATTAGTCGGAAGTATCAATTTAGAAAACATTTCTAGAGTGCATTTTGATGTCTTTATGTGACACTTCTGCTCCCACCCCTTTCCACTTAAGACTCAGTCAGTCCACTCCTTTCCTCCCTTCAGTTGTTCTGGCTTTCAGAGAACAAAGTCTGAAATACAAGGGTTCTCACTTTTTGTCCCCCAAAAAATACAGTCATTCTGACACATTGAGAAACAAAGATAGGGAAAAAAAAAAAATTACAAATGTTCACAGAAGTCACAGAATCACCAGGTTGGAAAAGACCTCTGAGATAATCGAGTCCAACCCATGACCCAACACCACCCTGTCAGCTAGACCATGGCACTAAACCTTCAAAGATTTGTTCTGGAAACCACCAAACATCGACATGATATTTGATTATACTCAATGCTTTCAGAAAAGTCTTCAGTGGAGAAGTGAAGGTACCTTGAAATTGACATAAGAGTTCTGTGAAACCTGAGAAAACCTGTTCTGTTTTTTTTTTTTTTTTTTTAATAAGAAGAAAAAAGTTTTTAAAAGCTGTGGGTTTTTGATTTGGAAATTTCTTTTTCCATCTTTATAGTCTTCTGATAGCGATTTAAAGTGTTCAGTTCAAAACTCTTAGGGAAGTCTCTCAAAATCTCTTAGGGAAGAGATGCTGCGGGGGAGTGAAAATCAGCACTATTTGTTTTCTGAAATGAGGGTGTTTGAATTCTATGTCCACTGGGAAAAAAAAATCTTTCATAGGGTTTTAACAATCACTAGTGTTTGTGGACACATGAGTAAGTACTACAGGCAATCCAGCAAAACAAAGAAATTCAGACACACACGTCTGCAATCTGAAATTTGGCAAATAACAGTCATTATTTTGATCTTAAATTCTGGAATTAAACAAAGACACTGGTAATACATTAGGGAATGAAGTATATACTGATTCCAAAGCACCAGCAAGACTGTCTCCAGGGGACAGTCAAACTGAGTTGTCAATCATCTGGCTCAACAACAACACCTGTCACTGGAACACAGCTCCCGAGCCCAAATCTCCAGGTTTCTGGAAGCAACATTATTCAACTCATTTACAACAGGGAGTAGTTCAACCAACCCACATTCTCTCAGGTAATGCAATTAATCCCTACTTCCGAAGCAATCTCCCATCCCCTCTGTTAAAGTCCAAGTACTAGCTACTTGAAATTTCATATTCACATTATTTAATTGGCACCACACAAGGGACAGCACAGCTGGTGAGTAACATTCCTTACAAGCCCCTCATTATAGGGGCATTAGGGACAGCAGTCAGCCCAACCCAGCTCCCTTGCTCAATTTCCTGTACAGTAGAGCTTTCAGCTTGCCTTGGAAAGCCTCCTCAGCCAGGACTCCACAGAAGACCTCTGTTTCCTGTAACAGAATGCTTCTCGTGGCTGGTGCACAGCCAGCCTGCCAACTATGTCACTCACTATCTCCCTGAAGATCCCTCCTGAGACAGTGCTGCAGAAATGCTCAAGTCAATTGTGTTTATCGTTCAAGTTCACATTGATCATTCCAGCAGTAAACTAAAAATGAATTTCAAAGGGAAACACTCTAGTAAAAATTAAAATTAAAGTATCTCGAAGAAGTCCCTACTGTGGAGGCCTGTTATCAATAACCTGAAAACCAAAATCTGATAAAACAGAGTTCTATTGGTTCTGATATGTTAAACTTTTGTCAGAGTTGGAACATAGAAAAAAAAGCAATGAAACAGTAAACTCTGAACTAAATACAGATGCACATCCTGAAGAAAACACTAACTTTTGGCTCTGCTTATGAACAAGATAAATAATCCTGGTATACGTATCACATACAAAAGGAAATGAGTGACAGAACCAAGATTTTCATGTACAATGTTGTAACTGAAAGTTAAGATTCTACTCTTAATCTTCCTTGGTTTACCTTGGTGTCATGGTTTAGCCTTGGAAACCAGGCACGAATTTTTTCCCTTCCCCCTGCCCACTCCGTGCAAAGCTATCAAGTGAGCACTTAAGAGATACAAAAGAACTAGCCCGGCTGGCTAATGGCTCAGAACTTAGTCTCCTAGGAAATGGGGGAGATGAGGGGCTGCACTTTGCTTTTTTTCTCTCATCTCCCGCATAACGGGGGGAGGAGTTTTGTGGGTTGGCTGTGGCTGGAACATAGGTCAGAGAGGAAGCTTGGTGTGGTTCTCTCTGCCCTTAGCCTGCTTGCCAGCTGTTGGACTCTGCTTGGATTTCTTTTTGTCTTCATCAGAGAGGAGCTGTTTTTTTCCTGGAGGGTTTTTTTCCCCTTTCACCGTTCCCATTTGTTTTCTTTCCCTGGTGGTGGTCCTTGTGCACATCAGGGGGAGAGAGAGGACTGTGTTTTTTCCACCAGCCGAACAGCATGAATCTCGTTTTTTTCACTGGGAGGACTTTGTTTTCGTTGTTGCTTCCCTTCCCCCTCTCCCTCTCCCCTTTCCCAGTGTGTGGAAAGGGAAGGGAAAACCAGTTTTTTTGGTTTCTCCGACACACCCTGGAGGGTATTTTCCCCTCCCTCCCCCCACATGGCAGCGACCAGTGATCCAGCAGCGCCACCTGGTGACTGGCACAGGACACTACAAGCTCTGCATCTCCAGTGACCCAACGGTGCCCCCTGTTGACTGTGGTTAGAATTGCACCAAAGGGCGCAAACTGAACTGTTTACTTTTTTCCTTTGCTTGTTCATTGGTTTTTTTTGAAGGGGATATAGGAGTATTGTTTGGCTGTTTTACTGTTTTTTTTCCTGTGTTTCTGCCAATACACAAATACCTTTTAATAAAGGGCTGTTATTTTTTCCTCTTCCATAATTTGTTTTCCCTCAGTCAGAGCCTCTTAATTTCAGATTTATAATTGTTTAGAGGGAGGAGTTTGGGTCTTTTCTCATAACTCATCCTCAGCAAAAGACCTGTGTCTCATTTACACTGGGACACTCGTAAACTTTACTTCTCTGTCAGTGTCTCAAAAGGTACTCCATCTTAAGAAGATATCCCAGCTCCTAGAAATATCTTAGCTGCAAATATTTAAGATAAAATTTTAGCAATTACAATAAACAAAGGAGAAGGGGTGGAGATAAATGTTATTTGGTGCAACTTGCTAGCATTTGGCTTCCTGGGTGGCCCTATGGCTTATTGAGCATGACTGCAGAAGAATTCTTACAACACACTTCAGTCAAGCTCCTGTCTTTCCCTACTTTAAGGAAAGCATCCCATCACTAACTTCACTTCTGTGAAGCTATACATTAACATTACCCCTGACAAAATCTCATGGATCAGGCAGCCAGTGAGCAGCTGACCACCAGTAAGCTAAAAGGATTTAACTTTTTTCTTTCAGTCAGCCTAAGATTGCTACAAAGACAGTGTCTAACTCTTCTGCATGTACGTGAACATCAAGAAAGGTTCCCAAGAAGCACTAAATGCAAAGTCTGCATCTCCATCCCTGTGCAAGGCTTGTTAACTAATATAGGCCAAGGCCATTTCTCCACTTAAGTCACATGTTGCAGTAGAATAATAAAACTAGTGGTTGCGCTTTTAAATTTTTCAAGGTGATATCTCGAACTGTGTGTAACACTGCTGAAATGGCAAAGACTACTCATAGTATATGAAGTTAAAAGGTATCTTTTCTCAGAACTAGAAATGTGATGCAGGCTTCTAATTAGGGTTTAGGAAAGAAATGTATAACAGAAAGAATGTGTCTTTAGAACTTGCATTTCATTGGTTCTAAAATATAACTGAAATTGCCAGATGTAAGTAACTATTACTTTAGTTTTACAGTTTTAATACATTCTTAGTACCCACTGAAATATAGATTCCTTTGATTGAAAGTCTACAATTAACCCCTAAACATTTAATAGTCAGGTAACAAATACCTTCTGCATACTTAAGATTTATTGTAGAAGAACTTCAACCAGGTTATCATAAAAGAAGGCATAGTGAAAAGACACAGTAGCTGTTGGTAATTAGCAGGTCCTCATACTTGTACAAAAACAGGAAAGAAATTGATATCAAACAAGTAGCTACCTACAGCAGTTGAGAATTAACAGATCAGTCTTAAGGAAAGCACCAGATCTGGTACAGTCAAGGTTGAGAAGCAGTCACTGTTCAGAGAAAAACTAAGAGCACTTGAAATGTCTCCCTGCATGCTTTTCCTCACTCTGGGTGAAAAGTGATCTAAACTGGTCACCACCAAAAAGTGGTCAGAAAATGCAGCCAATCCGTGGAGCCCTGTAGAAAGCAGACTATCAGCATACCTTTACTAACCTGGTATCAGCAAGTGACCTCTGTGCCTCCTCTCTCTTTTGGTCTGAAAAAAGGTGCTGGAGACCAAGCAGAGACTACGCTGTATGTAAATTATCATGACAGTCAGTCAATATCATAGGCATACTAAAGGACAGATCACAGAATTTTTTTATGGGACTGGTAGCTAAAAGGGAAATACTGTAGTCACTGAACCCAACCTACAGAAAGACACTGTAGTCTTTCAATGTCCTGAGAAAACAGTGTAAATTTTGGTGAGGTCTGACTGAAGAGCACTGTTGGAAGTGAGAGCAACAAAGAAGAAGAGAAATGAATGTCACCTGAGGGACTAGAAACTTGATTGTGGTACCATATAAATCAGCTAAGGCCCAAACAAGGACTGTGTGCATGCTTTTAGCCTTTGGTGTGTGAGGCAGAACATGCAAGTCTCACTGCACAAGCACATCACATGCTGACCTTGGCTGACACAGCAGTCTACTGATTCTGCTGGTGTGCCAAGAGAAATGTATTTTACCCTTAGTGTCTACTGGGCTGTTGAAAAGATAATTTCAGAATTTTCTTTTGAAAGAAGAATCAAAAGACAGAAAGGGGACAATAACAGTAGGAGGGAAATTTCTGACATGAGATGATGAAATTATCAGTGCCAGTTCCACACTCTCTCCATGTGCAAACACACACACATACACTGTTGTGTCGAAGAGACCTACTGTGCTTAGGAGAACTTGCTGTGCTTAGGAGAAAGTGCAGGGCCTTTTCAAATATAAGTCATTAATTGTGTGGTCACTAGCTGAATAAAAGAAGCCCACACCTTTGTTTAAAACAGTAAGAGGGACCAAACCAAGCTTTCATTTCCAGTCCTCTCCCTAAGCTATTGTTGGCTTTGGGAGGGGCTTCTCTGGCTTTTTTTTTGGTGGTATAGGAGGCAGAGAGCCTACTCTATACCCACTGCCTATAGGGAGACTGATAACATACTGCAAAAAACAACATGAACAGCACTTGAGTTTTATTTTTAAAGTTACCTGTGTAGAGATTATTTGTAACAGCACTGCTCTACCTGACTTCCCATTCTATCTGGAGAGAATAACAAAAACTTTAAACTCTCTCCTTTTATCCTTTAAGATGAAGCATCACCTCTTTTTCATGCAAAAATTAAAACGAAGTGTTTCAGATCACTAAAGAAAAATGTTATGAACCTAAGTTTTTAGATAGACAAAAAGATCATAGAATAGTTTAGGTTGGAAGAGACCTTTCAAGGTCACCTAGTCCACACCCCTGCAATGAACAGGGTCATCTTCAACTAGATCAAGTTGCTCAGTGCCCTGTCCAATCTGACCTTGAATGTTTCCAGGGATGGGGCATTCACCACTCCTCTGAGCAATGTGTCCAGTATTTCACCACTCACCTAACAAAAAAGTCCTTACATCTAACCTACATCTACCCTCTTTTAGTTTAAAACCATTACCCCTTGTCCTATCATAACAGGCCCTGATAAAGAGTCTGTCCCCATCTTTCTTATATGCCCTCTCTAAGTACTGAAAGGTTGCTCTAAGATCTCCATGCAGCCTTCTCTTCTCTGGGCTGAACAGCCCCAGCTCTCTCAACCTTTCTTCATAGGAGATGTGCTCCAGACCTCTGACGATCCCATTCTGAACTCACTCCAGCAACTCCACATCTTTCCTGTACTGATGCAGCACTCCAGGTGGCATTTCACCAGAGTAGATTAGAGGGGCAGGGTCACCTCCCTCAACCTGTTGGTCGCACTTTTGATGCAGCCCAGGATATAATTTTACATCACAAAAGACAAATCTGAAGACTGGCAGTCCTGCAATGAAAGTAGAGCAATAACAAGCAAGTCAGCACAGAAAAACTCTGACAGCAGGTTGACATGTTACAGGAATGAGTAGGGGCATCTTAGTTTCATTTCTAAACACCAGGAAGTTCAAGTATAGCCAGGATTTCAGAGTACAAATCCCTTGTGTCATTAACAGGGTCTGTTCAAATGCCATTTGCTACTGATTGCGTTTCCTTGGGTTTTTCTTTCCTCCCTTTCTCATGATCAACCACTGAATGTATGCAGTAGATCTATTTCAACTACTATCAAGCACTTACACATCTTGCCTCTACCATAGTTCTAGAGAGCTCATGCTCTTAAGTTTTCTTCACACATTAAAATGAAAACAGGAACTGCCAAGAGCAACCTAGCATCTTCGAATCTTGACATTCATAATCTGCTGATCATGCAGTGACGCTGCATATCTACTTCTCTTTCAGCAAAATTCCATATTGTTTTACTATTTAATTAATCCATTGTAGGAGAGCAATACTAAAATATTCCTACTGCATTTTCAACACCTCTGGAAGCTCACAGAAGGATACATACAGACCATAAAGCATGCTTGCATGGAGTAGTCCTGTTAACGAACTCATCTGAACTCGCATTTCCTCTGGATTGATTCCCTAAGCCTGTATTTCCCTGTCTTGAACACTTCATGCTGTCTCCAAGCTTCTGCCAGGGCAAAAAGCCTGTTGGTGGTTTTACCTCCTCTCCATATAGGGCCCCGTTTACATCTGCAGGGTGCAGAGGTAAGGAATTGCTGCCAGTGAGGATTATGGATTTTTTGTATTTGTCTGTCATTACATACTGAAGATGGCATCTGTAACATCAGTACCAAGCAGTACATATTGCAGAATGCTCTTCACAAAAGATACTGTATCCCATTGTAGATGGTCTGTCCCTAACTTCTGATGGTTTACTTTTCTAGCCCTCCAGACAAAACTTTGTGCATTCCAAATTCCTCCCACTGGCTCAACCTCAGCGAGAGTATCCAAAAGGTAACACAAAAATCTGGTACTCATAAAACCCATTATTTCTCATAATGCTCCACATATATTTTCCCTTTTAAATGTAAAAAGACTAGGTTTGTTTTACAGTTAAATAAACTCCAGGATATAAACTAAATCAGACAAGGGAAGATTATCAAAAGTTTTTCAACTCTTGAGCTATGTGTACGCTAGAAAATGTACTACTTATCCCTAACTGTAAAATGGACTGCTGCCATTTTCTTCCTTTCACACCTATAAAGCTGAAGTTACTGTGTGTCTCTGTGTGTGTGTACATATGAACATCAAGACAAATCTGAAGAAATTAAAGTGCCACACTGCTACACACATTAACAGCAGACTTTAGCCTACATCTGTAGTGCACAAAACCAGTCATGGAGAGGGAAGACAATACTGCTTGGCAGGCACCTTGCATGTTATGTCTTATCTACATGCAAATTCTACTTGTTCTCAGAGCTTAACTACCAAATCAAGACACCGTGGAGGCTGAAGTTGCACACACTTTCTTCCATTTGTCTGTCCTGGCTAACAGAACTGCCTGAAGACAAGCCATATCCATAACAGCTCCCTGACTTCCAGAAAAGGTTTCAACATTTTCCCTAACACATAGGCTACGCAGTAACACAGATGTCAGAAAGAACCCTTGCTCTTCTTTTTATTAAAAAGCTTGAACGCATTAATGTGAACACATTCCTGCTTTCCTTGCAGTAATTTCCCATGTAGTGGATGGTTGCAATTGGAACAATCAGATACCTAAGTGTCTAGAAGTTCTTATATACCCGTGCTACCAATTCACAGTATTGGAAAGGCTATCTTCATGCCTTTTCAACACCAGCTCTGCCACAATACATTTGGGTGAGGGAAAGACAGTCTCTTTGCACACTCTTACTCTTGTGTGCATTTTAAATTGAAGTATCCCGCAATAATATTAATGTAGGAAGCCAAGGAGTGAGGACATCTCATATTTCAGAAGCAACTAAAAAGAAAATACAGCAAAAATACCAGCCCTTTACTAAGCTCACAAACAAAACCAAGTTTCAATACATGCCTATATGTTTTAAGTATGTGTATCTTGACAGTTTCTAATGGAGGCAGAGACTAGACTTTTTTTTTTTAGCTCAATAATATAAAGAGACACAGCTGTGAATCATAGTCACATCAAAAGGAAGAAAGGAGACTTTAAAAACCACCAAAACCAATCAGGCTAATTATCAATGGACAGGTCAAAGAATTAATAAATTTGTAAATCTTTCATGAAAAGTAAAGTTTAAACAATCTTACACTAAACCTAAAAATCCTATCGATCTGGAAGATGCCACCATCAGCACTGTATTTCACTGTACACCATTACTAATAAAAAACATCTGGAAGACTTGGAACCAAATTGCTGTAGCTCCCAATTGTCTAGGAAAAATACAATTATCCAAAAGAGACTAGAATTTTTCATAGAGCATACTTCTCTATAAAACTATGTCACACATGCATCTTTTTACTGAAAACCTTGGAGAATAAATGTTCCCTTTCTTCTGCATGTACAATCATTCAACAATTTTTACCTTGAACATTAAGTCAAACGCTCCAATACTATACTCATCCAAGTTCTACACCATTTGTTTTTGTTTTTCTTAGCCTGTCCTGCATAAATTTAGTCTCATTCTCAAAATGCAAAACAAGAAAGGATTTGTCCCACCATGTGGCTAAGGTATGCTTTAATCCTCTGACAATTTAAAGATCTATTTAAAGTTTCTATATTTACACACACAGCATTGAAGCATTCCTTTAAAATTCACTTGCATTTTCCTCCTAGTTTTCCTTCACAAATTCAGCCAAAAGCTTATTCCAAAAAGAAACTAACTGAGCCAGGTGAGAAGCAACAAGACACAAAAGACTCTCAAACAGACAACTACTAATTTATTGCAGGTATTTTGGTGTTACCTAACACAGAAAAACAAAATCAAAAACTGGAGGCACATTTATCGTCACTCTCAATGTATAAAATTGTACCTTACAAGTACAGAGTTGTAATCCTATACAACTCCATGTTATTCCTTCCAGTTCTTTGATCTCACTTTAATGTAAAGGGACTCAATCATTTGCCTTCTTCAGGGATCAATCTTTCAAACCTCTGCAAATCTCAAGGGCAGCTTCTCACATACAGTTAATCACTTAAACATGACAGGAAGGAAAAAAAAAAACATGAATTAGAATTATGAATAAAAGAAATTGGGATGATGAGGGTTTGGATTTGTCATAGTTGGAAAACACCTTTTCAGACAGGAAATACTTCCATTCCCTAGAAAGTGAATTTCAGCATCAAGTGCAATGAAGAAGCAATCCAGGGATGAAATCAATTGACTTATAAGGAAGCGAGAAAGGAAGAGAGAAAAATAGAAATTTGTCTTGAGTATCATTAAGATGATGTCACATTTGAATCTATTTTCTAAGCACTTATAGAGACAGCAGTGTTTCTTAATTCATCTTAGAGATGTGAAATCTCAGCATGTTCTGGTTTCTTCACCTTGTATTTAACATTTCCTGTCTGTCTTTTCTTTATAAAATCTTCCAAAAAGCCTTTAGTTCTCTAGCAACAGATTTATCCTTTGTTCCTTTTGCAGATCCCAAATTTTCCTATGCGAAGTGAGAGAGTCTCTTCTGTAAGTTGTAACAGGAAGTGCCAATACTTAAGATTCAGAGCTGTAATCACTATGTGGCCTGTAAGTCAAAACAGCCTAAGCAAATCTTCAAAATCACAAAGGGGAAAAAAAATTTTTTTTCTTGTGATCTCTGTTCATGCAGTGGAACACCCCACACAAAAATCCAACAGCTGATGAAACTGAATGGTCACAGAACACATTACTCCTTCTCCGACCATAGCCAAAAATGCATGTCAGCAGAAAAAAATAGTAACAAAGAAGAATATAGTCAGGCTTCACACATATATTTTCTATATCTGAAAACAAGTTTCACTGAAAAGTACAATGATATTTAAACAAGCAAAATTTGAGCATTTAATCATTTGCCTAGAGTTGTGGATGCCCTATCCCAGTAGTGTTCAAGGCCATGTTGGACAGGGTTCTGAGCAACCTGGTCTAGTGGAAGGTGTCCCTGCCCCTGGCAGGGGTGTTGGATCTAGATGATCTTCAGGGATCCTTCCAACCGAAACCATTCTGTGATAAGCAGTAACTGCTATGGTTCTAACTCCTTGGTCACCTTTCCTAGTACAAACTTCTCTGATCATTTACTCAAAATAAACCAGCTTGCAACATTCACAGCATACCACATCCATCATTTCACAGTACAGTTTCTGACAGAGTGTGAATCAGGAAGACAGTTTTGGACTGCAAGCATAATTTTTTCACTAATGTCAGGCCTCTATCTACATCTTCCACTACTTCACAGAATCTCAGAGCATTTGAGGTTGGAGGGCACCCCTTTCTGTCCTGAATTCTAGTCAGTTTCAGTGTCCTTTCCTCTTAACCACTTACCACCCCAAGCAGGTAAGATTTCTCAAGGTCCTGGGCAGCTGAAGTTACAGTATCTCAATAGACGGAGACTCTGAGTAACTTCATCCAGTATTTGATAATCTGCACAGTTTTGAAAGAAAGATTTTGTCAGATCAGGTGGAATTTCCTATATTTCAATGTGTGCTCATTTTGCCTTTTGTCCCATCAGTGGGCACTACTAAGGAAAGCCTGATTTCCTTTCCTCGTCACATTTGCTACCTCAGGTAACCAAACTGGAAAACTCATCAAAACTCAGTGCTGAACTTACCACTAATAAATAAAAAGCTATTGCTAAGTATTTTGCTGAGTTAACCACATTTTGCTGAGTTACATTTAAAATGTATTTAGTGCTGGATGTTGTTCAGTTACAATACATACATTAGTATGTCGACCACTATGTTTAAGTATGTTAATCTAAGGCAAACACCTTCAGACACCAAGATCAAAAACCAAAGCTTAACACACACCTACTTCAGCTCTCTAGACAGAGTAACCTCCCATGAAGTCAATTATTTCTTAAGACTTATAAAAACATACTCATGACATAATACACATGGATTTTTCTCTTTCTGTTACAGTACTATAATTGCAAAGCTTAAATCAGTATCATAAGCATTTCACAGCAAGTAAATGGCTACCTGATTTGGGAAAAGCCTTCAGGAATAAATGAACCATGCCATGAACTAAATCAACAATATAAACTCTAAATATTTGAGTAATAAAAAAATATATTTACATCATATTCACCCCTAAACAACTTCCAGAAAGTCAAGCAGTCCAAAGTTACCTTTTAAGTATAAAATGAGTTGCCTCTTAAGTACTTTTTCCTTCTAAGAAATGTTAGCATTAATCAATTACTTTTCTCCTATTAATATCAGACTATCGGCAAGGGAAGAAAGGCAAGAAATAAAACCATCCTCAAAAAACAGATTCCAGAAAAGGAAGTATTGAAAAAAGGGCTAAGAAAAAAAAGTGAAACTATTTCTAAGTATTACATTAGGAACAAACTGCTTTAAATCACATAAAGCACTATTTTAAATATTTTACAGAAATTAAACAATACAATAAATTCCCAAATGGTGTATTGTGAGAAAAAAGTACCATTATTGGTAGAATGTCTTTTTTCCAAGGCAATGAGAAAAGAGACAATGACATAACTTCCAAAAAACAAAGGCTTTAGGCCTGCAAACACTTAAGCAAGTACAAAGCTCCATGCATGTGCCTTGGCTTTACTGCTGTGTTCAAAAATGTGTATTTTTGGGACCCAAGGTGTGGGATTTTTTGCTACTTTTTAGAAGAAACTTGATGTTTCATAGCAAACTATTTTAGTAAAGATACAAAAATTTTCATTAAGCTAATAATGTTTAAAAAAATAAACCGATGAACTTTGACAATTTTTTTCAAAACATGTAAGAAATACAAGCCCATTGTATTACACTTTAAAGTAATCTCAGGGTGCCGGAGGGGAGGATGAAGCTATTATTATTTCAAAACAACATCCAGGTGTTAAAGTACAGATCTCATTAAACTCAAACTGCTGTCCACAACATTGTACGTAACCACAGTAGAGACAATTCACTTTCCTTTTATAAAAGATTAAGTATCAGAAATCAGGATTAGTTATATACAAAGCATGAATAATTTGCTTGCCAATTTCATGCAGGAGACAGTGTTGTCACTGTCACATAGTGATGTTGCCAGTTTTGACCTTTTCCTAGGCAGATAAAAAACCAAAACAACACAAGCATGAAGCTTTTCAGGATGAGGAAAAACAGAGAAAAAAAAACACCCACAGCAAGCCCAAAACATTAAAAATCTGAAATTCCAATACCTATCCAGAACAAAACAAGTTAAAGAAGAATCTGCTTAAATTTCTTACAACATCCAAAAAGACAAATAAGATCTTCCTCAAGATGTTTTTTGGCAAGAGGATTTCCTCATGATACTTATCTCAGGTCTGCTTAAAAAGAGTGAAATTGCACCTTCTGATTTTTCTGTGGAATAGTTTTCTCCCCTTGGTTCTATGAACAACTTGTATCATTGTTATGTCAGGTATTTTTCGGCAGGTAAAGATATGGGGTAAGTAACAACTGTTGGATCTAATCAGAGAAATCTCCATTCTAGTTTTTCACTCATTGTCCTTTACAGCATCTTCCTCTTTGAGGTTTCAGATTTCTAAAATCGTGCAGCAATTTCTCTCTCCCCAAAAAGCTGGAACACTACAGGAGAACAGAGTTCACCAATGCTTGTAGATGGCCACAGTAGTTTCTGGTTCTCACTGGAGTGTTAATACAGAACTGCATCTGCAGACATGTAAGTCAAAGGATACCTGATTGTTTAAGGATTTGTGGGCAAGACTGCTTTGCTTAACATTGAACAAGGGAAAATAATCACCTAAAGCTCCCAGTCTTGCTGCTTTCCTGGTGAGCCTGTGCTCAATTTTTCCCCACACACTTCCCCCTAAATTTGATTCTTGACAAATGCCCATAGCATTCCTTCCCTCCTGAGAATGAAAAGGGAAATAGAGAAGGCCCAAGCATTTACTATACACGTTTTCATAAAAACACCTATTGCATCTCTCACCTTACCAAAGGCATTTCTACAAGCCAGCAAACACCTGAAAAAAGCATTTAAAATTTGAAAACTGGAATACAAACTTGAGCTAACTGCTCTGGACTACCTATATTTTGGACAAACAGGACCCTCTCTTTTTTTGTTTGCACTCCTGTTGATCCCGAGGCCATGCCTTCTCAAGTTAACCCCGTTTAAAAGCTCGGTAAGGCAGTTCAGGTGTAGTGACACTTCATGTGTTTAATTTTTGAATGATCCAATCAATTTGTTTCCAACTATATGCTATGATGGAAAGGAATAGCTACAATTCCAGTAAAGAAGGTCATACAGTTTTAAGACTTTTAGTAAAACACCTTATGGACAGATAGATTCTAAGGGCTTGTAAAATGGAAGTTTAAAACAACAAATTACTTTGCTGTAATCTGAGAGTGATAGCATGCAGCATGATACCTGGAAGTTCAATTAGTCTCTTAATAAAACTACTTGGAATAGGCCTTTTGAGAAAACATCAGAAAACATTTGCATTCTTATCACTACAGGTGCAAGATAAGCAAATTGGCCATCATGACAGAAGGTCCTCACCTTGCTCAAATGAAACACCTCTATATTCTATATTTATTAACCCTATCTTGATGACTCCGTTGCTAAAATCTGTCTCCATTGTTAAAATCTGTTCTGATGTCATGTTATTGTCTTTTGAACACTGCTGGCCTGGAAGCAAACTAAAGAAGAAGGCAGCAGACTATTCTACCTGTTCAAAT
Organism: Myiotriccus ornatus; assembly: GCA_036023395.1. Classification (NCBI taxonomy): domain Eukaryota; kingdom Metazoa; phylum Chordata; class Aves; order Passeriformes; family Tyrannidae; genus Myiotriccus; species Myiotriccus ornatus. The sequence goes on along the minus strand of JAYRBT010000093.1, from coordinate 38,509,879 downwards.
ACTAGTAAAGAAAACAGTGGCCCTTAGTGGACAGAAAACAGTCCCAAGTACTTATTCCTACCATCAACAACCAAAGTCAGGACTTATTCTGTTGCTAGTGAGGCAACAAAAGATCACAACAACTAATGAAGGCCACAACTTAGGGTTTTTTTAATTATTTTATATGAGCATAAAACCATGCATTATGAAGCCAGCAGAAACATGGGAGAGAACTCTAGATCAATGTAGTAATCACTTGCTGCTCTGCAATTTGGCAAGAGTATTCCATTTCTGCCAAGTGATTGGCACAACTCTTCAGGTTTATGTGAAGAAACAGTATCTGCAGTATTCTAGCCCATCCACCATAGTCAGGAATGCAGAAATGATTTCTAACAATGATGCTCCGTGGCTAGATACTGCAGAAGGGTCCTCTAGGAGTCTCTGACTCAGTGCAACCAGCGCTGGGAGCACCACTGAAAGCACCACACCTTTAAGTCCTGAGAAGTCAGGGTCAAAAATCTGGTTTAGTTTTCTGGGTCTGGAAAGTACTCTTCTGCTGTAGAAGAAAGCAAGCAATTTTTTTATTTTTTTTTCCGAGACTTAACATCTCCCAGCTTCTAATTTCCACCATACTCAGTCTGACTGCTTGAATCAAAAAGTAAGGAGTTATAAATAAAAATACTCACTATGAGAAATAAAAAAAAAAAAAGTCTGCACTGCTTTTATGAAGTCAGGCCTGTTGCCAAGTTACTAATTTCTGTAGGAAAATAAACAGGTGATCCAGCTTCAGTATGGATCAGGACCTCTATAGAGAGTGCTAAAGTAGTAGTTTTGATATACAAGTGTCAAAACCATGAGAAGCAGCCAGAGTCAGTACTGACCTCTTGTGTTTATCCTTAGAGAAATTTAACAGCTTGCATACCAAATCAATAACGCTGTCACATTTTAATTACATGTCCGCCTTCAACCATGATGCTGTAAAAGCCTACTGAGTGATGATTCTGTAGTAGAGAGAATTGTGAGAGCTGGGCAGCTTACTCTCCATCACTAGTATGCCATTCAGTTAATGAACACTTATCACTGTGCCAAGAGATGGGTCTTAAAATGGGACACTGAACTAAGTAGCAGCCCTGGCAAATATCAAACACAAGAAGTAATCTGATTAATTTATTTGAGCATTGAAGACTATCACTCAAGAAACCAATTAGGCTGTTTAAATGCACAAACACACACAAAAAACACATACACACAAAAGTAAATTCAAGGATGTACACAGAACATACGAAGCAAAAACAGAGTTGAATGGATAACACAGATATACGAAGGAATAAGTTCCAGCTTTGGCATGACAAATCTAGACAGTTTTTAAAAACCTTGCTTAGTTGGGCAGTAAAGTTTCCTGGAGTACTACCACATACCTTGCATACTGGAAAGCCTGTAAGCATTCAAACAAAGAGGGAATTCACTGCTCTTCAGAACTCTACAAACTAAAAATACAAGACAGCTCCCTTTACTGGCCTTCCTTATCCACTGAGTAAACAGGGTATCACATGCCACTTCAAAAAAAACCAAGATGTTTCGCTGGAAAAACTGAAAAGCTTTTTAAAATATTACATTTTCTTTTTATGTGAAAAGAAGAGCAAATATTATCCTTTTCTTATTACAGATCTGTATGGTTACTAGTTGGCAGATAACCATTTGTCAGCTAGAATGGAAACTTTCCCTTAAGCTCTGCAATTTCCTTTGGATCTTACAAATTAATACTCCTGCAGTCTACTGTACCTCCCAAACATGCTGCAAAGTCTGCAGCTCTTACAAATAAGTGAAATTCACTAAGAATAAGAACAGTTATTCAGTGAGTTTCTTGTACAATGGCACAAGTGTCAGAGCCAAGACCACAATACATCAGCAGCAATATCAAAGCAATACTTACGTATTCAAGGAATTTAAGGATGGGTTGTTTTTTTTAAACACAGTATCTCACGTAACTGCAAGCTTCCACTGGAAGAGATGAGCCATTCTTTTTGATAGCAGGCTGCACCCACATCTATCAAGGCACACACACACTCGAAGTTGTTTACTGTATGTATGAATCTAATTGTATTCACCATAGCTCCAAGAATAAAACTAATTGTCTAGCAACTGGGATAGCAACCCACGAGAAAGAGGAAGATAAGAACAAAGTACTTAAGTGAGGTGTTGACCAACTCCAGATGAGCTTACTTTCAGCCTTAACTAAGGCACACTAAGACTAGTCATATGGCAGTTCAGCTTGGTAGATGAGCTCACAAGCTCCAAATCTACTTTCTGCAGCTAAAGATTTTACTTTATAGATGTTTAAAAGGGATCATGTGGGTTTTTTCGGGTTTTGTTTTTTGGTTTTTTTTGCTATAAACTTTACACAGGAAATAATGACATAGCACAAGCAAGTTCAAAGAAGCGGTATAAACAAGACCTCATGTAAGGATCCATTAACTTTTAAAACCTCTCAGGCACTCTTAGCGCTGACAGTAAGAATGGATGCATTTCAAATTCTTCCCCAAGAACTTACTGCGTGCACAAGTGCAGGATACACATATTAGCAAATGGAAAACATACTCCTCTGGGTGCCTCAACTAGTGCACGGAGACCAAGATAATCATTGCTGGTTTAGAAGCTGAGAATGCGGATAGTACAGAATGAAAAGACCACAAAGGCTCTTTACTTACCACACGCTTTGTACAATTCCTTTGCACACAATGGCAACCAAGGAGAAAACTGCAACCAAATAAGACCACACCAGCACACAGAATAAAGAAAGCAGCAAATGCACTTCCTCTTCTCCAGAGGACTTGCTCACAGGTCAGAGATGCCAACAAATCGCAACAAACTACACCACCTTTTAATTAAATTCTGTTTCACAACACAGCCCAAATGAGATCTTGAACATCTTTATTAGTAGGAACTTGTTGGAAGTCCAGCCGCTATAGCCATGCTGTTACAGCAGATGTCTGGAGAGTTCCCCTTCACATGCCAGTTGACTTTAGTGTGCCACAAGCTTAGAACCTGCTTGAGGTACATTCAAAGTCTCCACCCTGTCACTTCTCCCCAGCTGAATGACTTTTTATCAATTTAGAATGTAAATGATGAGAGAAAAAACTTAAGCTGCACAATGCTCAAACTATCAACCACACTTTCAAGTTGCGGCCAACTTAGATGAAGTGCTAAATCCTCTAATGACACAGTTTGAATGGCAATCAAATTATAATTCAAGCTCTATATTAAGTTGTACAATTGCTCACACCTCAATGCGTAGAAGTCACAAGGTATTTGTCCTTCATCTTGGATCAACTGTATGGTTTCGATTTCTGGCAAAGTTTGCAAAAAGGAAATGCGATACGTATTCAATTGTCGCAGTCAAGGTGGGTAGAGACACAGTTTCATGATACCAGCTGCTCCTTATTACAACAGTGCTGCTACTCTTATACCGTTCTAGGTGATACATGTACAGGCACCATTGGTTTACCACTAACATAACAACTCATGATTGGACACACAGCCACATGTCTAAACACAATACGTCAGCATGCCTGACAGGAAGCCCATTCTGTGTTACAGTCCTTACTGTCCGTGGTTTACCCTCTGCCAGGTGTAAGAGTTCCATCTTCGATATCTCAGCTTACAGAGAGTCCAGAACCAGCTGGGCTCCCCTACATTCAATGCCATACAAAGTTCACAGAATCCAAATCCTCACCAGCTACTTTGAAACAATCCTATCCAAGCAAGGACGTTGTTAGCTCACTGAGAAGCCCAGGAATTGAAACTCAGGCACTGCTTTATAAGAGGGAAGATATTTACCAGTCAGGCCAAATTACAGACGTCAGCAACACAATTCAAGTCAGAAGGCAATATTCAAATATCATAAACTGAGAAGCAGCTATGTCTTCAAAGCAACATTTAGTTACTGAAAAAAACCACAGTCTATATGACAAGCTCACATACAAATATTCAAGTGTTTCTTTCATCTTTTACAGATGAATGTGAAAACTGGAAACCAACTAAGAGTATAACCAGACAACCTAAAAGCCATGATGAGCAAACAGTCTTAAATCAAAAGATCTAGAAGTAATGAACTTAAGATAAATCCCACAGCGTATTAAAGTGTCCATTTATCTCCAAATACCAGGAGACAAAGACAGCTGAGATGTTAATACAGAAACAGGAATGCCACTGGTAACAGGACAAATGGCATGAATTCTTGAGATAAAAATCTCTTTCCTTTTCAGAGTAAGGCTTAAGAGGAATACTGTGAGATTTGATAGGGCAGGTCAGTATTAACATGCCAAACCTGGCTGATATATCAAGTGAGTCCAACAGCAAACAGAAGTTTCATTGGATGTCAGCTGGCCTACTGGATGACTGCTGGAACAGAATTGGTAGCCTCAGCTCTGCTCAGTGTGGTGTACTGGGTCACTCATTTTTCTGCTCTGTTGTATTTACAGAACATAGACCACTGCCAGCTAAATACTAACCATCTCAATAGTCATCACTTGAAGCAACACTAAAGCCTCAATGCTCCTGTAGTTGTAAAGTACTGGAATCTTCATCTGTTATCAACAGGTTTTGTTACTTTTCCAAGTTACCTGGAGTTCCACATCTCTTTAGACTTTCTATGGAGACGCAGCAATAGGTTCTCCTACCTGGTATTTGTGCCAATGCCAAGGCACATCTCAAAGTTCTACATTTTTTTCTAAGAAATTATCATCTTCCAGCACTTGCTGTTACCCCCAGCCACTGAATGGTATCTCAGAGAACATTCTTCCCTACATCACTCCCCTACAGTGGGCTCTGGGATAACCCCACAAACATATTCCCATGTTCAGAGTACTCTGTACAGCAAAATGAAAAGCAAGACAAATGCAAATAAGTTACTGTCACTGGATGCTTATCAACACAGAAGACCCAAAAACTCCCTTGTGGGGATCCAGTGCTTCCTAAGCCCTGGTTTTCAAATAAAATTACCATCATATTTCCAAGATTGCTTTCCCAAGGAACCAAGAAAGTATCAAACTACAGTTTCTGGTCTGCACGCTTAAGTTTTCAGTCACAAACAGTACCTTCAAAATAATTTGAAGAAAGCCTTCCAGAAAACAAGGGCACAAGCTTATACTCGCAGAACAGAAATCAACTATTCCAAATTTTTCAGAAGAGAGATCTCTTGGACTACTTACTCGTACTGCTGCCTAAGTTTTCATGAAGTTTCCTTCTGACTTATTAGTAGTTAAGTTCATTTTAATTTAAGTTTATTTTGGATGGTGTGATCTTGTACTAAAGTAAAAAACAAATGTGTGATTTCATGGTAAAAGTACAGTTCTAAATATCCTTAAAGTAGACAAGGTCCTTTTTAACCTTGCTTCAACAAAAAGCTTTCTAAACTCTGTTTTCTTTTTGTTCTTATAAGAAAATGGAAAAGCAATTAGCATTTACAGTTTAGTTCCTGCTTCTAAAATACCCCTTTAACTTTTTGTTATTATTTTTATGGTAGATATAAATGTCACCAAATTGTCAACTCACAGCTATTCTCTATGCTACCTATACAAATAGGGCTGATTTCAGGCAAGCCATAAAACAATAACATAATGTTACAAAAATTTTCTGTGTTTAGATTAAGTGATTGGAGTCAATAAAGGTAAACAAACTGATTTAATCACTGCATTAGATTTCAAAATCATTTATTGTTAAAATTTTTTTTAAAAAAAGTTATGCCTCTAAAATTTCGAGGTATGTAAACATATTTACAGATTATTAGCTATTTATCTTAGTATATACATACTAAATACATCATTAAACTGATTTTATAAACCAACGGTTAATTAGAGATTTTAATCAAGAAAATACTATTATCTAGACCTAAGGACAACCTACAAAGGGAAAAACTAAAACCAAAATGTAAAATTTTCTATTGATTAGACACACATTGTCTAGATCTAAACTACTCAAACACAATTTTAAAAAAAATTTAAATAATCCACCTGAAACACAATACCTACTTTTGACTATGTGCTTAAAACATTAATCTGGAAGGAGTTTATTTGTATTTCAACTAATGTAAAACTTCAGTTCAGGCATTAAGACAAAAATGTAAGGAAATATCCCTGCAGACTAAGATCAGTAGTCTAGTACAAATAAACTTTTGTTTCAAAACCTGCAAGATCTGAAATCGTTGTTTAACTTTGCCTCTATTATACCACAAATTCAAGGAAGTAACCTAATGTAGATCTGCTTCATAGAAACCAATTTGTTTCTATTTAGTTTCCAGGCAATACCCACTAAAAAGAGCACTGCTAGATTAGGGCAGCAGTGCCTGCAGAAGCAAACTGAAGTGTTTCACTGATTCTGGCTACCTTATTTGATTTAGGTTCAAGGACTGATCTTCGTGTATTTGCACAAGATTGCCAAAAGCACTCAAAGAACTTGGATGGAGCTGCTTCACAATAATTTACACACAAATAGCTCACAGCATTTTTAAGTTAGCTGTAAGTAAATTCTTTTACTAAAAAAAAACCTATCTAGGGAGGAATTACAGAGAGAATACCACTGAAGAATAATAAAAGCCAATATCCTTAAAAGAAAGGAGACCATGTAACTACAGAGACTGCTTGAAAGGCTGTTACCTCACCATACTTGCATAGAGAAGACAGAAGAGTCTACGAACACAAGATAGAGAATAAATTTATGTGTTCACTAAGATGAATCTCAAAAAAAAAAAAAAACAACATATTTACAGTCTGAGAAGTCTTCCTAAAGTATATCTTTCAAATAACAAGGATATGCAATTGTATTGCTTATACTGCTACTTCAACTAACCTAACTGTAATGAATAGACTATAAATTATGGGTAAAATACTTCTCAGAAGACATCACAGCAATATTCTGCAGAAATGGGCTAAAGCCTGGCTCCACTGAAAGTGGCACAAAAAAAGCCTCACCAAATTTAAGTTGGACTTTCTATTCTAGAATATTTGTTATATAAAAATGGAAGCGTTTACAAGACTCACAGAAGCCAACACTTAGTTAAAAACACTTCAGACAAATCAGTGACAGCTAGGCAAAGATATAACAACTTGAGTGTCAAAAAGCTTTAAAGTCAAAGCAGTGCAGGAATTTTATCTCAGACAGGAGCAGACTTTTGTAGTTCTAAGAGGCATAACCTTCGTAGTAGCAGCATCAAAATAAACCAGAAACCTTCACCTATTACAGAGGAATTCACAAGAACAGTATTTTCTGAATTCACTAGCAAACAGACATTTCTACAGAGATTGTATTTTAAACAAAAAGCTAAATAAAACCTTCTGAGTTTTTATCCCCCTCCCCCCCCCAAAAAAAATGTCTAGGCTTTCTACGTCTTACTCATATCAGGATCTCTTTATTCCTTGCTATTGTTCATGCCAAGGCCTTGGTTATTAGTTTTTAGATGTCTGAAGTTTACCTGTTGGGGGTTTTTTTTGGTATAGTTAACCGACCTTGCCCAAAACTAGTATCCTCTAGTGGGTTACTAAACACAGGAAACAATTTGCCTAAATACTTTCTGCATTCAGCCTTTAAACACACCAAAACCTTTCCACAACCTTCCTCCCCCTTTCTTATAAACTCCAACGCAAATCCCGTGCATTGGCAGTAGATACGCATCATCTCTGTCTCCTTGTCAAGCTGCCCATTTTGGTTACTGCATGCTCTCTTCCACGCTGCCTCTGCTGCACTGGAGCAAAGCTCTGGAATGCAGCACTTGCTGAGCCAGTGGTCAGCAAAACAAAACCCCGGAGCCCGGGGAAATGCAGACAGCGGCAAGCGAGCGCACACCATGCACAGGATCTGGATCCTAAGCAGCACCTCCAGTTACTAAGCAGTCCTCTAATGAAAGGCTCTAATTGGCTGCAAAGGGCTGGGCATTGGGTCTGGCTAAGAAAAATAAACCTCTGCTCACAAGAGTCCATTTCTTTTCCCAAGTAGTTTACCTTCCCACAGAGGCAAAACACAACACCAGGTTAAAAAACTATTGCAAGGGCATCCTATTTTCTTAAAAGTAAAAGCCTGTCAGCTTTATATGGTTAGGGGTATAAAGAAATAATTTGTTGGAACTTTTTAAAAGTAATTTTCATTAAGATTTTTTCACAGAAACAGATTGGAGACTGATTTCTGTCTCACTACTATGATTGTACACATTTCAATATACTTCACTCTTTCACACAGTTTTATCTTTCCTCGCTGTCATTAAGTCATTTTAAGACACAAAGTATATTCAGAAATACAGTGTGCACCAAGGTTGGCCAAAAAAATATGCAAAACCCCAAACCAAACAAAAAAACCACTCCACCAAATCAACCAAAGAAACAAAACCAAAGCCACCAAAAACAGAAATCACCTGGCAGTATCCTAGTTAACAATACTTGCCCTTGAATATTATGCCAGACTTATGTATCTCCATGTTCAGAAAGCACACAAGATTTTAAGTTTAATCCATCTCTCTCTTGCTTTTCAGGAAAGCATGATGTCAGTTCTGTGATGACAAAAAGTGTGTAAATTTTTACCAAATTCTTCAATAAAATATTCACTTGAAATTTTCATTATGTAAAATGAAATGTGAAAATACTTTTCCTATTGTTATGTATTATAAAGCCTGGCACTGGATAACAAGAGGAACTAAAATGCCATTTACCTATTTCATACCAGTCAATCAAAATTCATAAGGAAAAATTCCACCCTCCGTTACCGAAAAGGCTGCTCTTCCATTTTTCCCCATACACGATGGAAAACACCCTGGTTGCTAGCCTCCAGCCCACAATATACGGTAGTTCTGTTTCCACTGAATCCCCACATTATTCCTTTAGAGTTAGGAATTGAAAGGTGAAATATAGTCTCCCTCTAAGTATACAGAGAAAGTCCTCAATTTCCCCTACAAGTCTACACCTTGCCCGTCAACCCATTTCAAGATATATGTTATGTTTACACTACTTCTACCTAGAACAAGCAAAACAATTAGTGTCATGGAATTGGGTGGAGTTTTTCTGTACAAGCATTAGAACAGTAGGCACAAGTAGTCAATTAGACTTACTGCAAATCACTCAGTATCCTAACAGCTGTCAACAAAATCAATCCACCTCACACTGCTCACTGAGATCTGGGTTTTTGTTTTGTTATGAATAATAATGCAGTTTGTAATATGATGTTTGCCATCACAACCATCTGAAAACAAAAATACCTATCCTGGTATTTACCCTCATGACCAAGATGCCCTACAAAAAATACACGCATCCTATGTGTATAGGCATATTCATTCTTACATAGAATTATAGACAAGTTACTGAAGTCCAGGCACTGCACAAGCATCAGCTGCTCAGAATATGTCCAAACTTCATCTAAAAAAACCTAGATTTGATCTATCTTTTACATGCTGTTACAGCTATCAAGACCTCTGTCACCACAATGTGCACAAATTTTAAAATGAAACTCATCCAGCACCACTGAGCTCTTCTGGGAAGCTCAAAGAAACAAACCTGTACTCCTCAAGAGAGCCAGAGCCAGTGCAGGAGAGCAGCACAGAACTGGCAGTGTGATACAGCCCATATCTGGCAAGTAAGGCAGAGAATTAAGCCAAGGATACTGATAAGAAACTCTCTGATAACACACATAAATCTTAATTTTAAAATTAATTCCCACACAGATATTTAAGTAAACACACAAATATTTTAAATACCAATCTGTTCTTCCAGTCCTTTATATACTAGAAGGCACATCAAAAAGCCAACAATGATACAAAAAGAAACAACATCTTGAATTACAAGCTACGTGTTTTATAACAACGATGAGAAATCATAATTTCCATGCAAATATACACAAGTGCTAAAATTTGACTGTTCCTATGTCTTCATACATGCCTATCAATCACTACCAGGAAGGGAAAAAAGAGGATGACAGCACATGAACTGAATTCTGCTGGTTTAAAATTGCAGGTGTTCATCATAAGAACCTCACATAAATTAATGTAGTCAAAATGCAGCAGTCTGTAGACTTAATTCTCGATCAGATTTTTATAAATTAATCTGTTTTTTCCTCCAGTATTATAAACAGCCTTTAGAGGTTGCAACTATCAGGTTGTCAGCCTGTACAGATTCTAACAAAGGACAGAATAACCCCCTTCAGCATTTCTCTCCATTACCTGAATGTAAAAGAAAAAAAAAAAGAAACACAACAAAAAAATCCAAACAACACATCAGAAATTAACCCTAACAATACTGCACAACATTGTTACAAGAGCAGCACCACCCAAAAAAAAAAAAAAAAATCACAAAACCCCACAAATATCCAAGATTGTACACGTTACTAAATCTTAACAGACATAATTATATCTGCAATTCAGATTGCCTAATCTGTAATATTAAATACATGGTTTTAACATTTCTTACATCTATTTTTCTAAGGATATAAGCTACACATAACTAGAGTCACAACAATACACACCAAACAACCCAGCTGTTTTCATTTTTCTGAAGCAAATGCTAACAAATTTAACTGTCTACCCATTTCACTATTGAGGTACTGTCCTCCTCATCTTACTACAAAAAGTGATAGAGTTGACACTACACACAACAGTCTGGTTTTCTGTACTTCAAGCGAATATTAGTCCACAGCTATCCAAAAATCTTGCACCCAACAGCCCTGAAATTACACTCCTTACTGTCTAAAGTCTGGAAAAGTTACAATCAGTGAGTTATTAACATTGTAGCTTTAGTAAAATGTAACCAGAGCTTCTTAAAGCTAAAAATACTGTTTCAGCAAGTAAATTCTATTCAAATTAAATCTAATGTAAAATAAATAACCAAGGTCCATTTTTTAAGACTTAAGAGAGTCAGAACTGACTGGCAGTTCTGACAGAAATCAGCATTTGCCCTTTCAGAAGTGTGCTTGAAGAGGGAAGAAATGTAGTTGAAACTAGACATCCATCCTATACAGGAAAGGGCAAAAAAGCACACACTGAACACCTAAATCACACAATTAAACCACATAAGAAAACCTGCAAGTAAACTTATTTTTTTAAGTTTTTGACACTGGAGGACATAGTAGCCTTGTTATTCCCCTGTCTTGTCCCAGTGAATTACTACAGAATGTACAATCACCGTGTATCTTGAGCAAGTGTAATAGCCCATTGTCACACTTGAGTATGCATTTAGCTTCATTTCAGTCCAATGCAATGCAAGTCTTAGCAGGCAGCAAATCACTTCTCATGAAAAGGGATCATCAGATTTGTATACTAATAAAACACATGTATACTGCCCAACCTATGAACAAAGTCCTTATTATTCTGTATACTTCTAAATAAAGCCTAAACACTGAGAATGAATGTGATCATTTTTAAAGACATATTAATGAGGGAAATTAGTTATTAGAAACTTTTTATTTCCTATACAAATACCATCTTAACATCAAGGCCACCAATTATTTATAAATGTCATTAATGTAAATATGAAATTTGATACCTTCCCTGTATTCAAACATTTCACACTTTCTTTGAAAAAAAGAAAACTGTGAAATGCCCTTGTGATTTGCATGGGGCTGAATTAGACAGTGTACTTGAAAACATATGTGTACTTTCAAAGGTATTTAGTCTCTTATTAAATAGCAATAACAAATTAAGCCTGAAGAGTTTCCTGTTAAACAAATGAAGTTCATCACTAGATATCAAACGTTTCATGGGGCCACAGCTGAAATCCACTGATCAGTAAATCCATGCCCAATAACACAACCATTCTGCAATTAAAATAGCAATAATTGCCCTAAAAGATGCAGTATCAAACCTGTATCTGTTAGACTGATGGAAAAAGAAATTTCCGTGTGCCTATCACACTAGATGGTTAAGCTCAGGCAAATTTAAGAGGGAAAAAAACCAAACAAAACATATCCAAGTTCTTACTAATGTAGCTAAATATCTTACTAAAATACACAGCAGAAAACTGCCTGCCTATTTAGTGATCTTGATGGTCTGCCTGCATTAGCTGGTATAGGGAAAATTTTCCTATATCTGCTTATAAAATCCCTATCCTCATACCGCTCAGTTTACTAAAATTAATAGAATTAAGACTCTCATTGACTTTAAATACAGCACAAAAAGATTTCTTTTTCTTTTTTGCAGTTAGCACTTAAAAGCTAAGTCTATTTCAAAGTGTTATGGTTGATTAAGTCTCATTCTGCACTAACAGACAATCTTAATGAAAATAATCAATACTGAAGCTGCGAACTTTCTAGAAGAATATTAGAGTTTGGTCCATCCTGTAGTAGAATACCAAACAGCTTCACTTTCACCACTTTGCCCTAGCATTGTAAAACTTCCTGAACTACAAGATGCACTAAGAATTGCTGCTCTCAGCCGTGCAGAGGAAAGCAACATCTTCCACTTTTTAAGTTACAACATTCCAGTGCCCAAACCAACATTTTCATATTGACTTAATTATTAGCACAGTAATATTGCCCATTCATTTTTTTTCTTCAATATGAAAAACTTACTTTCTCAAAATATGCCACTGTTTTAAAGAAACTGAACCACTTGGAACATAGTAATTCCAGGGTAGACTTTGATGAGTACTTAAAAGTCATCAAAACACAAAGTATGTGTTTTCTCATCCAAATGAAATACTGTAGGAGAAATAGTAGTCAGGCTGCTGCTGCAGAGCACCAGCATTCATTAGGCAAGAAGAAAATATTTTTGCATTGCTTAGCATCCATAAAAGTAAGGAGACACATTATCACACAAGAACAACATCTCCTATTTTGGAGACAGTATAGTCACAAATTAAAACTAACTACAATCTGGTGACACACCTTGTTTCATGCTTTAGGATACTGCACTTCTACACATAACACTATTTCCTTCACATGAATAACAAAACATAAGCAGCACGTGTTTTGAAATAAAACTAGAATCTTAGAAATTCTCCGTTATCTTGTCTTAACCAATTTATATCAATATCACAAATAGACAAGGTTTGAAAACACCAGTATTTGTGACTGCATGATGATTCTAGAGAGTTTTTGTCTTGAAAATACTACTCAAAACTGAGTCTGGACATTAGTCTACTCTCTTTAAAATACAAGCAGTCTTACAGTCACCACCCCCACGAAACTACTTATGGAAATCAGATAGCAGGAGCAGACCATTAAATGGTTGAAAGTAAGGGGAATCGGTCACTGCAAATGCCCGTATGCTCCACCATGCAAGGATAAACTGAAGCACTTGGTCACCATAAGGCAAACAGAAACCAATAAAACTGCTGCCAAGCTCAGCATTTTAAGGGGAGACATGCTAAAAGACGAAGAATACTATTTTATTAGGTCACTCTAGCTTATTTACACTTTGATACCCATTAGTTACCTTCACTCTTCCATCCTACCTACACACACACAAACCAACTTGCTCTGCACTCCAAAGACTGACCACCATTTCCAGCCGTGTTGCCACATTAAAACTAGTGCAACTTCGGGGTACAGGACCCTGATTCCTCTGCAGCAACTATTAGGCACGACAAACACTTGGATACACCTTTGCAAACTCACCACCAGCCTCTAATATTTCCAAAATTTCTAGGAAAAACAGAACACATAAGCAAAGTCACAGGTGTAGCTGGCAAACTGACGGTTCATCCAGCTGTTCTCATAAACATGCAATCAAATGGCCTGGCAATAATTTATCTCTCTTGCCTCCCTTGGCATTTGGAATTACTATGCCCCTAATAAAAGGTGATATAGCAGCAGAAATACATTAGGAGTTAATGACACCTATGAGAGTCTGTTGATTTATTATTTTCAAATTGATCCATGAGCTTTACAGATAGACTTAATCAATTAAGATTTTCCTTAGCAAGCATACATTTTAGAGCAGCCATTCTCATCATGAATCCAAAGATAAAGAGGACCCTTACCATAAAATTAAGTCTTATGATTGCTAGTCAGTATACTAGCACTTTCTTTTGATTAATATTGTACACCTAAATTCAGCATCCTCGTGAGTAGTTTGTCAACTGAGTATCTTCAAGTGGTTAAGTTATATACTTTATTATTTTAGTACAGAATAACTTCAGAGGAAGTGATGGAAAGTAAGTAGTTTGACTAACACCACAAACATGCATATCATTCCTATTAAATAAGCAACACTTAAGGTACCAAACCAAACTACTAGCACTGATTTACAAAGACAAAAAAAAAACCTTAGAAGTATTCTATAATTTCTGATAGAAGTATTCTATCAGAAATTTTAACTGTATCTCTACATCAGAAAGACAAAGAAAATGCTCCCATTTAGAAGACACACGTCACCACCACCATTCCAAACACTTGTGAATAGCAGAAAACATTCTAGGTAATTTAAACATGGATCACTCTCCCACTGATTTCAGGGACCCAAAATTTCTTCAGCATCTATTTTTTCACTCATTGCTGTAGTTTTAAGAGACTAAGCAAAGCCCAGAAGTGAAGAGGGTGCCTGCCATCAAAGTTACGCTCTGCTGGATGGGAGTGGCTCCTAGTTCTCCTACAATACAAGCCATGTGCGAGCACAGTACAAGTCCCCTCCTGGGCTATATAAGCTGGCATCTTTCCCAGCAGTTGCTACATCATGAAAATGATGCATACAAATAAAACCCCAAAATAAACACTTCAAAACAATGGCTTAAATGACTGCATAACTGAACTCAGCAGCTGGAGACACAAAGCACTTCAAATGGCAAATCATGCATCTTTCACTTGCAAAAGTCCTAAACTACTCTTATTAGCAAGCTCCACATCACACCTAGCAACCAAGTTTGGGCAGCAGACTCATGTTCCCAGAGGCCAGACAGCAAGTAAATAAATATAGCATGGATAATAAAAGCATAGCAGATCACCAACATGATGATCATGCAGACAGTTTCAAGTACTAAATGTACTTTCTACCACTGATTTCAATACATCATCCAATTCACCGAATACTGATAATGTTATTTCACATATTTAGACTACTTAGACCTATTCTCAGGAAGTTTTCTGCCAAACTATTTAGATTGACCTAAAGTCAATGTTATTTCACATATTTAGACTACTTAGACCTATTCTCAGGAAGTTTTCTGCCAAACTATTTAGATTGACCTAAAGTCATGTTTTTCTGTACAACAAATAGAAGAAAGCAGAAGGAAAACTCCACTGGGCAATCTGGGCAATTTAACTTATCAGTAATACTGCAGTATTGCATACAATTCACTGAAAACTGGGCACTACTACACTGGTTTACAATAGATAAAAAAAAATAACTGATTCTATGAAAATTAAAGGCAATTAAAAGCCTGTACATAAGAGGATAAACTCTGCCTCTGAAATACTGTAATTCTTAAACTCCAATGTTTAAGGGAAGGAAAGTATTCTAGAGGGAACACAATAATTGATGTAAAAAAAAAGTCACAGCTTGGTATCTTCCGAATGAAAAATATTAAATCAAAATACATGTTTTTACCCTGCCAGAAAACAAAGCTTTTTTATCTCAAGACTGAAAATCTTCCGTCTCTTTTGCTCTCTGAACATACAGTTTATTCCCATCTAGCTCTAAGCAGACAGGATTTATGATAATGTTGTTTAAGGAACTGGAGGAGCACTAGATGCCAATAAAGATTACAGACCAAATGAAGGATAACTCCTAAGCATTGTGTCTGCATAGATAAATAAACCTGTTCACTTCTTTTATTTATACTGTTACCTCGACTAATCCAACTACAATAATCAAGACAGCAAGGGCTCCAGAACCAGACATGGAAACAAAAGGCTTCTTATACCTCTCCCAGCCCGACTTGCACGGTACATATGCACCACGCATACACACCTTTTGAGACCTTTTCATGTACTCACGAAAGGACGAAGCCCTGAACAAGCAGGGTGCTGAGGGACTCCAAACACAAATACCAGGCATCCCTGTTCCAGTCATACAGTACACCGGGAGAGAGCAACACCAGCCAGAAGAAAGTAACACGTGGGCAAAGAAGCCAACTCCGTGCCACCCACAGCTCAGAGACCAGAAGGAGTCGGGACCCAGACGTACGGCTGGGCCGAGCTTTGCGGCCTCGGGCAACCACGAGAGGATATCCCCGCGGCAGCAAGTGCGCCAAGGGGCAGAGAGGAGTCCCTCCCGACCCCGGACAGCCCTAGGAGGGGCGGGAGAAGGGCCCCGGCACCGACGGCCGCTTTTGTTCTCCAAGGAGACCGGCACAGACCCATCGGCTGCGCCCGCTCCGGGCCGGCTCCGAGCGCTCGTCCCGGGGAAGACCCCGCTACCGGCGTGGGGACAGGAAGCTGGTCCGGTCCTCCCTACCTCTTTTCGGCCTTGGGAAGCTCTCGTGCAGGTGAAAGATGACTTTCTCCACAAAGTGCTGAATGTTGCTGTGCTCGGGCCCTCTGACAAACACCATCCAGTCGTGCGTGAAGCCCTCCACGGTGGGTTTCTTCCTCACCTGGGCGCGGTGTCCCAGCTCCAGCTTCACCTGGACGGCGCACTGCGGGGGAGAGGGAGGCAGCGCCCGGTGAACGCCCGGGGAAGCGGGGATGAGGCGAGCAGCCTCGGGGAACGGCCCGGCCGCGGGCGATGCGGGGACACAGGGACTCACAGTGCCATAAACACGGCAACGGCGGGGGGGAGGGGTGTGGCGGGGGGACGAACAGCACGGC
>JAYRBT010000093.1:38458511-38493087 GCA_036023395.1 Myiotriccus ornatus | reverse complement strand
GGCAAAGGCGGGGGGGAGGGGTGTGGAGGGGGGAAGAACAGAAAGGCACCGCTACAACAACAAAAAACGGCCCCACAGGCGAGGGCGCGGACCAGCTCTCGGTGTCACCGGGAGGCCACCTGGGGCCGCTGTCAGGGACGCCCCGTCCTCCCCTCGGCGCCTCCGCGCTCCCTTCCCCCGGTGCAGCGGCAGGACCGCGGCTCCCTCCAAGTGCGTGCGTGCGCCACGCCGCCGCCGGGAGCAGCGGGAGGCAGGGAAAGCAGCACGCGAGGAGAAATTCCCGGTCACGTCAACCCCTTCCCGGCGGCGGGCGCCCGGCAGCGCCGGGCAGCGCGGGGCGGAGGGGCGGGAGAGACCCGCGGTGCTCACTCACCGAGCCAGCCATGCCTGGGGCGCCGGTTCCGCCGGGGCTCTCGCTGCCGTCCCCCACCCCCACCGCGCAGCCCTAATTCATGAGGACGTGGAGGAGATGGCGGGCGCGCAAAGGAGCGGCGGGCGGGCGGCGGGCATCCTCTGCTTCGCTGCTCCCGCCGGCTACGGTGGTGGCTGCTGGCTCCGGCTGCCCGCGCTCGCGCTCCCTTTCCCCGCGCTGGCGCTCCCGCCGCGCGCGCCGCGCCCGCTGCAGCCCCAGCGCTCGCCCCAGCCCCGCCGGCCAACGCAGCGCCCGCCACGCATGCGCCCAGCGCTCCGGGCTGACACCGCGCGGGGGACGCGGCGGGGGGGCGGCACCAGGGCCCCGCGGCAGCCAATAGCGTACGAGCGCCTCCAGCTGGCCCCGCCCCCGCCCCGCCCGCCCTTAAAGGGACAGGTTGCGGGGCCGGGCCGCGAGCGGGACAGCCTGGCCCGGAGGGAGCGCCCCGGCAGCCGCGGCCCGGCGGGGGGGCTGTAGGGGAAGGACTCCCGGCCCCAGAGGTACACTGAGAGCAGGACTTTCCGACTCCCCAGACCTCCGCCTCTACTTCGTGTGTGTCACAAACAAACGTTTTTGAAAAGCCGCCGACGAATCCCCCTGGAAAAACAGAGAAAGAGGGACAGGAAGAGAATGCCCACCTTGCACACAGGGATGGCAAGTGATGATGGGCAGGCAGCAGGCAGGAAATGACAAACGGGATTATTTAACACTTATTTGCAGCATCAGCTCCTGTTTCTACCATTAATGTCCTGAGAGTCCCCGAAAACAAGGTTACCACCCCAAGCACTTCCATAACCCTTCTGTAATATGCGAGGTAACGTGCAGATTCATGCCACGGGAATATGCCATTCAGGAGCTGGAACTGATTTACCGTGCATGTCTAAATCATGGTGCTGACGTCCGTGAGATGAGTATTTTCCGACAGCCATAGAATTGTCCAAAATTGCCCGCGTTAACTTTTGGCACGCGTTTACTCTGTTCGGTAATTATATTTGTGAGAATGTTTGTAATGGCAATGCTAGCGCGGTGACGGGACACTCAGCCCAGCGATCCCTTCGGCACCAGCACACGCCAAAGGTACCTCCCGGGGCCTTCCAGGTGTCACCAAGAGATGGCGCGCGGAGCCCTCGCCATAATGTCCTCATATGACCTCTCCGGAAGGCCACGATTCCCATCTTGTCCCTTCACACTTTGGGAATAAGAGACACACATTGCCGAAATTCTAGCATAATTTAATAATTCCTTCGAAACTACTGAGCTGCACCTTATTTTTCGTACAAATATTGTAAGCACTAATTACTGAAATCAGTACTAACAAAAGGGTGATACAATTTGTAACAATTCCACAAATTACACCATGACTTGAAATGTATTAACATTAACCCCTCATGTACATGAATATCCAGGTCTTAAAATTGTGATACGCAGATCTAAAACTTCATGTATCTTCTAATAATCTTTCATTGGTAAAGGCAGCAAGTACAGGAACTCCTGCTGAGTCCATAAACCCATCAAATCTGATTCTGGTAACTTTAAAACTGTCCTTAAGTGAGGACACGTTTGTATGCATTTAAGCAAGGACAGTGAGGCTGGACAACTACTGTGCATTATTCAGTGGGCCTCTAGCTGTCAGAACCCATCTGAAGAGAGCATCATCTCCCTAACTTGGGATTCGTACTGGAAGGAACAGAGCCGGATAATCCCCTGGTGTTCTTCTATGCTGACTCTCATTTTTTATGTATTTGGACGAAATTAATTTTCCTCTTGGCTTAGAACAGGACTGAATCAATACAAGATGTTTTCCTGTATCACATATTGGTGTCACGGTGGAAATGCTTCTATTACTTAACTTCATTTATTCTGCCTTTTTAGCTACTTAACTGAGACCACTCAGTTGAGTAATCATTACTTGGAAACATCTGCTGTGTCAGGCTCAAATTCAGAAAAGAAAATGAAGTTAATATTTGTCAGTTGTGAAAAAATGTTGATAAAATTTCACAAATTCCAAATATAATCTTCGGCTGACAGGAGTGAAATCAAAGAATGATTTTGAGCTGTTAAGTGACAAACTGGTGCAATTATTTTCTTCAGTTTCTATTAATAGTTAAAATAAACATTCTTTGATCTCATTATAGCAGATGGATGCAATTATGTGCATATGAAAGTGCAAAGACCCTGGCTCAAAGAAATAGAGTTATAAAGGGGAAGCAATTTTCTACAAGTACTTTCCAGTACTGTTTAAACAAGGTTTACCATGGAATAATTACTCAGCTGCTGGCAAATTAAAGACATTTGGGTTATGGTCTTAGAGGTATTTAACTACCTAAAGGTTCATGTAATCAAGTCCTGCAATGCTAAAAATTCTTCCACATTTTATGTGTGCTGAAATAACTGTAATAGCTGTAGGTTTCCCAGGAGGCACCCTGGGTTCAAACACCTTCAGACATACCTGCATCGAGCTGTGACGTGTGATGCACAGATCTCTGATTTAGATGGAACATGAGTCAAAATTTCTGCTCAGTATACAGCTAATTGAGTGTATACAGTATATTGAGTGTAGATGTGTTAGTGCAGCATTGCGTCTGAACTAACAGGAGCTGTGTTTCATGGCTATACTATTGGTCATTCCACATACAGCTAAAAGGAATTGCTGCCTTTCTGTACTATTTTCTTACACAAGGCAGATATGTCTTATGTCACAAAAAAAGGAGACTGTTTCCCAGCTTACTTGGACACACTGAATTGTCTTAAGTGTTCCAAACACAGCTGTTTTAAATTTCTATTTGAAGTTCAAACTTTGTGACCCAAATATATTAACTGACTTTTACATCAGACTTGTTTTCAAATGTTTCAAAAAAACAACTAACTGAAAAAGCTAATATTACTGGCTACAAAGGAAACCACAGTGCCTTTTAAAAGTAT
The DNA here is from genome assembly GCA_036023395.1 of Myiotriccus ornatus. Classification (NCBI taxonomy): domain Eukaryota; kingdom Metazoa; phylum Chordata; class Aves; order Passeriformes; family Tyrannidae; genus Myiotriccus; species Myiotriccus ornatus. Next base: position 38,489,753 of record JAYRBT010000093.1, on the reverse strand, counting down.
CATCAGTCTGAATTTCTCTATTTTTGAGATCTTTTGATTCCCTTATGCAATCAATATAAAAAACCTGATTCCTGATCCAAGCCAGATACTTTGATTACAATGGTCTGAATCACAGCCAAAACTTAAAATGAGCCTACAGCTGATCTTACACATACAACAAGGAATATGTCTAAGTTGTTTTATAATGTCACTCTGGCTGCCAGGAACCAATGGCAGAATATTCTCTCTGGATTGGTTTTCTTCAGTTAGCGACATAGGATGAACAAATGGCAAGTAGCCTTGGCCAAGCGTATGCCTGTTTTGAAGTTTTACTGGCCTGTCCATCTCTAATCACAAAACATATAGAAAATAAGCACTTAAACTGGTAACATATTAAATCCCTTACCAACAGAAAGGATCTTCAAGAGGAAGGGCTGCATGATTTAGAAAACAGTATAAAATAGTTTATAACTCACCACCAGTAACCTTAGCGGGACATAGTAGTGACAAAAGATAAGTGCAAAAAAGGAGTCTTGGATATGCACAATACTACAGTATAAAAGGTTAGAAAAAAATCTGTGTTAAAGGCCTCTAGGGATGTATAAGGAAATTTGTTCAGTGTGGAAAAGTCTTGTTGAAAGATCTACAAGAAGTATTTAGGTTTTTATTTCCTAACAATGGCAGAGACCCTAAAGGAAATACTCCTGTTAGTCAAAGAAATAAATTCAAATTCTGTATTCTGTTTAGAACTGTGTAACGACTAAGTTCAGAGAACCTGTATGGGATTTGCAAAACCATAGCAGGACAGTGTGATCACACGTGCAAGGGAGCTATTAGGGAGTAACTGCACTGAAATCAGTGTTCTCAGTCCTTGGCCTTATGGGAAATCTCCCCACTGGAAGATTTCCCCACAGCCAAAGACTGTAAAAGAATTATGTAGTCATCCTCACTCTGTGTCAGGTTCCTGTGGTGGCCACTGTATTAGTTACATAAGTCAACCATTATCCAAAATAAGAGTTTATGCATAAGATGATCACTATGTCTTGGTCACAGAATACCTGTCTTATTCTATAGGTTGTTATCACAAAGGTACAAGAGTACACTACTCTCACACTAAAAAAAACCTAAAAAGTAAGAAAAAGTAAAGTAAAAGTAAGAAAAATCTTCTTTATTCCCAGTATCATTAGAAAATAGGTGAGAAGCTGGAATAGCTTAACATTACCTTGGTGAGAAACTTATGTGAAAAAACACAATTTTTTATCAGTGATAAGGACTCATATAACCACTGGATCTTAACTGTCCTCATCTTTAATGAACTCATGATTACACCCTCACTGTGATTCAGAAAGTTGTTTTATCCCAACTTTATGGATGGTGAATTAAAAAAGAAGAGACCAAATGACTTAAAGAACAACCAAATAAGGCAAAAAGTAGTAAAAGCAGTTAAACACCGTAAGTAAAAAGTCTGACTCTGAAAAAAAAGGGAAAAAAATAAGAAATAGAAAAAGCATGTAAGCAAAGGTAGTATTGGAGAACAGAGAAACTGAAATTCACAGCTAGCTCAACAATCAATAAGACTGCTTTAACAGATGTGGAATTTAAAAAAACAATGCAAAATTTAAGGAATATATTTTGTACATATTTGCAGAAGTTTGGCCTCAGGAGCTTGATAGCCTCATTTAAGAAATCTGAACAGAAATCATATGAATGAGAAATAGCAACTTTCACATATGAGAACGTTGTAAAGCAAGGTTGCTCAGCATATGGGAGTCAGCCAGTAATCACAGCACTAGGAGGAAGATGGAGGTAATTTCTATTAAGGCATAGAGGAGAACAACACAGAATTAAGATGGGTCAAAATGTTTTTCCAGCTGCTGGAGGGTGACCAGGGAATCTGCAGTCTGTATATTCTGACTTGCCATCCAGGTTTCAGAAGCCCTTCCATGTAAGCTCTGTGTGGTCCACTGAATTCAGTAGATTTTAGTAGTACAGCAGCTGCACTCCATTTACACTCCTCCTAATGGTAGGCACCCTTCAATGCACAATGACTTTCCTATCAGAATATTTGTATCACCATATGACATCAATTCCAGACACTTTTCCATATATTTACAATTTCAAATAAAAACTAGTTGGTTCTCCAAAACATACAAATGCAAAAAGCATGGTTTCCTGATTTACTGCCATTTCCACCTTCTAATGCTCTGCTGCCTCTTTTTTCACCCAGTCTGCATTTATCTGTTCCTCATACAGCATATTTTAAACAGACCAAAACTTTCAATATTATCTGCCTCATATTGCAAATACATACAAATATATGGGCGGGGGGGAGAGGGGAGGGACAAGAAATGTATACCATATATATACATATATGTATATATACACATACACACAAATGGAAAGAGAGAGCAATAGTTTCCCAGAGCATTACTCATCAGTGTTCTGCACATGGATTCCCATCTCAAGGAAATCCTTGAGACACTAGAGTAAAAAGGAGCACCATTTCTAACGAAATGGATTTCAGGAGACTTGCAAGTCTTTTGGGGGAGTTGTAGAGAATGCAAAGGTCTCCCCTGAGCCTCATTTTCTCCAGCTTCCTCAGTCCCTCATCACAAGATTTGTGTCCCAGACCCTTCAGCAGCTCTGTTGCCCTTTTATGGACACACTCCAGCACCTCAATGTCTCTCCTGTAGTCAGGGGCCCAGAACTGAACACAAGATTTGAGGTGCAGACTCACCAGTGCTAAGGACAGGGGGACAATCCTTTTCCTGGTCCTCTTGGCTACTCTATGTCTGGTGCATAATGCCATTGACCTTCCTGGACACCTGGGCACACTGCTGGCTCATGTTCAGCTGCTGTTGACCAGCAGCCCCAGATCCTTTTCTGACAGAGGTAGCTTTCTAGCCACTCTACCCCAAGCCTGTAGCACTGCCTGTGGTTATTGTGACCTCAGGGCCAGACTCAGCACTTGACCTGTTGAACCTCATACAATTGGCCTCTGATCTCTGATCCAGACTGTCCATATCCCCCGCAGAGTCTTCCTGCCCTCCAATAGGTCAACACTCCTACCCAACTTCCTTTCAGCTGGAAACTGACTGAAAGGCCACTTGATCCCTTTCCCCATATCATTTATAAATATATTAAGCAGAACTGGTCCCAGTACTGAGCCCTGTCACACCCCACCTGTGACTGGCCACCAATTGGATTCAATTCCATTCACCATCACTTTCTGGGCCTGGCCATCCAGCCATTTTTTTACCCAGCGAACAGAGCAACTGTTAATCACAGAATCAGTTTGTATCTGATTGCCTATGTGAAAAGAAGTGTAAGCACTTTTTGAGCTTGCCAAAACAGGCAAGCTCACATCAGGTCTTAGTTTTAGTTTTCGCATTGATGGTTCAGGTGAAATCTATTGAACTTCAATGAGAACGTTAAAACTAAAGTCATGTCTTGCAAATGCACACTGAGTAAGTCTAAACCAGTGAATAGTCTTGTTAACCTCAATGACAACAACTGGACTGCTTGTCTATTTTTAATTACTCCTGAGCAGTTTTCTTGTAGGTCTATGACATTAGCTGATGTCCATTAAACAAATGTATAGTCTAATAGTCTTGGTTCTGTAAAAAAAAAAACACACACACAAAAAAAGTGGAGCTGAGGCACAAAACAATCTAAATCACATCCTTAATTGCATTCTTTGAATCTTCCTTAGGTTATGCAGTGCTGCATCATCTAAGTGAAAGCAGAATGCAATTTGTTGTTTTGAAGTTAAATGATGTTCAGGTTCTATTCTTTGCCCTTGGCTGTCCAGCGTATTCTTTTTATCGCTGGCAGTGTAGGTAGTAGGAGTAACCACATACAAACAAAGTTAGATCTGGATTCTGCAAAGGAACATCAGTTACATCTGCTTGCAGTTTACTTGAAATGTTCATCGCCTACTCATACTAATGATGTTTGGACCCATCATCAGACAAAGGCATTAGGAATGCTGGATTCAATATACTGCATCTTTTCAAGTTACATTATCTGCCATTAGCAGGATCCATTCACACCTCTGTGCCCTTTGTGGCACTAGGTTTGAGCTGTATACTGTTTCAAAAGGATTCCCAACTCACAGGACATAAACTGTTACAGGGTATCTTGGAATAAGCGGGAGATTTCCTTCCAGTATTGTGGCTGCTGCTACCACTAATTTAACACAGACTGGTGCTCCTGCTGCAATCAGATCTAGTTGTACGGAGTAGTATGCAACCAGTCCCTGGTGAGGTCCTAATTTCAATATTATCATTCTACTGGCTACTGGTTTATGTTCATACACACATAAGTGGAAGGGCTTTGTATGATCCATGAGCCCAAGACAGAGAGCCGATGCCAAAGCACCTTCTATCTCTTTAAAATCTCTCTGCCACTTGCTACAATCAATGGGAAACTGAAATGCTCCAATAGTCTTTGCCAGGAATATGTCTCAAACTTTCTACATTACCCTTCAGCAGAGCAAGTACTGTACAGTTACAGGCAGTCAAGCAATGCTATGGGCCTTGCTTGCACTAATACAAAAGGAGTTTTAATCTATGAGCAGCTACAGGATAAAGTTAAGTATGGTATTTCAAGCCTAATCTTTGAGTTGCAGAGTCCTCCCTAGTGAGGGCTAAGCAATTTCCACTCCTATTCATCTCAACAGCCTTTGAGGATACAAATCAAGGACTTTTCTTTCATTTCTATCCTCATACTGAATTTGCATTGAAGTCCATGGAAGCTCTGCATGTGTGGAGTGATGACCCTTCATAGCTGACTACTGTTCACAGCGAAACCAGCTGCATTTGCAAATTGAATGCATTTAAAATAAGCCTTAATCTTAGTAATAAAGGCTAAAGACATAGTTGACTAGACCCATTTGCTAAAACTGCATTTTATTATCAGGCTTAAGAGATTTAAAATAAATATATTTTAATAGTGGCTGGCTTTGCTGCTATTGATTTCTGCAATATATTCTAAACTGTAACTTTCCTTATTCCTTTCCTTCATTATTAAAGCTAGAATTACTTTCTGGCTTGGATAAAATTCCATGTAAGAAACGAGATATGCAGATTAGACCATTATCAGTGCTATTACTGTATGATTTTCATTTGGATAGTAACCTTCACTGGAAGACCTCACAGCACATTACAAATGCTGCCAAAAGTACCTTCTGGTGTTTCCTTGAGAGCATTAACCAGTGTATCACCCCTCATGGGATGACTGTCTAAAACAACTTAGAATAGACTAGAAGAAGTGTAACTGGAGCCAAGGACTCCTGTTTTTCTCCAGGAAAAAAATTCACAGGCCAAAGAACAGGGTAGTCTTCATGGATTTGCTAACCTTTTCAAACACTTATGTTACATGAACTAGAGGGTGGTAAGCCTATTTGACAGCCCAGTCCAAGCAAGCTGAATCCTACTTTTATTGTTTTCTGTATAACAGACAGGCCGCATTAAGACTAGCAGGAAATTATGTTGAAGACACCTCCCAGAAGTGTCAAATTTCTTTCAAAATTGAATAGGGAAAGCAGATTTTGCAGCATAATCTGCAGATTATATAAACTGCTTTGAATCCAACCCAATTATGACTTCGGTACTGATGCTGCCTTCGTAACCCCCAAGTATTCTTTTACTACAAAGACCTTGAAAGCTGGGGACAACACTTCTGGCAACTACAGAAAATATGTCTCAGTTTCTCAGCCAGGCTCTTCAACACCTGTGAGATGAAAGGCAATCAAAAGCAATATCTGAGTCAGCAGTGCCCTGGCAGCCAGAAGGGCCAACCATGTCCTGGGGGGCATCAGGCAAAGCATCGCCAGGCAGGCGAGGGAGGGGATTGTCCCACTCTGCTCTGCACTGGGGTGGCCTTGCCTTGAATATTGTGTGCAGTTTTGAGCACTGCAATATAGGAAAGATATTAAGCTTTTAGAGAGCATCCAAAGGAGGGCCATGAAGATGGTGAAGGGCTCTGAGGGGAAGCCATATGAGGAGTGGCTGAGGTCACTTGGTGTGTTCAGCCAGGAGAAGAGGAGACTGAGGGGAGACCTCACTGCAGCCACAACTTCCTCGTGAGGGGAGGCAGAGGGATAGACACTGATCTCTTCTCTGGGGTGACCAGTGACCAGAGGGAATGGCCTGAAGTTGTGTCAGGGGAGGTTTAGGTTGGACATTAGAAAAATATTCTACATGCAGAGGGTGGCTGGATGCTGGAACAGGGAAGGTGTCACAGCACCAAGCCTGACAGAGTTCAGGAAGTGTTTGGATGATACTCTCAGGCACATGGTGTGACTCTTGGGGACGGTACTGTGCAGTACTAGGAATTGAAGTTGATGATCCTTGTAGGTCCCTTCCAACTCAACATATTCTGTAACTCTGTGATCTGTGAATTTAAGTATGTCCTTTAAGAGATGTCTTATGCTTTTTTCCCCGCTTCTGAGATATCAGGATAGAAAAATATATTATTTAAACAGATTAAGACTATAGACAGTACATGGTTTCCCAAAGAAGAGATGAGTTCTTTTAGTCCCAAGCCATGACTGAATCTCTGGAGCCACCAAGAGCCCTTTGTGAGAGTGTTTGTGTTACGTACAATCAATGTTCTCGTATCTCAGTGTCCTTACATTAGCCCCATGAAACTCAGGGCTTAGGAACAGTGCTGGCAATTAGGCACCCAAGTCAATCCAGAGAAGGAATGTGATATCCCTGATATCCTGACACCAAGCATGAAACCTCTGGCGAGGTGCTCCTCAAAGGAAGATGCTTCACAGTATCAATATGCTTAGAACTGTTAGCACCAAAATATTTCAAACTACTATATGCTTCTTTACCCTCAAGGGATCTCACTGCAATTTTTATCAAATTAAAAAACATTGTGGCTACTGTTCATTTGGTCAGCAGCAGATTTGGCACTGTACTCAGGACTAGGGTCCCCTCTCTAGGGCATAAAATGGAGCTTACACACAATTAGAGAAGTTTCCTTGGCTAAGGATGCTACTGAGACACACTTCACCTATCTAGGCAAGCTCTGCAACGTGGCAGCTATAAAAGGAAAAGCTGCTTGGCTAAAAGACTATGTGGCAATGAACAAAAACAGTCTCTATCAAAGTGGGGAGAAAAATCGTAACAGAAGAGCAAAGAAACACACAAAATGCATCCACACTCCTAGTATTTACCCAGTGCAGGAGTGGATGTGGTGGCAATGGGGACTGACTCACCCCAGCAGCAAGCGAGGGAGGGACCTGACAAACTGTACTGTGAGTCATGCAGAAGACTCACTCCTGTTACTCAGGAATCAGTGATCTTGGACATGCCATGTTTGCTCTGTTGGGTCTTACACTTACATTTGTTATTAATGTAATCTGGAACTTACATTATCTCTGTGAAAGGTAATGTGTCTGTGGATCAAGAGGTGGAATGTATGGATCCTTACTAGGAGACTAGTGTACATGGAGGAGTCAGAGACCCACATTTCAGCTGACCTGAGCAGGTGCAGGGCTGTGCCGCACTGTGCTGCGTTGCATGTCCAGCATGGTCTTCAAGCCTGTGTTATGATGCACAAGTCCCTTGAACAAGCTTGTTTTAACATCCAGCATGTTTTAACTGAGCAGCCTGCAGGCAGCTCCCACTCACCACTGGCAATTACATTATCTCCCTGGCCTTGCCTGTATCAAAAGTCCTGCATGAAATTCTCATACAAACATCCCTTATGAACAGAGTTTTCTTATACGAAAATTCAATAGTACCTACAACAACCAAAAAAGGAGGAACTTCTTTTCACGTATGGGATCAGCACAGCGTGCCATGGGAAAATCCATCTGCGGTCCTGAATGCAGGATTCCCACTATCTGAAGGGACACAAGTCTTATTTGCTATCTACATTCCTATTCCTGTTGTTTTAGCTATTTTATTAAGACATCTGCTGTTGAGCCATTCTTACTGAGAAGCCCCCACACTGACTATTTCTTCCACCTTGCCCCTCACCCTCTGATACAGAATGCAGTCAGACACCCCACTTGCACCATCCGCTATTGTAAAAATACTTGGCTGTGTAACTTTTTCACTGAGTCAAAATTAATGTGATGGGGGCAACCAGAGTAAAATTCCCACAACAAATGCCCTGTATTCCCTGCATGTGAAGACCTCAAAACCATAAAGACATTCATGTCCATCACAAGTCTTTCTGTTTATGTTTCTAAGCAAAACTAGAATGGCCAGAACCTACCTGGTTTATAGTACAGGCTCTCTCCTCTCTATTCAGCTTTTTTTTTCTCTACCCTGACTGAATAATAGTGATTTCATAATTATTCAAATATATAGCCATCGATATTTATTTATAAAACACCATCAAAATTTTCTAAGCAGATTTAAGATCTAGTGAATTCACAGACTAATTTAATAGGTTCTGGGTCTACCTGTCACTCAGGTTACCAAGCAGCATAGCACAGGCCCAAGCCACTTCAGATAGCAGTGTATGTCCTACTATGTCTCAAGAACTAAACAGAGAATATAAGGCCCAAAGTATTTCAAAATATATCAATAACAAACCAGCCTGTCAATAGCAAAATGTTCTTAGATGAAACAGAAAGCATGAAATAGGAAGAAGAGACTGGACACTGCCTTTGGATTCATGTCATTGCCTACGGTCACTAGAGATGGACTGAAATACATCCCTGTGACAGGTTCTATGTGTTCTTTTAGCTGATCTTCAGCAGCTTCAGCAGCAATGAGCTGTGGGAGCCCATGTTGGGCAGAGAGTACTGAGTCAAAAGCCACCTCACAAATACTTCTATGTCCTGTTTGCAAAGAGTTCCCACTGCGAGACCATGAAAATATTAGATGTTGTCCACGTTTGCTTTTGTTTCCTATTTGTCAGCATTCCACTAATTTCAGCCCAAAAATTCAGAGTAGACATCCTTGAGTTAGAGAATTATCTAACCCTTTTCAAACACGTTCCTTTCAAAATATTTGTGTTTTTCTCTGAAGATATTCTTACTGATAGACATTCTTATGTTATACTTGCCTTGTAGAAGTTGCCTATTACTTCGATGTTCAAGAAGTGATGTTTTTTATTAAAATAACTATTAATTGAGAATACAGCCTCTTTTGTCACTGCTGCTTGGTTACCTTTTGGTAACATAGCAGTTACCAAAATACATCAGAACTGATCTTGCAGTCTTCTTCTGCCTTTGAGAAAGTGTAGGCTCGATGGTCTCGGAGGTCTTTCCAATCGAATTGATTCTCTGATAACGTGCAGCTATCAGAGCATCATTTATTTTTTGTGTCCAGCGTCTTCCTGATGTCCCTGCAGCTTGACCGATGACTGCCGGTCAAATCATTCAGGAAGCCGAAGGCACTCACTCTGCGGCAATTTTGAAGCTGATAAAAATTTGTTTTCTTTCCTGTTTAGGGGCTCTATAATGAATTCCCTCACCCTTTTCCACACAGCCCACACGCTCCCGCTCACCCCGCAGCTCCCCTCCCCCGCCGCGCCTGCGCTGCCCGCCACGCAGGCGGCCTGGGTGCGAGGGGCGGCCGCTTCCTGCCGGGGAGCGGCGGGCGGTGCCTCGGGCTGTGCGGGGACGCGGGCCGGGCTGAGGCGAGTCTGTCCGAGCCGAGGTGAGGGGCCGCAGCGGCGGGAGGCGGCCGTGCTGCCGGGCCGGGGCCGCCGGCGGCGCGGAGGCGGAGGGCGCGGGGCGGGCGGCGGAGCCCCGCCGCCCCCGGGCGGGCACGGGGACTGATCAGCTGCGTCAGGCCAGCAGCGCAGCAAAGGCAGCTGCCGCTGCTGCCCTGTGTGAGCCGGTGTTATTTGTTTCGGTTTGGTTTGGTTTGAATTTAAAGGCGATTTTGGTGGTTTTGAGGCGCCGTGAAGTGCCGCGTACGTCGCACGGGAGCGGGGACGGGTGTTGGCAGGTGTGCTCACTCCTGGTTTGGTGGGAGCACCGTTTCGAATGGAAAGTCCTTAAAAATGAACCGGAGGCAATATATATATATGGGAAATGTGGTCTCAGTGCTCCCTGCGATCATATTCTGTTGTTTAGCTTAGCTTACCTTCACGTAACTACTTTCGGTGAGCTGGTATGGAGCAGATCTGAAGGTGTAATACCGTATCAGCCCTTCTCTGGTTTAGTTGCATTAGCAGTGCTTGTCTTTCTTATCGTTAGGATGGTTTATTAGATTTACATGGCAAGGTTTCGGTAGAAAGGAGGCTGCAGGGGTGCCTTCTCTGAGAAGCTGCCAGAATGTTTCCCCGTATCCAACAGAGGCACTGCCAGTCGGCTCCATGATGAATCCACCTCTGAGCCTGCCAGTGGCGGTGACAGCACCTCTGGGATAATGTGTTTGAGAAGGGTAAAAACTGCTGCATCACAGCAGGCCGAGGAGAGAAGTGACAATATGAGAGAAACATATGAGACACTAAGGTGCAGAAGGAGGGGAAAAGGTGCTCCAGATGCTGGAGCAGATTCGCCTTGCAGCCCATGGTGAAGACCGTGGTAAAAAAGTTGTGTGCCTTGCAGCCCATGGAGGTCCGTGGTGAAGCAGGTATCCACCTGCAGTCAATTGAGCAGCCCATGCTGGAGCAGGTGGATGCCCAAAGGAGGCTGTGACCCCGTGGAGAGAAGCCCACACTGGAGCAATCTCATGGCAGGTTTTGTGGTTCCATGGAGACAGGAGCCCACACTGGAGTAGGCTTTCTGGCAAGACTAGGGACCCCATGGGGGACCCATGCTGGAGCAGCTTGTTCCTGAAGGACAGTACCCTGTGGACGGGACCTACATAAACTGCTTCAGATGCTTATGAAGACCTGCAGACTTGTGGGAGAGATCCCTTGCTGGATCTGGGGAGGAGTGTGACTACCACCTCATTTCCTGACACCCTACTCCATGCAGGGCGAAGAAGTAGAGAAGTTAGTAGTAAGTTAAGTTGACTCCAGGAGGAAGGGATGGGTAGGGGTAATTTCTAGATTTGTTCTTATTTCTTATTATTCCACTCAGACTTCATTGATTAAAATTGATTTCCTTGACTTGAGTCTGTTTTCCCCAGGATGGTAATTTTTTGAGGGATCTTCCTGTCCTTTTCACCACACAAGCCTTTCATCATAATTTTTCCCCTTTTCCAGTTGAGAAGGGGGAGTGACAGAGCAAGTTGGTAGGCACCTTGCAGTAAACCAAGCTCAACCCTCCACAGATGCTCATTATTCACAGTGATTATGTTGAGAAAACAAGCCAGGATCCCTTTCCCTTTCCAATACCTTGTATTTTCTTTCTTTATCCTGTGTGCATGTGTTTGGCGACTTCTTTGAGGTGGATGTTTTTTCCCTGTATGGTTGATGGTGTATCAGAATATCCTGAGTCGCAAGGGACCCGCAGTCCCTGGAGGTTGGAAAAGACCTCCAAGATCATCAAGTCCAACCTTTGACCAAACACCACTATGTCAACTAAACAATAGCCCAAAGTGCCACATCCAGTCATTTCTCCAGGGATGGTGACTCTACCACTTCCATCCTTGTAGGTTTTCAGGACTTCTCTGGATCTGACATAGAGAAAGATGATCTAATGAGAGCAGTTTTGATGAGAGGATTAGACTAGATGAGCTCTGGATTGTTCCTAAACTGTCTGATTCAGTGATTCTTATTAGAAATAATAAGCATGGGTATGGATTTACCAGGGAAAAATTATTCCTGACCAACCTGATTGCCTTTAATAAATGATAATTGGATTTGCAGACAAGGGTAGGTAGGTGTCATTTACGTCTGTTTGAACAAGGCTTTCAACACTGTCTTTCACCCTGTTCATGTGTCAAAGATAGGATATATGTCTGCCCTAGGCATGGACTAGAGGAACAGGGTGATGGGACCCTCAGGAATTTCAGCAATGACAAATGCCCTGTCTTGGCCCAGCCCTTACAGTATGGGCTGGGGATAGGCCATGTGAGGAGCAATTCTGCAGAGATAACCATGGGCCCTGGCAGGCATTGCCCTGGCCTGTGTGCCCCAGAGCTCTGTTAGGGGAGGGTAGAGGTGTTTTTACAGTAAACTGAAATATCTGAATGTTTTCTGTAGATGTCAGTTTCACTGGTGTGCAACAAACTGAGTTCTGATTTCTCTTCAGTTTAGATTCTTGCGTGCTTACGCATATCTGAGTGTTCTTACAGAGAAAGTTTTTATGTCAGCTGTTCCGGCCCCTAACTACAGTTACCATTTCAGTTTCCCAGGTGAGTGTTTTGTTTGTTTCACTTCTGGTTTTGCATGAAATGATGGAAAATTTGTGGATAATTTTGCATTTTAAATCATATTTTAGAAACTGTGGACACTGTGCTTGAGCTGTCCCATTTTCAAGTCAGTGAAATGTATTTAAAATGCTCACATAAATGCTGTGCCATATGGGATGGTATATTTGCTGCATCTTTAAGAAATGTCCATCACCCAATCTTTGTGCAAGACCAGTGTGTATTCAGCCTTTAATGGGTTTAAGCCCAAAAGGCAAAGTGGTATGGTAAAATTTGGAGGGGGAAGAAAATGGTTTAGTGCTTGCATCTGTTTTTAAGTACAACATAAATCTTGTAATTTTTTTTTTTTTTCGGGACATAGCATTCCTTCTTTCCTAGTCTTAAGTATATTTTTTCAGGCTCTCTTGCAGGGTGAAGTTTAGTGTCATATGACAGAGCCAAAATGTTGGATGACATCAAGAAGCGATTTGAATTTCCTAATGCAGTTGTTCAGTCACAGGTAATTTTTTAAAAGCATTAAACAAACCAAGTTGTCTATGGAAGCATTTATTCCAGCACCTGCTGCCTAACTGTGAAACGTAGTAAGGGAGACTTCTGGGACATATCTTCTTTTTCTTTTTTTTGGTTTGCTCTGGAGACAGAAACTCAGGGTATTCTTAAGCTGCAAACAAATACTAACTGCCCTCTCTGTGTAATCCAAACATTGGACATCATTGCTCATCACTATAAAGTCTCTTCAGGAAAATCAGAAACTTTCCATGACTAGATGTTTGAGTAGGACCAAATGGTTTTTAGTGATCCTGTGACCTCAAGAGAAGGCAGAAATTACCAGATGCCATGTGTGGTGCTGAAGTACTTGGCAATACTTCATAGAACTGTCTTTAGCACTGATTTGTTTTTTTCCTGTGTGTTGTGAACTGAGAAACTACTCCAGTCTTGTCTCTCATCAAAGAATAACTGTATACAGCTCAAAAGACCAGCCTCCTTTGTCTACAGATCCATGTGTTGGCTCCTGAGCATGTTCACCTGAAATTCTCATGTGCAAAAAGTGTTTATCATAGTATTTTTAATGGACAGGAAGGAGTAATAGAATTAATAGACTTTGGTCAAAAAATACACCTTTTTTGCTTTGACCATCTCTCATTTCAGTGTTAAAACACATTTCTTCATCTGTAAGTTCATTGCTACCTTCCCTGTTTTCTTCTTCTTCCTGTTTGAATTCAGGATTAAATATGTAGTCATTTGTCTGGTGGATTAAGTTGATATGAATGCAACGTGGTGTTTCTGTTGCCTTTTAAGTTCATATCAGTTTGCATTGGTTTAACAATAATAAGTTTGAAGGGAGATCAGAAGTCCCCTTTTTCATCAGCGTGGCATTTAGGAGATAAAATCTTGTCCCTGAAAGCTGGAGTTCATCTAAGGTCTATCAGAGTGTCTCGTACTGCAGATGAGTTTACGTCATTACTAGCCTTGATGGGTAGAACTCAGCATCTTTGAAACAGTTAATTTTCCTTCAGTGCCAAAGAATGTCCCCGTGGTACACTTCTGTTGCTGAAATGTCTTGGCTCATCACTACAGCTGTACATCATTAAGGTCTGCTGATGTTGTCCTACTGCTTTGGCTGATTTTTTCATGTGCTTTGGTTGTTTTGATAGTTTCCACTTGTATTCTGTGACCCCTGAAAACCATGCTGTAATTTTCAAACTATCATCAGGTCAGGATTTAACTTCATGACAGATGTCTTCTCTTTCTAGGACCAACCAAGACATCTGCTCTGCAGGACATGTAATCTACACATGATCAGAAAAGTGAGAAAATTGAGCATAGATAGGCTAATCTGCATTTTTACTTTCCTGTATAGCTAGGTCACTGCAAAAGCCAGTTTCTATTGATAAACCCATTTTCACATGTAATGAAAGTGTTTCAGGGATGTGGGTGTGAATTAATTTCTGTAGTTCCTTATAAACATGAAAAAGAAAAAAATAATATAAGATTCACTTGGTAAGTGCCCTAAAAGAAATCTAATCTGCCTGGGGAGAATGTTGTTGCTTTTGCAGTGGGGTAACTGCAGAGAAACAGAGGTAAATGTCTGACTTGGTCCCATTTTGTCTTTCTATTTTTTTCAAGAGTAAGATTTCCAAATAATAATGTGTCTTTTTAAATCAAATGTGCTATAATACATATCCGCACCTATGAAAAACATAATCTTTGTAGTCTACGAATGTTCAAAGTGCTGTCTTTCGCAGGAATGTGAACCCTTATCTCAGAGTGCTATCGTTTGTCATGACAGGCTAGCAACTAGTACTTAAATGAGGTAGAAGTAAATAATGAAAGGAGAAGGAACCTGAAAACATTTAAAGTAATTTGTTCCTGTCTTTTTATACAGTAACCAAAAAGAAACGTTAGTATTGTTTTTTCTTGCTGGCCTAGTTTTTTGCCAAAAGTAATGATCTGTCCTTGCCATAGAAGAGTAGATGCAGCAGCTGTTCTGGGCAGACTGATAGACTGAAACGTTCTTGTTCTCTTAATATGAAAACGTGTCTTTTTCTGTCTCTCACAGATAGGGTTTTTTGTGTAGCAGTGTCAATGATTTCTGAAACAAGGCAGAGTAAAGCACTAGAGGTGAGTGAGAAAACAAAAGCCTGGCTTCGAACAACCTGATGCCTTTGAGGGTATTCAGTTCACATTTAGGTTTTTAAAGGCAGTTTGAGGAAATCAGACATTCCTTCTATTAAAATAGAATGAGGAGCTTAATCTTCAATCTAAAATGAACAAACTTATGCTATTCTTTAGAACTGAAGCTTTTTTTTTTGAGGACCTTGAAAACTTAAATCTTGTTCATGATCTCTGCCACAGAGTAGGTTAACAAGGAATAATGTTAACTCAAATGCCTTGTTTAAAGGAAATGAGCTGTTTCTTGCAGGAGGTGTGTTACTGGATATGCAAAATGCTTAAGGTATGGTAGTATGTTTATGATCGGTGTTTAGCAAAACTTGTGATAGAAAACTTTGGGCAAGTTGCTTAGATTTCCTGTGTTCTGCTTCCTCTCTTGATCCTGCTTCCCTATGTAGTAAAGGATGTAGTAATTACGAGTGCTGTTAAGTACATGGGGATGTGTACAGCAGGGGAGCTATAAATGTTTATTAAAGTTGATACATTAAAATACCTGCAATTCCTGAGTACCTATGTACCTGTACAAAGAGCCCTTTGCCTCTATGTAGAGCCCTATGGAGGTTTGTTTCTTTTCTGCCTCAAGATAACAGTATTATGGAGATTTTTAACCCTAAAATGTATTTCAGCTTCCATACCAGTAAGTTTGGTATTTCAAGTCATAATAAAATGATCACATGCAAGAGCATTGTGAAGTCTTCTTAATGGAGAATTTAAAAACCATGCATGTGGTTTTTATTTATTTTTATTTATTTTCTTTTTATTTCATTTCTTTTCATGCATCTGCGTGTGTTTTTTTTATTTCTTTTTCTCTTTTAGGCAGTGGGCCATTTGATTGCTGCAATACTGAAAGAAAAAGTTTCTTCAGAGAAGATCAGACAGGCTTCTGCCCAGGTCTGTGTCATTTTTTTCACTTCTGTCTCCTCTCTCATCCATATATGCCTATTCTACATGCTTCTTCTACATTTTCCTCTTCTCTGTTGTCTATTTTTAACACAATTCCGGAAGTTAAATAAGGTAGTCATTAATGTGTATCTGGGTGTACAGGTAGAAACAATAAATCTCTGGGATCAGAATAGCAGTTTTAATTCCATTAGAAGTCTTAATGGCAGAAGTCTTAATTCTGCAGAATACTAACATCTAATTATGTTCAGTTTAGGAGAGTTTAATTTCGTTATGTTTCTGGAAGTGACGTACCATATGGTGAGACATTGTCACTTGAGGTAGAAATTCGTTTACATCACTATAAAAATTTCAAAAGTATGGTATTTCACATACCTGTGGTGGTGGTACATTTCATGTTAGCTAAGCAGAGCTTTATTTCTTTCAGAGCATGATGTAGAGGTGTACTTTGCATTTTAAATTAGTCAAGCTTACTTAAGTGCATGCCTTGCTAACTGAGAGGCATGTGAAATCCTGGCATTTGCAACCATTACAGCAACCTAGGTAAGGTATTAGGATTTGCTTCTCTGTATTTTCTTCCCAAAAACTGACTTGTCCAGAAATGAATAGAAAATGATTTGTGGATTTTTCATCCCAATCTGATTCCTTAACCCCACGAAGTAGCAAACCCAGACCTGAAAAGTGTTGAGTTTTGGTGTGAGGGAATGTTGGAGGTGTGTGGTTTATCTAACAGAAGCAGTTCCACTGTCTTGATTGTAATCATGTTCCCCAGTTACATTCTGTTTTGAGCTACAAGCTGATTCTTCTCCATATGCAGCCCCATGAAGGTATTGAACTGAAATTCAGCAATGCCTTCTAAAATGCTAAGAAGCAGAAGATTGTGATGATTAGATGTTGCAGGTTCCCTTTTTATGCAAGGGCATTTTGCAGTGTTCAGTTTTTTTAAAACCTTCCTCGCTCTCCATTTGGAAGTCATGAAGTTAGCAAACCAATCTGTGAATACAAATTTACTGTGGAAACAAGTAGTAGTTTTGATGGATGCTGCCAAATATTTGTGCTTAATAGCAAATGGAAAGAACTTCACATGTTGAGTAATGTCAACTTATTTTTGGATTCCCCTTTGTATGCCTTCCTTTAGCTGTCTGCACTACACCTTGCTGTTAGACATAACTTGTCATACCAGTTCCTGAGTTGCCTCCAATTGCATCCTGATTTTCTAAATCAGGAAACTGATGATAGCCTGCCTGTGGATGCCCCATCCCTGGAAGTGTTCAAGGTCAGGTTGGATGGGGCCCTGAGCAACCTGATAGTGAGTGGCATCTCTGACCATCACAGAAGGGGTTGGAGCCAGATGATCTTTAAGGTCCCTTTCAACCCAAACCGTTCTGTGATTCTACCTGCATAGGCACGGCTGAGTAATTCGTCTGTCTTGCCTTTTTCTTGGAGACACTGAGTCCTACACCCTACTGTGGGAGTAGAAAAGTGTAAACTGTCCTGGGAAAGACCTTTCTTAGGAATAGAATCTGTATCCCAGCTTCTTCTTTTGTGCTCTCTAAGGTTTCAGGAGCAGCTGTTGAGCTGGTTTTCATTTAAAAGTGCATTTGAGATGAATTAAAGTCTTCTTATTGCTTTTGTCCCATGCTTTTGCCCTCAGACCCCTGCTCTGAACCTGCTTTGGGAGAAGTGCTGCAGTGAGAATGTCACCTTGCGAACAGCCTGCTCTGAGGGATTGGTGGCACTTGTTGCAGAGAAACATGCTGAGCTCGACTACATACTTCATGGAGCTCTCAACCTAATTCCCTCAGCAAGGTAGTATTTGGTTGTCTAATTTAGTGTCCTTTTGGCAGCTGGTTTCCTTTTCCCTTTTAAATACAGGGAAAGAGGAGAGGTTCTGTATCTTCTGTGAGTATCTTCAAATAAACTGTGGCATTAAGGACTGGTGTGTGACAGTGTGGGTTTGATGTAAGAACTCTTAGAGTATCCTATGGGTGTAAGCTGAAATTGTTAGCAGTTCAGACTAGTGCTCTGAACTTTGAACTGTGAAACCTCACAAGTCAATGCATTGCCTAGTTTTGTTGCCTTTGTCATTGGGAAGGGGAAAAAAAAATGGCAGGAACTTCCATTATGTGGGAGGGTGTTGTGGGTTAAAGCCAGACAGCAATCAAATCCCTTTCAGCTGAACACTCACTCCCCCACCAGTGGGATCGGGGAGAGGACTGGAATGGTAAAAGCCAGAGAACTTGTGGGTTGAGACACAGATGGTTTAACAGGGAAAGCAAAAGTCGTGAATTAATTTACTGCTTCCCATGGCCAGACGATGTTCAGTCATCTCCAGGAGAGCAAGGCCTCACCATATGCAACAGTTTATTGGGAAGATAAACACCCTAACTCCAAACTTGCCCCCCTTCCTTCTTCTTTCCCCCATTTTATATACTGAGCATGATATCATATGGTCTGGAATATGGTCAGTTGGGTCTGTCCTGGCTGTGTCTCCTCCCAGCTTACCATGCATACCCAACTTCCTTGCCAGTGTGGCAGTATAAAAAGCAGAAAAAACTTTGGCTCTGTGTAAGCTCTGCTCAGCATTAACAAAATCTCATTATCAACCTATATTATCTATATTGTGTTCATCACAAATCCAGAACATAGCCCCATAACAGCCCCTAACGCAGCCAAAACCAGAAGAGAGGAAAATAACTTCCTAATCAGTCTGTCAAATTAGAATTGCTCGAATGAAGTCACCATAAGAATGTGTATGGTGATTGGGAATGCTGCGGTTTGTCTCCTTGTCTACTGAGGAAGAAATCACTTTACTTAGCTCTGCAGCCGCTTCCTTCTACAAAATTCTGCAAATGTAGTGCTTAGATCTCACAGTTGTATTTTGAGCTAGACTGCCCAACATACTGAGAAAATGGAGTTGTGTGGGGAAAAGATACTGTGCATAAAATTTAGAAATGGGAAGTCAAGTGATGATCAGGAAGATGTGTCCATTTAAATCTACCAACCATGTCAAATTGCTTTTTGGTAGCTAACTGAATTTCTGTAACAAGCTGTCTGATTCTCTTGCTACAGACTGCTAGAGGTTTTTTTAGCCAAGCCAGTTATTTAGTGCTATGTCTGCCATATATTACGCTGGTGTATTCAGCATAGTGGTTGCAAGAATCATGCTATTCAAGACATGTTCTTCACCCCTTCTCACCTTCACATAATCAGTTTTAGGCAAAGTTTTCTCTTATTCAGTCTGAGCCAAAGGTGAGCTTAAATTTGAGTAAACCTCTAAAACACTAAAAAATATTTCTTACACTCTGTCTTATTTGTTTACAGCTAGAATTTTACTGTGATGATGCTATGTGAGTTTACAGTTAGTGTCTGTGGATCCCTAGAAAAGATTTTGTGAATGTATTTTTATAACATGGGTAATTTCTGCAATTCTCTATCTTCCAAATGACGAAATTTCACTAGTTCAGTTTGGAGGCGTCTGCATTGTTAATAAAGAGGTAAAAGTACCTGTGCTAAGACTGTGAGAACCTGAGTCATGTAGGGTAAGATGGAGTAAAAGTTTGATTAGCTGCGGTTTGCAGACTAGGAAATATGAAATTCCTGTTCAGCTGAGGGTTTGTTACAGTAGCAATAGTTTATAAGGAAATGAAATGTTAATGTAGTTTTTTTACTTCAAAAAATAAAAAGTATGAAGTGGGATATTTAGGACTGAGTTAACCTTAAAAACAAAATCAGAGTTATGTATTGAAGGGACTTGGATCTGCCCCATTTCTACAGCGTTCTTAGATTTTTAAAAAAATTTTTAATATGTGAAATCAACACACGACTATTACTATAGTAAGTGCTGGCAAATTATCCAGGAACCTTTTATGTATTTTTGGCATCTTTCCCACCACCACCCCCTTCTTCCCTAGGCTGCTACAATTCAAACTGCATCCACTATGGATTGCAAAGCAGGGTTTATGTTGCCTAACCACAGAAGTCTGTGGGTTTAAAATGTCTGTAGCCTCAGCAGCTGATTAAACTGACAATTTCAGATTGGTTATTTTCAGTGGTGATACTTTTTTTATTATCTTGGCTTAGAATTGTAGCCAATTGTCGTCCTATTCCCTGCCAAATTTTCATCTAGGATTGCTCTGTGGCTTTGCACAGTGTCTCTAAAGTAAAATAAATATGAAATTAGCAGGCAGTGGCAGCTAGCAGAAAGGCATTTGCAGCTGCTGAGCACTTTCAGTGCTGAATGGAGTTAGGTGTATGTTTTATTGGAAAAACTACTCATATCGTGTTCTTGCTCCTCTTCCTTCTGTTATAACGAATTTAGCAGTGGCTTGGAGTACCTGATGGATTATATTTTGTCAGGTGTATCAAATTATGCACACTAGGATGCACATTTTGCTTTGTCAGAGATGAACATCGCATGCTTATTTGAGGTGACTTATTTTGTGGTTCACACTACCTGCTCAATAGACAAATGGGAACCTATTCTTACCTCTGTGGTACATTATTGTACTATAACCAGTCCTTAGACCCAGTGCTGGTTTCCTCTGATGCCCTAAGAGTTTAAACTAAAATAAAAAATTTTAAAATAAATGTTTAAAATAAAACATTGCATTTATGTGTGTATTTACGTTGTTTTGCATATAGAGGAAATATGTTTACCTGTGTAAATAGATACATGTGTGTTTTTACATGTTTTAAAGATTGGTTTGCAACATTCTGTGTAGATGATGATGAGAAAACTCTGTGGCCTGTGTTCAGTAGTGAATGAGGATAAATAATCAAGTCAGTCTTCTAAAACACCTGTCAAAAAATTGGTTATTATAATCCCTAGGATTTCTACATATGTATATGTTCTCAGAATGCTCTTATCACCTGAGCATCTGTGCCTGTAGGAGGTGAGGGAAGTCCTTGCAATACATTGTGCCATTGTGTTGCTTGTGTTCAGGAGGTGAGCGTAAAGCCTAAAGCAACCATTCTCTCTCCACCTCCTGCCTGGGAATTAGGATCAGCAGTAGAGGAGTTTCAGAACAGGAAAGACAGTTTTCTTACTGTTTTATGGTTCGTTTTTCCCCCCTTGCTACATAGTTATCCAGTTGAAGTGGGAAATATGCTTGCAAATTCCCATTTAACTGGCTCTTTCCAGCAATGAAAAGTCTAAAAGATTGTTGTGTCTCTCTCCCTGCCCTCCAAAAATCTCTTTCCTCCTCTGTGTTTTACATTGACTACATTAGGATTTAGAAGGCTGCAGCACACCTTCCTGTTTGTTGCTTTGAAGCAGTGTTCTGCCAAACCTAATGTTTTCTTGCACTGTCAGATTTCATCATTTTGGGAGCCAGGTGTCACAACAGCCAGTCATTTTAAAGATTAAAGGCACATCTTAAAACTGGTCCACTTTTGGAAGAAAGAGAGAAAACAGAAGGATGTTCTATCAGCTTTGATCTGAGTCAGTGTTTTCCAGTGCTGCTGGTAAAAGTGTGAAAGGATATGGTACTTTGCCTGTATCTAGAATATGAAACTTAAGCATTTCTTGGTGGGGAGATCCACTGTGGGACTCTCTAGGTGTTCCGTGGTGTGCCATACCAGCTTATAGGAAAGAGCCTGTCTGCAGGTGGTGACAAATGTAGTAAAAGGTTTGACAGTTACAAGTGGTATTTGCCTGTGTGTTCCCAATTTCCTTTTTGAATGATGTGAGTGTCTAAGTTATGTTTCTACAATCATGAAATCCTGTGCCTTTGCAATTTTTGAATCTTCAGTAAATGTTTGTAAATACTAAATTAAAATATATTTTTGTGATTACATGTTGTTACCATTGTTGGTGTAACAGCTCCTTGTATAAGCTCTCGTCTTTTGACAGTGTTCGTGTGAAGCTTCCTGTTCTCTGGTAGAAATCGCTTAAATCTATTCAGAATTTTGGTATAGCTTTAAAACTTAAGTGTTTGTATATCCATTCATGATTTTGGAAGATGTTTGTGGAGCATACTGCACTCTAGGCGAAACAGTTAATATTACTGTATCTCAGTTTGCTAATGTGTTGAATTAGGATGATGGTTTGTTTGTCCTATGAGAGCATTGTAAATTCTCCATAATTTCTTTTTCCATCTCACCTGCAGTTTTCCTTTCACTAGTGGAGAAATGGAATTACAGATAAAATAGATTTCTCAGATTTTTTTCTGATAGGAAGGGAAGAAAGGGAAATCGTAAAAAAGAAAAAAAATCCAAAGCACAGCACCAAATTCTCTTTTTCCTCCCTTATCCTCCCTTTTCCTCCCTTATTTATCTTTGAGATAAATATCTTTTTTTCAGGTAATGATCTATTCTAGTTGTGTATTTTAATACCTCTTCCTGTTCATTATGTGAATAAAGCGAGGAGTAATTGTGTTACATTAACAAGACTAGTAAGCTATTTAATAATTAGGTGATGATGCAATTGTATAGCATGTTCTGGATGAAAACTCAAAGAACCAATTGTGACTTTTTTTTTTTTCTCTATTTTTATATTTTCACCTTGTGAAAGTGTGTTTCATTATAGAATTCAGGTTACTTTCTCGAGAAAAGGATTGGGCTGGTTCTGGCATGGTCTTGTTGGAAGTGTATAGAAAGCACTTAATTATGAAGAAGAGAGCAAAATTTTGGAATTTGTCTTTGTAAGCTCAGCCAAGTACTAATAAGCCCTGGACTTCTTTTTACTGCATCATCACAGAGCTTTTTTACCCCGGTGTGGTAGACTTGGTTAATTTCTTTAGTCTATTTCCAGGAGAATATGGGAAGATCTATCAAAATTCCATTTTGATACTGATACATGAACTCAGTTTCTTTAGTTTCCCTGAATGGTAAATTAATAATATAGGAGAAGAGAGATAAAATAACTGTATGTATCTGTTTTGTATAGTCCTTTGCTTCTGAGATCAAAAATCAGCACAAACGAGATGTCTCAAGTGTCTTTTCTGAAATGTGATTTCATTTTCGAGACACTGGCATTGTTGAAATTTGTGTACCATGCTTCATGTTTACCTATATACTTGCACTCAGAGAAGAGCTAATTTTCTGGGTTTAACATTAAATGCTGCAGTTTGAGTTAAGCTGGGGGAAGCAAATGTAATATATGGTAGAAGCAAACCATCAAAAGTTTTAATTGATGCATTAATTATTCTCTCTGCTATTTTGTTCATTATGTGAACAGGAAAATAAAGATGCATGGATGCACAACTTGCCCAAATCTGTGGAGGCAGATGTGAAGAGTCCTTAAGAACTCCAGACTTCAAGTGTTTTGTTCCCTCTCTTATGTAAGAATCAACTAATGTAACTGTATACATGATGGTGATATATTTCTTCTTGTCAACAGGAATGTTCATGGTTTAGTGAAAACTATTTGCAAGTTACTACAAATTCAAGCTGTTCAGCTGGGAAAAGACGGAGATGAGTCTGTTTGGAATCAGTATGGAATCAGGTTAGTGTCATGTTAGTTTTATTAGATATGATAATATCTAATTTCTGATTTTCAGGGAAAAAAAAAGTTAAAACTGGTTTTCAGTCTTAGACTTTTTTTTTGTTTTTTTTTGTGTTCTATTTTGTTTACATGGTGCAGGTAATCCAGTGCTGGGACAAGTTGTCCACAGAGTCTGTGAAATCTCCACCCTTGGAGATACCAGAACCTGACTGCGTATGATAACGGGTAGCTTTCTGGCTACCTGCTGACTGTGTTTTAGTGTATAGGTTGGAGTAGATCATCTGAGAGGTCCCTTCCAACATAAATGAATCTCTGATTCTGTGATTATTTTTTTTGGTTGATATTTTTAAGGAGTTTTCTAGTACAGGGATAAGATTGTCCTTTTTGAGCTTATGGTGGCAATGGCAACATGAATGTTGTGTGCAAGAACACCATGAATATTTTAAGGCTGTGAATCACTTCCCTCTCACTTGTTTTTCCTTCTTTATTCCTATTATCAAAGTCAAGTTCCTCAGTGTCTTTGCTGTTAAGATGATATACCTGTAAAAATAAATTACCTAAAGATGCATCTAGAGCTACTTATCTAAACCTGCTTGTCATGCAATTGCAGACTTTTGAAGGGACCATCTTAGTGACTTCATTCAGCTCTTGAGAAACCATGAGTCAGTACTGGCATTAGCACACTCTATTGTATCTTCTGGAGAACGTTCCAGCTTGGTAAATGTCTTGAATATTTTTCAAGTGTCTTTTTTTGCAATTAGGAGATATCATTGGAGGAGGCTGTAACTATAATGACTTAAGGATATAAAATGCATTATTTAAAAGACAGGAGTCATGTCATTAATTAAGCAAAATGAAATAGCGAGGGCTTTGGACTGCTGGATATTCTTGCATTCCTGAAATCCTTTGTTTTTCTAGGTATATTGGGTCTTCTTACAAAGTCTCCTCTTGTAGAGCAGTTTTAATTCAAAAGGCAGAGAATGAAGGGTAGTAAGATGAAACTGATTTAGAAAATTTCTCTTTAGCAGTAAATAAACGTATTTGAAGTTTCCTGGCAGAAGAAACTAAGTTAAAGCAAGTTAATTCAGGCTTTGTGTGAAAAAGAAGGTAGTAGAATGTGGCTGGAATAAAGAAATAGCCTCTTCCCAGTAGGGTGAAGAAAGAGAATTGCTTTTTTCCCTAACCACCTATCAAAAGAGAAACTGCTGGTAATATACAAAGAAGGTGAAATTTGGAAATTCAAAGTGGTTTAACGTAAAGTAATAGACAACTGAAAATAATCAGCAGACTTACACTTAACCAGTACAGGTTTCGTTTTCTTTTTTGGTTGCAGTCAACTTTAATGAAGAGAGATGTCAGATTGTTTGATGTAGGGTCAGGGCCCTGATATCTGGGTTTAAGTGGACAGAAAAACCTATCCATTCATTGTTATGTAACAGTTTTGGTAGTTGTGCTCTATCAAGTGCCATTAAAACTTGATTTTTTGTAAGAAATAGAAGAATGTATACAGTAGCTCACCAACAGTAATCTGCTGTTATAGCATTCATATATTACACTGTCAACAAAGCAAAAGTACTCCATATGGAAATCATCAATGAAGAATCAAAAATCACCAGTATGTTCTCAAGTGGTTTGCTATTGTCACCAGTATTACAGGGTAATAAATAAATTTGGCTTAGGTCAATTTTAATTCTGGACGATAGAATTAGTTTTATAATACAGCTTCTTATGATGACATAATATCATGAACAGTTCCTGAAAAGAAATGAAAGAAAGTAATGTCTTGCAGATTTGGGCTTTTTTTTGTTGTTGTTGTTGTTTTTGGTTTTAGGTTTGGTTGGTTTGTTTTGGTTTTGTTTGTTTTGTTGTGTTTGTCTGGGATAGAGTTAACCTTCTCCATAGCAGCCATCACAGTGCTGTGTATTTACAGCCAGAACAGCATTGATAACACACCAGTGTTTTGGCTAAGCAGTGCCATCCTCCAGCCCATCGACATCCTTCTAAAGGCCAGTAAAGTAGGGGTGGTCAAGACTTCAAGAGGCCACACAGCCAGGACAGCTCACCCAAACTGACCAGAGGGATAGGTCTTTCATAACATGCGACGTCTGCTCAGGAATAAAAGCTAAGAGGAAGGAGCCCAGAGTACATTCATTATTAAGGCGTTTGTCTTCCAAAGCAATGGCTACACATACCGAAGCCCTTCTTCACAAGAAGGGGCTGTACATTGCCTGCTGATGGGAAGTAAAAAAAATACATTTTTTAATTTTCCTTTGCTTTCTTGCATAGCCTTTGCTTTTCTTTTATAAACTGTTTTTATCTTGACCCGGGGGGGCTCCTGTAAACATTTTTAGTACAGGTGGGGTGTGATACACATGTCCAGAACTTTGGCTGTAATTTTTTTCTGAAAGCTATTTAACTTTTTTTTTTATGAACTAGTATTTAACATTATTTGTAATTATTCATTGGGCATGGTTTTGTTGTTTTTAAATTCTGGAAAGCTGCCAACTTTCTGAATTCAAAATTCAGAGAGGTAGAAAAATGCTTTAAAAATGCATATTTGATGGAGCAAAGTGCTATTCCTTCTTTCTGAAGGGACCAGGGTCACATCTGCATCCTCAGAAAAGTACGTTGACTGCACACATTGTTTCCTGATACAGAAAAACAGTCTGTCTCTGGATTTGTCCTTTGAATCAGATTGGAGCTCTCTTGTATTCAGAGATGTAAGAAAAAAGTTGAGATGACCTAAAAGTTAAAAATTCTCTATGTTTTAATGTTGTGCCTCATATAAGATTTATCTTTTGGTTCCCTGACCACTTGCATATAATGAATGGATAACTGTTGTGTCTGGTTGTGCGTTTTGCTTTATCCTGAACCCACTGGCAATAATTTAGAATAGTAGCACTGTGATGTCATTTAAAGATGTGTGTCTTACAGTGCTGTTCTGGCAATTCCCAAGTTAGTGTTAACAGTAAATCGCATCTACAAACCTCAGTTTTCCTCCTGCTATTAGCATTATCAGATGAACCTTTTTTAGGCTGCACATTTTTGTGTTTCATTATTAATCACTGTTCACTATGGAGCTTAGCTGATTTCTTTCATCATCCAGTTTAGTGCAGTTATAGTAGTTTCAGAACACTTAAAATCTGTCATAAAAGGCTTGCTTTTTTTTCTGTGTAGTAAGCCATTTTCATTTTAGACTTGGTGTGTCGTATGTGCTGACTTTAAGAAGATTCCACTGCCTTCAGTGTCATAGCAGCATTTAAGTGATGACTGAAGACATATTCTTTTGATTAGGAAAGGTAATTAATTTTTAAAATGTGAAAAAGATATCGAAATAAGCAGCAGCTATAATTCTGTACGTGTTTATAAGAGCTGTTCACTTCCAAGGTCTAGCATGGTTTTCTGTCTCTTGCATGCAGTCATTTTGGAAAACTGAAATGAGGCAAAAACCTTAGCTTTTCTAGTCTATGTACACAGATTATGAAAGGTTCTGCAACTTCAGTGAATTATTACAGTTTGGAAGGAATTACAGTAAGAAGGTGCTGAAGGCTTGTACCTGTGCTTGGAAGACTGGACAGATGATGTGTGACCAGTGGTTCAGATTTTCCTGTGGTTTTTACTTGGAGTTCAGTGCTACAGCGTAGCCTCAAATCAGGCTTGAACAGTGATCCTTAGATTTTATTTAATTTAAAAACAAAAAAGAATGAGACCAAATTTTTTCAAATAGAGATACTCTGTTTTAATCTTGTTTCCTGAAGTTCTGATAAAATATACTCTCTTGACAGTGCAGCAGTCTTAGCAAACCTGGTAAGGGGAGTTGCTAAAACCAGGAGGTTAAATTGTCTGTTATCTGCAGCTGCACTTATTTTGAACATAGTTGGTTTACATACTTCCCTTCTGCATTAGAGATAAAAATGTGATTTCTTTGTGTTTCAGGAGCGTTCCCCATCCCTTAATCACTGTCCTTGAAAACAGACCTGACTGCTGGCCAGTTCTGCTACAGCAGATAACATTATTTTTCCATCAGTGTCCAGAGAGGTAAATGAATGAATAATTAAAAACTAGGAAATGTAGGTAACTGAATCGTATCAGTGTAACTATTTTTTTGAAGGCAGCTGCAATGAGCAGTAAAAATTCTGTCCTTTGTGAAAAATAATTGTAAAATTTAATTACACCATTTCAATGTTTAAAATAATTGCATAAATAATTAATTACTAGCCTAATCCATCAAAAACCAATTTTTATAGCTTTTTATTAACTATGTACCTAAAGTTTTTATGGTTATAGAATAATTGGTGCAAAACTGATAGCACCTTTGGAATTTAAAAAAAACCCCCAAAATTTTATATAGTAGTTTTGTCAGTTTTGACTACTTAGTCAAAACAAATTAATACAGTGCAGCTGTGACTCATCTATACAAAATGATGGGATGATGATGGAAAAGTACAGGTGATTACATCTCATGGTAAAAGAAGAGGCCTTGAAAAACAATGTATGCTTCTGACTTAAAAAAGCTAGAACGAAATCACCACAATCTTACTACAAAGCATCTTTAGCAATGAACAAATACCCAAATGCCAACAATTTCAACATTTCTTCATGCTTATTTCCAAAGAACTTGTCCAATAGAGCTTCAGTATAAAATAACAAATACTATAGCAGCCTTAAAGCTAAATGTTTTCAGTGATTTTACACCTGTATCTGTGCTTTTCAGATAAAAGTATCCCTTTTCTGTTTTCTGGAAGACTAATAACAGAGTAGTGGTGCAGAGAGATTGGCTTCTGTATTCTGTTGCTATGGGTAAAGAAATAAATTTATTAATTTCTTAAATTTCTAATGGACCTAGACTACCTGATCACCAGTAAGACTTTCAAGTGAAAACTACTCAATCAGTTTAATTGATCAGAGTATTTTTCAACTGCACTTTTCACACTTGTTCTTTTGCTCAGCTGCTAAATTGATGGGACTCATGAGTAGTCTCATCAGATGTATGAATGATGGAATGAACTGTGGATTTTTTGCTGGTGGCTTCTTTTGAATTAGAAGTTGTTTTTACTGAAAAGGAAAATATTTTCAATTTCCTTTGTTGCTCTTTCTTGAAGGTTTCTGTGGATAAAGTGCTAGACTGAGAATATAGGATCATAGCATCATTTAGGTTGAGAAAGACCCTTAAGAACATCAAGTCCAACCATTAACCTAGTGCTGTCAAGTCCACCACTAAACAGTGTCCCTAAGTGCATACAAGCTCCACGTATGTTGATGTAGACCAGTTACTGAGTTCTTCCTACAGCTTTGCGTCAATAGTGAGTGTTATTTAAAAGGGACTTCTGCTTCCCTGTTGATTTGCTGGACAGCAGGAAGGCTCTGCAGAGGGATCTGGACAGGCTGAATCCATGGGCTAAGGCCAGTTATATGAGGTTCAACAAGGCAAAGTGCCAGGTCCAGTCCTTTGATCACAACAACCCCAGGCAGAGCTAAGGCTGGGGGCAGAGTGGCTGGAAAGTTGCCCAGAGGAAAGGGACCTTGGGATGCTGATTGACAGCAGCTGAACATGAGCCACCAGTGTGTCCAGGTGGCTGAGAAGGCCAGTGGCATCCTGGCTTGTATCGGCAGTAGTTTGGCAAGGAGGACCAGGGGAGGGATCATTCCCCTGTACTTGGCACTGCTGAAGCTGCACCTTGAGTCCCTTGTTCAGTTTTTGGGCCCCTTATCACTAAAGAAAGGACATTAAAGCTCTGGATCATGTCCATAGAAGAGCAGTGAAGCTGGTGAAGGGTCTTGAGCCCAAGTCCTGTGAGGAATGACTGAGGGAGCTAGGATTGTTTAGCCTGGAGAAAAGGAGACTGAGGGGGGACCTTATCGCTCTTTACAACTACCTGAAAGGAGACTGTAGCCAGGTAGGGGTCAGTCTTTTCTCCCAGGTAACAAGTGACAGGATGAGAGTAAGCGGCCTCATGTTGTGCCAAGGGAGGTTTAGACTGGCTCTTAAAAAAATTTCATCATGGAAAGGGTTGTCAAGCATCAGAACAGGCTGCCCAAGGAAGTAGTAGAGTCACCATCCCTGGAAGTATTCAAAAGACACGTTAGTGGTTGGCTTGGGAGTGCTGTGTTAGTGGCTAAATGATTTTATGATTCTATATTTCTTAATGTACTGACCATGAGCTTTATTTAATTGTTTTAATAATGGCAAGGACAGCTTGTATTCCTAACACTGTCAAGCCAAGAGATTTGTTCTGTGATAAAACAATTACATGAAACAGGAACTGCTTTAACTGAGGTGGCTTCTCAGTAAAAAATTTAAGGTCATTGTGCAGAAACTGATAAGTAATGGATGACTCTTTTTTAATGAAATTATGTTTTATGTTTTAAAAAGCTATCTGAATAATCTTGTCCAAACACTACTTCAGAATGTCACATTAGTCTCTCAAAACATTCAGCAAGGAAAGACACTTTCTTGAATCTTGATGGAGGAAAAAGTAAAATTAAGAGTGTCATAACCTGCAAATACATGTTGAGTAGTATTCATGCTTAAATATTGAGTCTTTTCAATATGGTACGGTTTCTGTATAAGGTCTCATAACAGTACTTTGTCCCAGTAAGATCAGGGGTTTTTTGTGAGATTTAGTAATTTTGTTCTTAACACTTCTCTGTTAATTGCATCCTGTAAATTTTTTTAGGTAATGTCACATTGCTTGGGTTTTCCTTGTTGCGTGTTAAGCTTTCAGTAGAAAGCAGTCAAACTTATTTCTTGAACTGCAGGGCAGAGGGTTCATGTGTTGGCATAATGGCTCCATTTCTAAGATACCTGTATTGTGAACCATCTCAGTTACGGGAATATACTGAACTGCGAACAGGTTTACTTAAGATCTTACTTCAGCCTCGTGGGCCAAAGCACGAAGATGCACCTTCCATGCTGGAATGTGAGATTCTTCAACTTTTGCATGATTTGATTCCACACCTTCAGGTACGTTTGTTGCCTGACCCCACCTTTTACAAATATATGTTATCAGAGCATTGATTATTATTATCTTCCAAGTGTGCAAATACAGCATTTTCTTCCATTTTGTGTGGACCTGATTTGTTGGTACAAAAGTTTAGCAAACTGTCTCTTTCTGGTAGAAGGTAAAACTTTAATTGTTCAAATCTGATACACCTGCTAGGGTGGAAATTGAAAAACATGTTTACCATACTTATTTACAACTAGTTGCCTCAGTAAACATACAATAAACTTAGACAGTAATGAGAAAATGTTGTTAAATGGTAAGATAATTGTCAGAAACATACTATTTTTAACTTAAAATGGATAATATTAAACAAACTATGTGACAAGTATGATTTAAGTACTTCTAGATATTCTTTCCTCTCTCTTTGTAAGAGAGGGTTTACTGGATTTGAAGACAGAATTTAATCTTTCTGGAATATGCTGAAGCTTTTGAATGTGTTCTTAAGTTGCACAGCAATACATAGTAGGAGCTAGGGATTTTAATCTTTCTGTCCTTTGGTAAAGCTATAACTTGTGTCATACATGTTTATCTTGGTTCAGGTCTATTCTTTGTGATGACAGGTACATGCTGACCTTTTCTAGTCACAGGGACGTTTCTGATTTTGTCTTGATTCTACCTGAACTTCAGTATAACATTGTGCCTTGGATGACCAAGCTTCAGACTTGGTAACATTTAGCCATAAAATGGCACTCAAGAAGACTTATAAAAAGTCAGTTATGAACCTTTCTTTCCTTTTTGTACATTGTGAACCTTTCTTTCGTCTTTTTGTACATTGGCACTTTTTTTTTTAAAACTAGAAATCAGTTACATATTTTTCAACTCATATTAATGCTTGAACGTTTTTTGTCTTGCCTGAGTGTCCCAGTTTAAATGAGACAAGGTCTTTTGCTGAGGATGAGTTATAAGAAAAAGATCCGAACTCCTTCCTTTAAGCAATTATAAATCCAAAATTAAGAGGCTCCGATTGAAGGAAAAACAACTTATGGAAAAGGAAAAC
>JAYRBT010000093.1:38442264-38458460 GCA_036023395.1 Myiotriccus ornatus | reverse complement strand
GTTCAGCCCCGGCTACATCTTTTGTCTCGCTAAGTATCTTTGATGGCCCAGGGGGAAGGGAGAAAATTCTGTAGCTCTCTACCTAAAACCACGACACTGAGATACAACTTTCACAATGGAAAGTACTTCCTTCAACAAGCCTGTTTGATGGACTGTTTTATAATCTGTCAGTTCCTTCCCCTTCTTTCTCTGAACCTCAGGTTCTTCCTCTCCTTCTTTTTAGCCTAACCTAATTTAATCCTCTGTGTAGCATAAATGTTGAAACACTTCTTGGTCATTTTGTCTGACAGTATAAACCAAGCTGTCAAAAGTACATCTCTTCACCTGCAGACTTTTCCGCTGACAAGTTCAGTCATGGACATGAGGCTTCAGATTAGAACAGTGTATTTATAGAACAAAAACAGAATAAAAATCAGGATGTTATGCTTAATGCTGGCCCCAGAGTTTGGATTGGAACAATTTGTCTGGAACTTGAATTTTCAAGAACTGTCATCTAACACATGGGGACTTAGAGGCAACCTGCTTCTTGAAACCTCTTTAGTTGGCTTTCAAGTATGGAGATACTGCTTTCGGGTATTGCACTTCGGCTTTTAATTTTTGTAGTAAGTAGCTTGCATGGTGCATTATAAGCAGGTAAAACCACTGCCTTTCTCTTTTGAGACATATGTTAAAATCTTGATTACATTATAGAGGAAGTATCCTAGAGCCAGATGTTTCTATTATAAGAATATTTACCTGCTTTCTGATTTCTATGAAATCTCCAAACACTTTGTTTTTATGTTGTTGCAAGAATCTTGAGGATTGAATGAATTGCTACTGCTTTTGAGTAAAAAGGGATTTTTCTCATCAGCTACCATGAAATCTGGGTATTCTTTCATGTTTCTCATTTTACTTAAAAATATTAAATAGCAGTACATAAATTGTTGTGTGGTTTTTTTTTTAGGGAATTGGATCAGGGATCCCTGGGTTTAGTCCATAAATGAGTTTCTTTGAGGATTTAGTGCTATTTGCAATGGAAACATAGCAGAGCTAATAGAACTAATTCTAAATTCTGTGTGTATATATAGAAGGGGAACTAAATCATCATGTGTTTTGGCTTTGTTTTGTTTTAACTACCTCTCTACAGCTTAAAGACTTATTGCAAGTCACGGAAGCCTTGTCTTACCTTCAAGAGCTATTCCTTAGCCTGCTACGCTATCCTGTGTTTTGGAAAGTTCAGTTATCTCAGTTTTGTGTGCAACTGTTATGCTTCTGTGAAGTGTGTTTAAACATGACAGGAGAATGCTCATCTTTGATCTCCTTAATAGAGGACAACTTTGAGCTCTTGAAAGAGGTAAGAGTATACGTGGAAAAAATAAAATAGTTTTATTAAATCTAAAGACTCTCATGTTTAAGACAGTACAGACATTTATACATGGCATTCATCTGCAGGCAGCCAGTGTTGTTTTGAAAAACTTCTAATTTTACTTCTTGGTTGAAGATCTTCACAAGGCGAAAGCTTAACTGGTTCTGTATATATCAATTCATCATTTATTTTAGGAATTGGTTTAAACCGAGTTAAAATGGTTTGAAGAAAGTAACAAATTAAAATGTTGTAATTATTTAGTTAAAATACTGATTCCATACTGTTCATAGTCTTCATTGATTGCTCTGTCACTGCATGTGCACTCAGTGTAATTCATGAAGATACTCCTTTCAGTGTTCTGATAGTTGTCCATTTGTACTGTTTAATGACACTGAAACAGTGCCTTTTTCTCATAGGTATTTCCAGTCAACCAGTGTATAATTGGGCTAGCACTTCTGCTGCTGCAAACACCAGAAAGTCAGCAAAAGCCTGTCTTGAGTCTAGGTAAAGCTCTTTCTGTGAAAAAGCAATCCACACTCTTAAAGGTGTGTCTTTGCTTCTTCATGTTTATGAAAACAAGCACTGCATTCTCCTGGAGCTGGATTGGGTGGTGAATTTTTTTTTTTTTTTAATAAGTAGAATTTTTCCTGAGTTTAAAAAATAATGGCCATAATTTTTCCTGCAACACTGACTTTTCCCGTATTACTGTTTTTAAGCTTCTCCCTGTCTTGGAGCGTATGTGTGTAATTTTTGAATCAACAACAGGATATTCTCACCTGAGGTTCATGCATCCTGAATGGTTTCTTTTGACAGGTATTGAGAGCAGGCCTGACAGTCATAGCAGTGTTTGGCTGTGCTTTTGACCTAGCGGTTTCGATTAATGCAGTTATTCCAATAAAAGCAAAGGTCTGCTACATTCTATTATTGTATATCTTACCGCCATCAGGTACTTTGCTATAAACAACAAAAGTGTCTTAATAAAATTGGAGTTTCACCAAAAAATCTTTTGCCCTTCAACTATAGTGTACACATACTGTAAATCTGGGACAGTTACTTTGCTTGACTGCAGTGTTTCCTAGAGATGTCTGTGTCATGTCTAAAAGTACAAATTACGTTGATTCTTTTTTTCCTGTGTGACTTTTTTTTCCCCCCACTTCGTCTTCAATAGCCTACAAGGTCCTTTCATGTTCAGAAACCAAGAGCATCTCAACCACAGCCCTTACTTTGGTGATGCCTGTGCTACAGATCTTATCTTCTACAACAGTTGGAGACTGCCTTTTAGGGGATGACTCTGGAACTACCAGGCAGCAGCTGGCTGTAAATCTTTTGGGAGTATTACAGGAAGAAGGTCTGAAGGATAAACAGGAATTGGTAAAGTGATAAGCTTTTTTTTTCCTTCTTTTGGGGCAGGTGGGAGAGGCATTTAACAATTTTGATTCATTATCCTTTTGCTTGGAAAGACTCTGCATGTGTGAGCTTCTTTGAGTAATACATTCTATGGAAACACTTGGAAGTATGTATAGTCCATAAACCCAGGATTACTAGTGAAGTGGAAGTGTGTTTGTATGCTAAATATTGTTTTACTTAGCAGATAGGATTTTTTTACTTTTAAGAGACTATATGGATTGAAGAATTCACCTGCCTTATTAAGCAAGTAACAGGACTTACAGAAAACAGGATTATGTGTATTTACTTTGTTTCTCTCAGACTTGCTTATTCTCTTTGTCTCTATGCTTTTCCTTGGTGACTGTTAACTACCATTCTTTCTCCTTTGGCTGAAGAAAGTTACAGAGTACCAAATTTTAGCTCATTAACCTGATTCCTTCTGTGATAATTGGGTTTTTTGTTTGTTTTTTTGTTTGTTTGTGTTTGTGGGGTTTTTTTGAGGTTTTGTTTTTGTTTTGGGTTTTGTTTGTTTGAGTTTTTTGGTTTTGTTGTGTACTTTTGTCCCATTTCTCTGCCATCCACCACAGCAAGTCTCTTTGACCAAGATATGCTTAGGAGTGGGGAAGCTAAACTCCCTTTCTGCTTTACACTACTGTTATTTTGTGTAGCGAGGGTAGTGATGTGACAACTTGGAGACAGAAACAGAATGCCAGTTCTGAGTTTTGCCATGTCTCCTTGTCCTGGAATACCTTACAACTTCATCTTTGATTTCCAAAATTTGAAGAGGCAAGCCCATTTGTACTCCTAATGAAAAACAACTGTTTTAAAGTTCACTAGAGCTTATACTTCTTATTCTGCGCTGAATCTGAAAGAGTAGGTGTGGGATGGCTTTAAGTAAAGCTCACTTCCTTCTAATGGGACTTACTGGGTGACAGGCTGTACAGGTGCCGCTGAAGGCTTTTTTCAGTGAGAGAGTGCTTTTTTTGAAGCACTTCGGCCCTCTATGCCCTGTGTCACTGGCCCACCTGTTTTGTTTTCTGTTGTGTTTCAGAAGCTATTTTAATGTCTTACATGACTACTGGGTTCCTGTAGGACAAGATTACAGTATATTGTGTTACAGTGGCTTTCTGTAACAGAACTTTTTACTAATTCTGGTATTCCCTTTCTTCAGAAAAGCATGTGAAAGCTTTTCTGTTAAGGGTTTAAATAATTTTTGATGACTAACTTTTTCTGTTAGCCATGTTAAACTGAAAACACTTGTCTTTGGTGGGAATTCTCAAACAGTTTCTTCACTTCTGTCTCACTGATCCTTGCAGAGTTCATAGCAAGCAGCATGGCAGATCTTTGGTAATACATATTTAGCAATTAGAATGGGGAGACAGACACTTATTTTGCCTGCTCATTGTCTGTAATAACCCTTGCCAGTAACCCTTGGTTCTCAAGTAAAAGATTAAAAAATGTGGACTTTCTCTTTAATGTTCCCATGAGTTCAGTCCATTTTGGTCGTAGGATCAGACCAATGCTAGGAGAATAAAATCTTGATTGAATTATTCTTAGACCTTCCTCACACTGGAAGTAGGCACAAAAAGAGGTAGGAAAAACCAAATGTTATGTCCACAGTGAACAAGTTTTGAATGAAAGTATTTAAGAGCAAACATGATTAAGTTATGGTATATTTTCATGGCATCCCAGAACATCCCAGACTGGAAGATCATCTGATCCTGTCTTTCGTAGGAATGGGAGCCTAGATGAGATTATCTAGTAGCCTGTCCAATCACATCTTTAAAACCTCCAATGACTGGAATTCTACCATGTCCCTGGTGAGGTTGTTCCAGTGAATGATTGTTTTCACTGTCAAAGATGTCCTTCTTGTAATGTAAAGCTATCCCTGCCTCTCTCCCAGGCAACTTGTGTCAGTTGCCCGTTGCCCTCTCATGTGATTCTTTGTGAAGAGAAAGCTTCTGTCCTCTTAATAACTGCCCTTCAAGTACTGGAAAGCAGTGGTGCATCCCCCTTAGCCTTCACTTCCTCAGGGTGAAAAGACCTACGTCATGGCACTCCTTTACGCCTTCTCCAGGTGCAATCTGTCTGCATCTGTTTTGGAACTAGGGGGGACCAGAACTATACACACTACTCCATGTGCAGTCTGACAAGTGCTGATAAAATGGGATGGTCATATCTCTCTCTGCTGTCAATGCCCCCTTGGACGCAGCTCAAGATCCAGTTAGCCTTCTTAGCTGCAGCAGCATGCTGCTGACCCGTGTCCACTGGGACACCTATGTCTTCCCTGTGTTTCTGTTTTTATAATGTAATATATATGTATGTATATGTATATATGTTATATATACATATGTATATATAATGTAATATATATGTAATGTATAGATATATTATCTTTGTGTTGACAGACTGAAGTTTTCTACCTAACCCATTTGAATGGAGTGTATAATTAGAGTAAAATTATGATCATAGCCTGTTTTTATGCAGATGAAATAATCAAAAAATCAAGAAATCAAACAAACCCAAAACAACAACAAAACCCCTTTAATAGTCTGATCTTGATTTCAGGACCTATTATCTTCTAGAGGCAGGTAACTAAACAGTACATATTACGGATTCTGAAGCTCTTCTTAGGGCGCTTATGTCCTTGGATAAAGTTTAATCACCTTTTTCAATAAATGGCAATTTCACAGCTGTATTCGAAGAGGTTTTTGGCTCCCAGTGATCTTGCCAGCCAGAAGAGAGAACATTATCTGACTGCTGAATTTTTCACATACATTAATAGTAATGTGTATGGAATAAGCTAATTTTAATGTTATTTTTAAAAGGTAATCTAAAATAGTGGCATTCTACCTTCCATTAGCCAAAATAGATTTACATTACACTGTGATTAAAATGAAATTCTGCATTTAGAAGAGCTCTTGCCACTCAAAATCTACTTTCTCTGCCCTTTAGAGTCTGAATTCCATTTTTGATGTTCATTTGGAGTCCTCTTTTCAAGTACTTTCTTGATCTGATCTTTATATAAATGTTCTTCACCTAATTACTGCTAGGTACTGTCCTGATAGTTGACAGATATTTCTGAAAACATTGTACTTTTTAAGGAAGCAAAGAATTATTAGTAAAGAAATGGCGTGTCTTGAATTAAACTTTTCTCTTGTAATGAATCACTTCAAACTTTATTTGAAGTAACTTTATAATGTATATACTCTTAGATATATGAAAATCCAACTTAAGAGGATTCCTCATTTGTATTTTACTACTCTCCTGCTGCTAATTGTTATCATCTGTGATTGCAACTGTAGCTCATTTTGTTCTGAAAAACAAGCTAAACAGAAAATGTAAAAACAGATTAACCTAAACTGTGGGATTAAGTACTATAACAAGTTAAGACAATCTTCTAAAAATAATGTAGATGATAGTTAAACTTCTGTGATTCTCCTGTCACTGTCAGGAACTTAAGCTTTTAACATACTCCAGTTTTATTATTTTTTAGTGATTAGTTTTAGTGAGGAAGTAGCACTCCAGTCACTAATGGGAACAGCAGTGATGGATGTCAAATAAAGTGGGAGCTCCTGAGTATGAAATTATCAACCCACTGAAACACCCATAGTGCAAGAATTCGTAGAAAGGATTTCAAAGAAACGTGTTGCAGTTTGTTATTTGCATTTGTTGCATTGGGACTATAGATGTTTTGGATGACAACTTGGATGTTATGTTTGTTCTTTCATGGTACCTTATTTGTTTGATTGAGACTTTTATTTGCTTCGCTTTTTTCAGGTGTCCTGCAAACTCCTTTTCCCTATAACCAGCTCTTACAATTCATTGTACACAACCTGGAAGATCATAGAGCTCATGAAAGAGAAGTCCGCAGTTACTAAATGGTTATCTTCAGTGAAATCACTGCTGCCTGTTATCACACAAGTCCCTGCCCATGTTTTTCTTTTGTTGGCTTATCTACTGATCCAAGAAAATGGAGACACTCTTCGTGATGTGCTTCAGACTACTACAGAAATAGCCAAGGCTGATTGTTCTCAGGTAAAGACTTAATGTTAGTGCAGTTTTTTCAGGAATTGCACTGCACCTAGCAGCCCAAGAAGGGCAAGGCTGCCGCAGCTTCATGACCATAGGTCCAACAAGTGGGAAGGATATACCTGCACTCTTGGTGGGTACAGTAAGGATCTCTCCAGCAATGGTGCATGGTCAGTGTGTAGAGTAGCCTCTGGATCCAAGTCTCACCTGTTGCAGGCAGCTGGACATACGAGCTTCTAGGGCTGCAGCTGCACTGCCATTGCTGACACAGACTGACCCTCATCCTGCACAGAGGTGCACGCACATATACCTTCAGCTGTCTGGAATTCACTTTTCATGTGTCAATTACAACAAAATATGTATTATGTTGGTGTTTTGGAGTATTTTTTAGTTGTTTAGACATAAGAAAAAGACTGACTTATTTGTGGATATTGTCTAGTAAGTATGAAAATACAACATGAGGAAGCTGAAAAGAGGCTACCAAACCATTTCCGAGTTCTGGTGACCCCATGAATTATTCTCTGTGTTCTTTTGTGGTTACTGGAAGACTGCCAAGTCTCTTATGACATCTTTATTCTTGCTTCTTAAAAATATGTGCATAGTCTTTCTCTGCCTCATTACTGAATTATGCAGGATGCCTAAACTTTTCTGCATAACCTGGAAAGATAAAGGGGTTTATCTGGAAACGGCAAAGTAATTCAGGAGGCATTATACAGAAACAATCATATCTTATTTGTAAAATAGAAGTATCGATTCAAATTTAATTTATACCATAAGGACAACCATAAGGACAGGCTCTATTTGATGCTGGGTTTTCTTAATTGCTTTCTTTTCAAAGAGCTGGCAGGCTCTGCAGCACAGGAGTTAAAAAAAGTTACAATTTTGACTACTATTTAAGAACAAATTGGAAAGCTGGTAGCATAAAGATAGGCAACGTCAGTACCTTAAAAAAGCAGGCATGTTAGGAATAGAATGGTTTTGCTGGAAAATGATACTTTTTATTTCTTACATGCCATTTAGAGCTCTGGCTTAGTGGAAGGGTTTGAGCTAGTCAATGACAAAGGGAAGAATGTAAAACTTAGAAGTAATGAAAAATGTGATCTGACCATGACAATGTAATCCTAAGCCAGCAGCCAAAAATTAGTCTTCCAGTTGTATTATTTCTTGTAACTCCAAGAAACAGGGGAAACAAACAGCTTAAGGTAGCTTAAAAATGCTTTGTTGACCTACTTTTTTTTTTTTTTTTTTTTGCAAAGCATTTATTAAAACTTCATTTCTCACTTTAAATTGGAAGCACCTAATTGTGTTCAAATGACAGGAGGAAGCAAAATGAACTGCGCTTGTGTATAAAAGCAAAGCAAAGCTGATGTAGAATGACCTGGGTAGTTGGTTCTTGAAAATATTTCTGTGAGTCAACACTCAAAACTAGTATGAGTAGTACCCCAACTATATGTAGTTTGATAGGTCCAAAGTTACAGGTCTTTGTAAATTAACTAATTATTCTCTAGGGAAAGGGTAGATAAGGCATACATCTGCCCTGTTGTGGGAAGATTTCCTTCAGTTCTGATCCTAACTGCACCAAGTAAGGCAGTTTTCTTCTTGTGACTAGCTAGTTATGTAAAAATCACAAAATTAACTCCAGGCTTTTTGGAGTGGATTTCCTGTTTTTGTCTATAGACCCTCTAACTAATTTTGTTGCATTAGGATTTTGAGTTGTATGATGTACCAGTGACATATTACAGAAAGAGGAAAGGAATAATACTTTGTTGATTAACTATTTGATATAGTTGCTCAAAATGCAATTTAGCAGTCATTCAAAAAAAAGTGGTAACTTGCTGAAAAAAGTTTACTGAAGCAATATGGTACCTGAGCAAAATGGAGTGAAGTCTGACGGTAGGGAATGACTGTTGTGAATTTCATTAGAGGAATATAGAATATTTAAATGAACAGTTTTAGAGACAATTCAAAGTGCAAGTCAGGCCGAATTACAGAAACTTTACACACATAGATACAGGGAGAGTAATTTAACCTGAAGCTGTGTTTAGCATTTATGTGAATGGGTTTTTCTATTTTGTTCTTCTTATTTAAGCCAAAGCTTTTGTTCACCAGTACAATAAAAAAGATTGGTGGACACATCCCATTGAGTGGTCTGACTGCTTTGGAACTAAGAAGCCCTTCAAGCTTGTGAAAAGTTCTCCCTGGCGCTGGGAAGAATGGCTCATGTCCAAAGACAATGAGAAGATGAAGTTCAGGCTTCATCATACTTTTTGTTTCCTAGTGATCAGCAGAAGTCTGCGTGAATTAGAAGCCATTGTTTAAAATGCAGAACTCTAACCCTGATTTGTTGATAACTGTCTTACTGTCTCACCTTTTCTTTGCTAACAGGGTGTGCAGATGGAGAGCTTTTAGATTTTTTTATTTTGTGGGCTTTAAAATAGTTTTCTGCAAAATATGTAAGGTGTTCAAGTATCTTTTTCATAATATCACGTAAAGCAAATGGTATCATTAGTAATACAGTCGGCGTTCTGCTGAGTAATACTTGAAAATTTTGTGTGGGAAGAGTAATGTACTTAATTGGGATGGTGTTTCCCTTCTGAATCGTTAGTTAAATGCAACCAAGGACACCTGAATGTTCTCCAGTTAGCAGTATCTACTGCATTTCTGTCTTTTAAATTACATCTTTTATTCCAAAATATTTTAAAACTTGAACTTACTGTCTGATTTATTTGAACTGGGCATCACCTGGCATGTCTTGACTTTGATAAGTGTTTTTAGTTCTGAGTTTGTTTAATTGCTCCACAGAGATTATTACGGTGTGGCGTTGCATTGGAAGTTTATTACATTGTTTCTTGTAGGTGCAATGCTCTCTCTAAGGCAGGAGAATTACCACAGACTTGTGGTGTCTTTCTCTTGCAATAACATTACAGGGAGAGAAAGCACTGAAGCTCCTGGGTGGGAGAAATAACTAATTAATAAACTCCGTGGGCAGTGTACAAGCAACTGTCACTGACATATTGATGGCAGAGTTATACTTTGGGAATTACTTTGTTTGATTCTGTTTTATTCAGTTCTGCATAAATAAATGGTTCTTTATAAAAGATGGTGAAAATAAGTGGTTGGAATGTCCTTTAAGCTAAAAAAGTGGAAAGTTCATCACAGCAAACTTGTTAGATATTTTAAGTCTTCGGTTTCTTAGAGCGCTTTCTGAAGTACGACGAGGAAGGTGCGTGCAGCATAGTAGTTCGAAGGCTGTTCTGAAGAAGAGAGGAAGAAAGTCAGAGGATGGGTATGGAAAGAAGAGAACAAAAAGTGGCTGTTAAGCCCAGCCTTATTTTTCAGCAGTCATATGTGTATTAACTTGAATCTGTTCTTTGGTGTCAACAGCACTTAAACACTCTTAAAGCCAGATGTTTGTAGCAGGTGTAACAGTTATATTCTGAATTCTTTTACTCTTTGAATCATGTCCAAATCAAAGTAAACTTGGGCTGGAATACATCAGTACTTAGCATTGCAGAAGTTAAATAAAATGTCCCCAGGGCAAAATTACGAAGTGTCCACTTTGCAGCCAAACTTTGAACTACCTGTATTATAGAGCAATAGATAGAAGTGATGACATGTCGTAGCGAAGGTCATAGTATGAAAAGTATTGTATAGTGGGGGGGTTTTGTATTTTTTTTAAGTGATTTAGATATTCACTAATTCTGCTGCTAGTCAAATTCTGTTACTGTCTGATTCACAATGTGACACAGTGGTTGTAGCTGTGAATATTGAATTGAAAAGCCACAAGTGATTGCCATGCAAAATCTGAGTTGAAGAATTGTGTTTCAAAACAAAGCAGGGTCAGAAAGACAGAACGTGCATCGAGAATGTTATCCTCATTATTTTCACATTTAGTACAGCTCTTCACAGAGTTCCCTAACAGTAGCTCCCATTTTCACAGTGAATTTTGGTTTTATATGAATCTGCTCTCTGAAGTAAATTAATGGTGCATTTAAAAAACATTTCTAGATTTAAAAATTACTGCCATAATTGATTTTGCAGACATTGTTCTGATTATGATTTGTTTTCTTTTTTTCCTTACCCTTTCCATTAAGAAAGGCTGTAGAGAGCTTCTCTGTATGTATCTCCTCTTTCTCTACTGAGTGAAAGCCTTTTCATGGTGCCGTATAAGGGATTATTTTGGATCTGTTTTTAGTGGAGGCATTTTGCAGTAATGGTCTGAAACACTATGGAAGGAAGTTCAGAAATATTTGTTAAAGGCTGAGGAATGAAGAGTAGAACATGGGCTGTTAGGCTGTATTAAGTCAAATCACTCTAGAGACTGCTGTGACATATGCTGTTAATGATAGACTTAATACAGTCTTAAAAATTGGATGAATTTTCCTGTGCAGATATTGTTATTTCATTCTGTGAAACCATTCCTGTAGTGCAAAAGGAAGAAATTAAATTGTCTGACTGAGAGGTCACTGGTGAATAATAGCACAAGATCTATTATGGTTATTTGAGGATTATGAGTCTGTTGAAGACATACATTCTTTTATGGTCTTTCAATTGCTAGAATGAACTATTTTAGTGGTAAATGACATCTTAGGAAATCCATCTGAATATGCATTATTTTGTGTTATTTGGGGTCTGGGAGTGCATTAGAAAACAAAAAGGTAAAATACGCTTTCATTTGGGTAGAAAACATCTTTAGGGATGTTTTGAACTGGATTTGGTTTGCTCAGGTGGTACCTGATGCTATTTTTGTTTGTTTGATTATATAAACTTCAGAGAGTAGCTGTAGGGAAGCAATCATATCATATCGACTCTTGTGGACAGATTCTTCATGATTGAAAATCATTGGTTAGGATCCTTCTAGAATACATGAAACTTTTGAAAACCTACCTTGTGTTTTCTAAAAAGTGCTTCTGATTTTTGAGATAAATTTATTGTATGGCTTTTATAAACAGAAATGTAGCTACATTTGTGCACTTGTCTGAAAAACTGGTCCTTTCATTTGTCTGAATTCTCAGTACTTTTGTCTTGCTTACTGGAGCAAGGAATGCCGGAATACTGAACACTTTTAAAAACCTTCTTATTTCACTGCCTTGTCTACTGGACAACCATCTTCCAAAATTCAGCCCAGAATTGAAACCTGTTATCCTTTTTTAGCTTGTGATTTTGAAGAAGAATAGTTATTCTGTAGCTTAGGGAAAAAAAAAGAATCAGACCACCAAATCACAGAAAATGTTTCTCAGGCTTATTTATTGAATAATATCTCTTTGTCTTGCATGTTTAATTTTACTTTAAAAGGGCGAGTTGTTGAGAAACCTCAGCATCATTTTTGAGATGCAAATTAGTTTTAAAACCAAACAACATAACCTTGAAAACTCTTCTTCAGATTGTTAATGACCGACTTGACCTAACTGCTGTATACTCTGGTAGTGTGGGAAATGTAGAAGGCAGTGTTGACAGGCAGCATGCCTCCCACTCCAAAGCTGCTTCCTGCCTGCTAGGAGCTGATGAATTGTCATATCAGCTTCATGGAGCTGATGTAGATTTAGCATAAATATAATACTGAAATTAATTCCAGCATTGTTTATCCATTCCATGGAGGAGATGGAGAGAGGAACAGCTTTGCTGTACCACAATATTTTGGAGTTTTTCTTGATATTGCAGTTGAAATATACAGTTCAAAACAAGTAGACTTTAAAAGACAGTACCTTGTAATTGGCCTCACAGTAGCACGGACCTAGACTTTTCCTGGGAATTTTGTATATCAAACTCTGGCAAAAGGAAGAAGTAGTGTGGGAAATCATGAGTAGATTTAATTTAAGATTAGATTTAATCACGCAGTGATAAGAAGGTACACAAGCAAAAACTGTAGGACCTGCTGGTATGAAAATACTGAAAATCTGATCAAAAGG
This sequence comes from Myiotriccus ornatus, assembly GCA_036023395.1. Lineage (NCBI taxonomy): Eukaryota > Metazoa > Chordata > Aves > Passeriformes > Tyrannidae > Myiotriccus > Myiotriccus ornatus. The sequence goes on along the minus strand of JAYRBT010000093.1, from coordinate 38,445,788 downwards.
GAAATGGAGGTAAATAAGTCTCCTTTCCCTTATTGTCACTTCAGGGGCAGGTCTGTGGAAGTTTTGTACTGTATAGTAAAGAATGCAATAAATTATATTGTATTATATAACAGGTTTGTCATATATACAAACAGAAAAAAAATACAAAAAGGTAAGAGTTTCTAATATGTTCTGACAAGTTCACTGTCTTACATAAGGTGTCATGTTGACAAATTCCAATTTACGTCCTGTGTTTGTCTTATTTTAGGTTCCAAATCTTATCCCAGTTCTGGTATTTAAATTGGGAAGACCTTTGGAGCCTGCACTTTACAGGGATATATTGTATACGTTGCCTACACTTGGTGTACACAAGGTCAGAACGAAACATTTTTAGTAAAACGAAAACTGTAGCAATGAAAGGTCATTTATTTATAAAAAAGTATTTAGACTAAGCAATACATGGCTTGCTTAACTGATTTTTAAGCGTCACCATAACTTTGCAATGTTTTGAATGGGTTATGATAGTTGTTTCAGGGTGAAATGTACTTTTTGCTTTACAGTCTATACTGTATCATCATTACCTATGCCATGAGAAGATAGGTGTCCTTGGACTCGTTATGTTCTAAAGTTTTTTGGATAACGACTTCCAGTTTATTTCTGACATGGCAGTTTGACAATTATCTCCGTGTTGTACTTGATTATAAAATAATTATTTGTAGGTTAGACTTCGTCCTTGGGCATATAAAATAACAGTGACACTTGGTTAAAAAAATTCTTTCAGGTTTGTGTAGCTCAGATTCTGCGTGCCATACACGTGCTGGGGAGCACACCAAAGCTCAGAGCAATTGCTTCACGACTGATGACGTCATTGTGGGAAAGACAGGTTAGAAAATTCTTGTAGTTATTCACTACACTTATTCAATATAATAAGTCCAGTTGAAAAACTTCATTACCTCTAACCAAGGAAGGAAATTAATTTTGGATCATTGCTTATACTAGTATGTCAGTATCAGAATTATAAAGTAAATAGTGTAAGTGGTGCCTATACTGATTCTGTTCTAGTGAAAAATTTAGTTGTATGTCTTTTGTGAAACTTTCATTTCATGAGGTCTCACATTGGAATTAGAAAGAAAATCTGTTTGAAGGGCAGCTTTCTGCTTTTCATAATGTTCAGTAAGAACAAGACCTTAATGCTGTGGCTTAAGCCCAGCCAGCAGCCAAATACCACACAGTCAATCACTCACTCCCCCATCAGTGGGACTGTGGAGAGCATCAGAAGGGTAAAAGCCAGAAAACTTCTGGGTTGAGATAAAGGCAGTTTAATAAGGAAAGCAAAAGCCACACACACAAGCGAAGTGAAACAAGTTAATTCACTGCTTCCCATGGGTGGGCAGGCGTTCAGCCATTTCCAGGAGAGCAGCACCCCCATCACATATAACACTGACTTGGGAAGACAAATGCCATCACTCCAAACATTCCCTTTATAAACTGAGCATGATTTTATATGGTCTGGAATATCCTTTGGGTCGATTGGGGTCACCTGTTCCGGCTCTGTCAACTCCCCATTTCCCATGCACCCCTAACTTCCTTGACAGCATGGCAGTATGAAAAGCAGAAAAGGCCTTGGCTCTGTGTAAGCTCTGCTCAGCAATAATTAAAACATCTCTATATTATCAAACCTGTGTTTGGCACAAATCCAAAACATAGCCCCATAGAAGCCATAGTGAAGAAAATTACCTCAGCCAAAACCAGCGCAAGTTACATAACAATAATTTCCTTCTCAGTCTTTTTCAAAATAGCAGTAAAGATTTGGTCTGCAAAAACCAGGTAGAGCTCATCGTAGCATTAGATTCCAATAATGAAGAAAAGCGATATATGTTATGCAATAAAAGAGGTATTTAGAAGTCATGTAGAAGTGTTACCAATTGAAAATCCTTTTGAAGATACAATGGTAATTTTTTTAATTGAATCTTTTCTAGGATCGGATTTACCCAGAGTTACAGAAGTTCTTGGCGATGTCCGATATGCCCTCTGTGTCTGTTGACAAAGATGCTCAGTGGGAAAAGCTGGTTGCTAAAGCTGCTTGTATAAGAGATATATGTAGGCAGAGGTAAATGCGACATTATATGTCTTTGTAAGGGAAAACAATTTTTTATCAGAAAAGCTGCATAGTAATTTCTACCTACATTTGTTACATTAATAGTAATATTCTCCTAGTTGAGACACAGACTCAGCCATTCCTAATCTGAGCAGGTAGTAAGTTCTTCATCCTGAAACAAAACATGTATCCTATACTGATCCACGGTAGAAACTTTAGGCATAACACTTCCCGCTTAGAAAAACGGAGGGATAAAACGATGGAAGAAACAACCAGTGGTGTATCTTTTGATCTACTCAAAGAAAGATTGGGTGTCTTTTTGAAGAGCATATTTTGTAACATGCACATTTCTGGTCTTTATTCAGATATAGTACCACAGAACACCGTTGTGCAAGTCTAACAGGATGATATATTGAACCTTTCCAGCTCTTAACAATCCATGAATATAAGTACTTGATAATAATTTGCAGTTTCTGTAAAGATTATTTTTAAGTGCATTGGTATTTACTTTCTGGTTTTATGTGCACAATATAATCTTTTCTCTTTGCCACCTATCTTGGGTTCCAGTTTTCACTTTCCTTCTTGAACTTCCCAGTTGCTAACAGCTGGGAAGATTCGTGTATCTTTTAATCATCAACTCAAAAAACCAAGCTATTAAAGAAAATACGCTTTCCTTTACCTCTTCAACTCGCTTCAATTTTGCCAAACAGTGTTTTTCAAGAAATTGTTAGAGTGAAAAGCAAGAGAGAAATCTCAATGCATCTCTAATATTCCTTTTGCCAGGTAAGTGATATAGTTAGAGTTCACATGTATGCACATTCTTTGTGGATTTAGAAATTGTTTGGAAGAAAGTGAGAGCAAATGGAGTATGTCAGAATGTTCTGTGCATATGAATCACCTAGCCAGATGCTATTGACTGCAAACTCTTACAGAAATAGTATGAGGAACTACTAAATCATCACTTGGCACTTCCATCATCTCAACCCAAAAACTGAATGGATAGTAAAAGACTGAGGGGCTAACAAGCAGCCCCATGCAGTCAGTTGAAGGGGAGACAAATGGCATTGCAGCAACAAAAGAAATGGAAAAACGTAGCTATCTGATGTAAGAGCGACAAAAGGCTTTTGGTGCCAGAATCTCCATCAATATACAGTAGTGATTACTTGCAGAAGACTGCAACAAAGAATCATAAAATAGCATTTTTAATAGCACATTTTTATTCTTAGTCACTTCTTCAATAATATAGTCTTTTAGCATACACAACATCCCTGGACAAAAACTTCCATAACTTAACCACTTTTATTTGGAACTTGGTGCCTGCTGATTTAATTCTCTGTGTCACTCAGTCTTTAGAGCTTTTAGTCATAACCTCCTTGTATCTCTTGTATCATTTTTTTTTCCTCCCAGTTTTAGGCTTGTTTAGTTGTCTCATAAACAAAACCAGCAC
>JAYRBT010000093.1:38393682-38442164 GCA_036023395.1 Myiotriccus ornatus | reverse complement strand
GAGGTTTTTAAGATGAGGCTGGATGTGGCACTGAGTGCCATGATCTCGTAATCACAGTGGGGTTGGATCAAGGGTTGGACTTGATGATCTCGAAGGTCTCTTTCAACTCAGTTAATTCTATGATTCTATGATTCTAAGCCTCAGCTTCTTAACAGGTGATCGAGAAAAGAGAATAATCTTTATGCAAAGCTTAGAGGATCATGCTGCAGCCAATGGATCCTGTACCATCAGTGGCCATAGAAACAGAATTAGCTGAGAGCATGTGCACTGTCTACGCAATAAGCACACAGCAATATTTAGACTTCACAGGTTAGGTGCCAAAATTTATGCTATTGAAAAAACATGTCTTTCAACAGCATTAAATTAATGCCTATTGTGGCAATCTAGAGCTAATAAGATTTATCATAGAGGCCTATCCTTAAAGCATTTACCTTTCTGTTACACAAATAAGCTTAAAAATAAATTGAGGTAGTTAGAGGACAGGTTTAATCCCTCACCTGTCATGAAGTATGCTGCATATTACACAGGAGTTCTTAAATTCATGACAAGAGCCAGGAAAAATTTTTATAATGGATGTTAAGTTTGTCTCCCAAAATGTGGTTTCTACCCCCTGAAATGTGATTTCTACCATCGGCAAATTTGGCTGCAATTTCCCAGGTATTAAATGAATGCACAAAACCTGATCAGGCTTCACCTGCTGCCATAGTACTGCAGGGTCTCCAGGCACTTTGTGAGGCTGAGGTAAGGTTAAATTGGCTTGTCCTTGCGTTTTGTGTTTTGCTTGTAGTTCATGGGATTTTCTCCCAGTTGGCTTTTTTTTTAAGAGTACATTGGATTGTTGCAGAATTTCTTTTTCTTCTGACAAATTTAATTCCTCTCTTCCAACGTAAGTTAATAGTTCCTGGGAAATTGTACTGTGGACTTCTACCACAGCAAGTCAGCCCATCAGTGCATGAGCTGGAATTTTAGGTCAGCTTCGCAATTTGTTTCAAAGACATCCTTCCATGCATCTTTCCTTGAGATTTGAAAGAAATATGATGGGCGCATAATTCTGATTAGCCAAAAAGTATGCAAATCATATAATTTTTTATCTCCTTACTGCCCTGCCCTGCTGGGTCTCATTCATAGGGTGTACCAAATAGGGAGTGAAATCACTTGCAGCTGGGAGGTTTCTGTTTTGCTGTAAAGCATTCATTACTGACTGAAGAAAGGGACAAGTAAGCATTGGAACGTGGTGCCCAGAGAGGTTGTGCTCTGTCCATCCCTGGAGATTTTCACATTCCTTTTGGATACAACCCTGAAAAAACTGGATTTGATCTTGCTTTGAGCAGGAGGTTGGACTAGAAATATCCTGAGTTCCCTTGCAACCCAAATTCTACTGTGATACTGTGACATCTGTGAGTTAGGATTCAAGGCTCTTTGTTTTTTCAGTGACATCCCAGACATTGTCATGCAGGCATAGACATTCTGCGAATCACACTGTTGACAAACTGCATACTACACAGGCCATCAGAGTTAGTGGACTAATTATATCCTGCAGGGATATTTGATTTCTTTGCCAAACTGCAATTTTAAGTTTATCCATTAATTCACTTTTGCTGCAGTGTTGACTGGAGTGAGGCCAATCCAACAAAATCCAGCCATTACCACATTATTCCTTTGAAAACATTCAGCGGTTCAGAAACAATATAGTGAATCATTAGCAGTCCATAGACATTAGTATTCAATACAGTTAAAAATCTACAGACAATGACTACTAAGAAACAACTTATTAAGAGTAATTTTGCTTTGCTTTTGGTGTGGGGTTTGGCTCTTCATAAGGTCACATAGATTTTATCACTGGTGGTTTTGGTATTGAACCATTGTTTTCCCAGGCTGGATTATATTTGGACTTTGTCCTGCAAAAAAGCAGGAATTAGGTGTGTGACAGGTGTCGCATCTGACTGTAATAGTCTCATTTGAGAATAGACCTACTGTACCACTGTTGAGAACTGGAAGGCTAAAACAGCTCCAGGTACTTGGGATGGAAGAAAGAAAGGAAGGAAAGGATCACTTTTTGGACTGGTACCAATTTTTCCTGTCGGACGCTCCTCAGTTTGCTTTGTTTCCCCCATTATATTGTATTCTTCTGGGAGACCACATTTGCTGCCTAGCTATACTGAAACTTTAACAGAGAATTCTCTTGTGGTTTGGTAAGCTGGGTAACCATTTGCATTAAGTGATATAGCCTGTACCTTATTTAATATTTAGGCTCCAGTTTGCAGTGCTGAAAGGACATAATAATGGAACTTGGTTTTGTTTTGGTGTTTTCTGTCTCTGCCACTGACTTAAGGGAAAGGGATCTAATCTCTCAGCTTTTCCATGTGCAGTTGCTTAGATGGAGAATTTTAGAGAGCACCTAATTTTCAGTCAGCTTCTGCACTAGAATAATAAATTATGTTTTCATATGTATAGTGTTGACTTAGTTGATGATGGAGCCCTCTACGCCATGTGGCTTTATCCGAGTTGAGTTCTGAGTGTCTCAGAAACACTCTTTCATAAAAGCCATGCTAATAAATAATGAAATAAATATAAAATAAAATAATAAATAATAATGAAATGTACTGCAACATTTTTTGGTTGACTTTTGTGGAAGAACAGTTTTATATTTTGTAGACTACAGTGATTGTTTTGTATAAAGGTAATGGCTTTACACAAACTGCATCCTACATGAATAGTGTTAAGAACATAAGCTTAGCTTTTGCAGGACTTACAAGAAGGGCTAGATGCTGCACCCCCTCCCCCCCATTTTGGGGAGAGTTTTTTTTGGTAGGTATAAAAAAAGGGTCTTCAATGAATAGTGCACAGTGACTTGCACATCGAAGGTTAAAATACACACAGCTCTTGCCAGACCACATTTCCTATTTCTTGGCATATAGTTTGGTTTTCTTCCTCAGTGATTTAGAAGCCAGCCTCATATGGGGCTATCTATCATGGCATCTAATTGATTTTGTGTATCAAGTACAGTGTGCCAGCCAAGAAACATTCAAGAATAAAATTGCTAAGTATAGTATTTAAATCCCCTTTCAAGGCGTTTTGAGGAAGTGTCTTCTTGCTGTTTATTCCCTAAGTCAATACGTGTTTACGTGTTTGTTGTACTGATCAGAAAGAAACCAGCATATCAGAGTAATATAATGAACTGGAAAGTTTGTTAGAACAAATACTGATGACTGACATTTTGAATGAATTACAAAGTTGAATGTTGTTTAAACAGTGTACATTTAAAAACTGTGTTCTTGAAATGGTAGGTTTGTGTTGAGACACAATCAGAGGATCATTACTTCTTGGGCTCAAGGTTCTGCCAGTTTCACTTTCTCAGGTCTGATTTACTCCTTGTTCTTTTTTTGACTTACTTTATATCATTGGTCTTGTTTATAGTTAACATCATAATTTTTGTCTGAACTCTTTAGCCAGTAATGTCGGTGCAGTTCCTTACCTGTACAGATCTGCAGTTGAAGGGAACTGCCAGACTACCAGGATGAATTCTGTATAGGTAAGGGTTTTTCCATGAGTGGAAGGAGTTACTAAAATAAGTTGACTAGGAACGTCACTGGCCTGCATTGAAGACACAAAATAAATTAAGCAAATTTGTGTTCCAAGTACTTAAAATCTGTTAGGATAAACTGGACAGCTACTTGTGTAGTCCACAAAAATAATTTCCATTTTGTAGCTGAAATTTCAGTGTAAGCACTTTGCATTTGAATGTGTACATACTCTGTAGGCATAACAGTCGTGACCAAACTTTTTTTCTGTGAAAATTACATTGAGGAGTGTTTTGGCTGTTAATCCTCAGGATTAATAGCAGTCCTTCTTTCTGCCTCTGTGGCACAATCACTTTGTCATGTCAGCTGGCTTTGGAGTACTGGGCAAAATGTGTTTTGAAGAGAAGATGGTTTATTTACTCTAAATTGCTTCTAGATCATATTTGTCCACGTACTTGTAGAGTAAGGTTTTCTTATCTTGCTAGTTTTCTAGAGTGTTTTGGATTTTGTGAAGCTGAGCACTATATCTGGATAAACTTGATAAACTTGATCACAAGATATTTATCATAGTTGCTTGTTCCTCCAGAAAGACATCACGTCAAGGCTGTTACCTTTTATAACCTTTTTTTATTTACTGTGTTTATTTATGGTGTGTGAAGTATCAGTTTCCCACTGTTCTCATCCCTCTGCTCCATTGGTTCACATTGGTAGGAGTTTTCTGTAGAACTGGTATGTTGCAAGTCTAGAAAATACCTTCTGAAAAGGAATTGTACAGTTGTAAGCTTTTAGGCATTAAAAATATTTTTTTAAAGGAAATTTAATGTTGCACCAATTGAGGGTGAAGTCTGTTAATGACAGGCCAGATTGCACTTCTGTGCTCAGTGATGGTTTTCATATCCTCTAGCTTTTGTGCATATTGTGCACCAGATGATGTTTAGCCATTTTCCTTCTTCAGATCAATTCATCAAGTTTATTTGGGTTATTACCCAATCTGAAGTCACATGAGATCCATTTCAAGACCAAGTATTTAGTTGTCAGCAGCATTTGAACAGGTGAGACATACTGTACATTCTGCTTTTCATTAGAGTGCAGCAAAATTTTTTAAGTTGTGATGTATTCCAAGCTGCATTACTTCTTTAACTAAGACAAAAAACAAATGTCTCCTGAGTGACGCCTATACCCTTCAATAAAATGTTTAGCATTTGGAAACTCGGGCTGTTTCCTTTAGCAAGCAGAAAAATTGAATTTCTGCTGGACTTCCACTTCTCAAGAAAAGCATATATCAATAGATTTCAAATCAGTAGAATTCTACTATAATCTTTGCTATTAGTATGAATGCTTTTTACATGCAGTAAAGAAAATAAATCCTTCCTGTTTGTGAAAGAAAATTGTTAAAATCGATTCTGTAGTGAAAATGTTTTGGTGTTGACAAAAACACTGAAATACTGTTTAGTGGGTGAAGTAGTAGATCCTGTATGGCAGCAATACTGCACTTAGTTTGTATGATGCTGATGTGATATGTGTGGAAAACAATCATCAGTTGAATGCTGTATAAGATATCATATGATTATTGTAGCAGTATTGATTATGCATAACTTAATGAAGGGAGAGTGTTTTTGGCACACCAAGTATGCATGGTCCAAAACCAATATGTTGTTTCAGTGTAGTTGATAAAAGACATTTGATGTATGTTGTTCCTTTAGATTTCACTAGCTTCATCTGTGTGGTAGGGATATTTGCTAAAATGGAAACTTCTGTTAGAATGCTGGTGATTTTTTTATGGCCTTTTTTTTTACCTGTTAGCTGAAATTGGAGAATGAATTGAAACTTTCTTGGCTAGCTAATGATTTGTTAGTCTTCCTAACTTACGATATCAGATGGAACCCCATAAATGTACAACTTTGTTTCTCCACATATTAATACACAGTGTTTTCTCTTTCCAGAGAACTAGCTCATTACAAACTTCATATTTCTAGATAGTTTAATAAGTGCTAATAGATATGTCTATCTTTCTGAACGTTGGAAGGGCTTTTTACTTATCCTTACAAACAATGTGTTTTGAAAGAAGGGAAAGAGAGGTATCATTTTCACTTGGATGAAAGTGAATGGTCTTTCTAGCTGTCGGTGATTGTTACCACAGAAACACGCTAACGGGTTTGCTATTCCTGAAATGGATTCAGCTTTTTAAACTGCACTCCAAAATGTGTTTTGCAGTCACTGAAGTGACTGCCTAATTTGGCAGTTACCTGCACCCTCAGATACCAAGCGTTCTGTTTTTTCAGTGCAGAATAATACTATCTTTCTTAGTTGCTTTGTGGAATATCTTCATAAACATATCTTTATTTGATTTTCTTTCATAAATCAATTTCTATCTCCCTATGTCTTAGGGGTTTTTTTACTTTGTTTTAATTTCATACATCTGAAAGAAACTTTCATGGCATTTGCTCAGATTGTTTAAAAAAGGGGTTTGATTTGCAGTTCTGGTATGTTTTTCCCTCTAAAGACTTGAGTTCTGGGGGGTGGATGGGAGTGGGGCGAAGAGAGAAGTAGTTTCTTGGGAGTTTTGGTTTTATTTGTTGGAAAGGGGGTAGTTTATTTGGTTTGTGTATTTCCCTGTTTTGTACTCTTTTTGTTGCAATGGAGCCTGAAATCTGAAAGACAAGTGGTAACAACAGATAAATTATAGACAGAATTATTCTAGGTATGGCAACAAAAATCTGAAAAGTGAAGTTCTCCACAGGTAGAAGCATGAGGTTTGATAAAATACTGAATGGAAATTACTTAATTTTTCACTAAAATACATGGTTCCTTACCAAGAGAAAGCATGGCAACTGAAAAAAATCTCACACGGAAAAAAGGAGAAAGTTTTAGTGCCAATAGTGCTGTCTAGTCAGCATTCCTGTGGAACTTGACTACTTTTTGGGAATTCTATACAATTCTACAGCTAGAACTGTACCACTGACTGATCATCTTACAGACTTTTTTCAGAACCTAGAAATACAAAATGTACTGAGTGCTTGTTGAGCTGTCATGCAGATCTTTAAAGGTGAAAATAAACTGAGTGAGGCCTGTGTTGTACCCAGGAAGAGCTACGTAGGACCAATTATGTATCAGTGCTGTACTGTAGATACAGTGTAAGTGTTTAGTCATTATTTTCACTTTTATAGAAGTTGTTGTGAATAGCTAGATAGCAGTTCAGTATTTGGAATTAGTGTTTAGTGTTTATTGTAGTTTGACAGTTTCCAATGACTTCTGGATTCCTGAAGTTTTACACTTTTCATTTGTTCTGCAAATTTTATTGGGTTTGATTGTTTTTAAAGATTAAAGCAATTTCATTCGGAGGGCTCCCAGGGGAATTAGATTCCTCTCTTGCTTCTTCTGCTTTCATCCTGTTGGATTCCAAGAGACAGCTTGCTTTTAAGCTAATTTGACAAAGTTAAGTAGAGCAGTAGTTATGTGTGAAGATACATCTACAGCTTTGCGTATTGCTGACAGTGTCCTATCTGTTCCTACTGATATCTGCTTTCTCTGCTGAAGTAATAAGCAGTATTACTGCATTATGTCAATTGATATACAAGTGAATTTTTAACATGCTTGCATTTTTTCTGTTTATGAACTATATTCCCGTTCTCCAAGTAGGAAGAGTGAGGACAACCACTGGAAAGAAATGTTCAGTCGAGTTGGGATTGCTGTTAGTAATGGTGTCTCCCACTTTCCTTCCAGGTTGTTTGCATCCGTTCTACATGGAATGCACTGTCACCAAAGCTGAGTTGTGATACAAGACCCCTCATTCTAAAAGCTCTGAATGAATTGTTTGCCCTGGTTCCCTCATTAACAGTGAATACAAATGAATTTGAGGTATGTACTCATGGACTAAGGCGAGTCTTTCTTTTATTATATCTTTGTATATAGCTTTTAAATGAGCCTGCTTGTTTTTAGTTTATCATAATGCACATTCCATACAGTTTCACAATTTTTGCTTGCATTAGTGAGTCCTGGGAAATATGTGAGGAATTCCAGTACAAGGTTAATCTGTGGTTTCCCTCTCCCATTCTGGGAGAGGGAACATGTCTGAAGTTCAAAATTGTACCCTTTCCGCTTTTCTAGCTCAATGCATGTTGATGTGGTGGTAGTTTGTTTCAAGTAACTACCTCTGTTTCAACTGCTTATTTAGTTAAAGAAAACATAAATCCGTATTTTGTTTTCTTTTATAGAAATTCAAAGCCCAAGTTATCAGCTTCCTGTGGAACAACACACAGAACGAGGTAGGTGATACAATTGAAAATGTTGATTTCTGATGTCAGCAACTGGATATTAAGTTTTGTCTTCTTCTGTCAAGACAGTGTCAGTAATCTCATTTCCAGATAGGGTTTTTTGCTTGTTGCTGGCCATATCATGCTGTTTTTGAAGCAGTGTACTGCACGTGAAAGATGATCCTAGCATCTGCCATTTCCAAGGAGAATTATGAAACAAACTAGTGTGATTTCCCCGGAAGATTTCAGCCTTGACATGGTAAAGCATTCTCAACAAAGATGGTGCTGCAACAACTGAGTTCTTTTGTGGAGTATTGTAGTGCAGTGGGAATGTTTGACTATAACCACCATGGGGCTGATGGAACTCGTGTATTTTATTTTAAATGTGGCTTATATATTTCTACCTAAAAAACCCTCAGAATGCTTGCTATGAAGCCTAGATAATTGGTCTTGCTACTTTGCATTGTGTGTATATAAAGTAAGCAATTGAGAGTGGGCCTCAGAAAAACATTGTTATTTTAAATGCTTTATCAGTGTTCAGTGGTTACTTGATAAGCTCTTTGTATGGGCAGTTTCCAGTAGGTAACAATAGCATATGCTGTATTTCTGATTTTCTTTTTCTTCCTGTTAATTTTCTAGGATGCTCTGGTAGCTATTTCAGCATATAAATCGCTGTCATCATTTGGCTCTGAAGAACATACAATTCTTCATCTTCCTGAACAGGTAGCCATATTGTGTGTTTAATAGTAAGGACATCTGACACCTCCATCTGACATGGGTTATATCCTCTTGAAAGGGAAACCAGGCCATGTGCCTTCTGTATCAGACAACTAGGAGGAATAGAGGAATACAAGCTCCTGCTTGAATGGTGAAATGGTGAAATGAGATAGTATTATCTTGAGGAGCAGGAAAAGGCACAAATGAAGCTGAGTGAGGGCTAAGCAGTTATTTTGTTAGTTAAATCATCAGGTTATCTTTTGGGCATTTTATGCTCTTCTATTAATGTTTAACTAAGCAGATCTTGTGATTGGTGCTTCATCCATTGCAGCAAACTCATGCTTAGTGCTTTTGTTCCTGATATGGGTAAGTCAATTTGAAAAATGGGTGCTATTTTTGGAATCAAACTGAAAAGTTTTCCTGTGTTTTTGTTCTGAACTTTTACTGTATAACATTTTGCTTTTTTGTCAGTAAAGTAAGTCAGAAAGGAGTTGAGGTATTTATTGGAACGCTATTTAAGTATGTAGACAGCTGTTAAACTCTGAAACTTCTGATGAGTTGACTCAGTAACCTTACAAAATGAAGGAGTACAAGGAGATGAGCATAAGGTCATCTATGTGACTTTTTTTTGGAAAGTAATGTTGTATGAGAGACTAGACAGTACTCAGTAGTACACTGGTATTTTATGGCATAGTATATACTTCTGTAAGGTTTAATTTACAAGATAGGCTCCATTTGCATGTTGCAGTTGGCTATTATGAAAAGGTTGCAATAAGAAATTTTAAAAATAAAAAAAATGGTTTATATAAATCCATGAGAAGATTTCAGCATAAATCTTACAAATGAAAATATGTTTTACATAGAAGACCACAAGATAGAATGAGGGAAATATCTAAACACTGCTGCAATACTAAATCTTTCGCAGTAGTACATAGTTCTGTATTATTGGTACATTTACTTTACACTCATTAGAAAATGAGTAAGTATGATTTAATTGAAAGCAGTGTAAATATGTTGCAGTTTTTCAGATTCTAAAAACTAGTATGTATAAATAACATCTAGCAAAAATGTTCTATGTATATTGAAGTGCCAATATAAAACATTGTTAAATTGAAGAAGAATCAGAGTGAAAATAAAATTTTATGAATTTTAGCTCAGTCTGTAAGTGCCAAGATAAATTTTACTGATGTGGATTTACATGCCCTGTAATTTTTATCCACCAGTGTTGCCTTTCACTAAGTAGAAGCTTTTATTCAGTCAACTGCAAATTAATAAAGTGGAGTGAAATTAATGAAATGGGAAACTTTTAATATTTAGCTGGCATTTTTGACTCTTGGAATCATGAATGGTAATGAAGATTTGAAATCTTTGTGCTGACATTTCGTTTTTGTTAAATTGTCCAGGCACGACCAGAAGTTTACTTGCTGGATGACACAGACATGAATGAAGATGAAGAGGAGCAGGAGGCAAATCTTTTTGTTCCGGGTTCTTCATATATCAAGCTGTTGTCTCTAACACCAGCTTCTGTTTTAGGAGGTATAATATATCCAGTATTAGAGGTTACTTTGCAGATATATAATCACAGTGACTCTACAGACATGTGGCTCTTTTATAATGGAGTATCATGTTAAAGTGGTGTCTTTTTGTTTGTTTGTTTCTTAACAAAAGACAGAAAAAAAAGGTAAAGTAAAAGTTCAGAGGAAAATAAAGCCCACAACCCATTTTTAGGAAGATGGCGTGTCAGAGGTCCTGATGGTGGGGAAAAATGCTTACAATTAAAAAAATCCTTGTCTGTCCTACAGGGAAAGCCAGTTTCATATTATTTACTGCAAGTACCCATGACTTCAACAGAGAGGAATGAGCAGATGTTTTTAAAAGGCAACTCTGTATCTTAGCCCAGCACAGACTGAAGTAAAAAGTGTTTTATAAACATAGTATTAATGGTATGAAAACAGTGCTGTTTACAAAGTCTGCTTGATTGACAAAATATTAGTGCTGTGCCTAAATCCTAATTGCAGGGCTGCATATTGATGTTGAAGTATGCATCAACAGATGGTCTCTGGTTCATGCACTTGCTCTGAAACCTGTGCAGTTGAATCACCTTCAATATTTGAGATGTTTGCTGATCACTTGATTACTTTCAGAAGTGCTGAAAGTACTTTCACTTCCAGTTACAAGACTGAGATTTTATGCTGCGACATAGGCATTGTTCTTTCCTTCTTAGTAGAATGCCTGGGATCTTGATGTATGATTGCAGCCTGTAAACGTTACCATGAAATAGTAGTAGTGTTTTGTAGTATTTTTCCCTGGTGGGGACTCCTAGAAAGATCCATCCATCAAATTCTGCATGCATTGACATCTGGAGTCTGTGCAGCCTTAGCTGGAGAGTCTAACTCCTAAGTCCTGGAAGCTTAGGAAGCTTCTAGGAAAAGTGGTATAACCTACTTCAATGAAAAAGGGTGATGTATCTTGACAGAAAGTGCAAGCTGAGTAATAAGTGCTGAGATAGCCAACTTCCTAGGAAGATGGGAAACCAAAATTGATTTTAAAGTGAACAGAATGAATACAAAGATGCAGCTACCACAGACTGGCATCAAAATATACTTGAATCCAGACATTCAGTGAATAGTTTCTCCTTCAGAGGTGTTTTCTAATGCTGTTAGTTAACATAGAGAGCAGAACAAATGCTGGGCAGAACAAAGGTTGAGCAAAAGTTTTAGTGACTGGCAGGAGTGATTGATGTGATTTAATTGCTCCAATGAAAGAATATGAGACTGGATTCGAGAGACATTGTCCAAGACAGGCCTGAGAGCCACAAAGTTTCTGTTCTGTGGGAGCTGAATCTGAGTCATCTCATCTGCCAGAATCCTGCTGTTACACATTATATATTAATGTGTATATGTTAATGCAATAAAGCATTGGCTACAAAGAGTTTCTGTCTATTATCAGTGTAGTGAAAATTGCTAAACGCATTCTGCAGGTTTTCTTTGAAGAGTATTGGCATTATAGGTGTAGAAGAAGGATCCCCAGATGAGGTGCCCTTTTTGACAGGCTACAAAAACCTATTGGATTGAGATTGAAACTCCACTATGGAGTTGACATGGGAAAGAACATTGCTGAAAATCAAGGGAACTTGGTGAGATACAAAATGTGAGAAAGTTTAAGTATACAACTGTTTTATTCCAAGATGACATAGGTGTTTCTTGGGATCAGAAGGGATGAGTGAATGCCTCTAGTCCCTAGGCAAAGCAGGACTGCATGGAATTTTTGAACTTGAAGGCCAAAGTTTCAAGCCTAATGTGTAACAGTTCTTATAAATCCCCTTAAAACTAATTTGTGTAGTGAAAGCAAAACCAGCTTTATTATGTTTGCAAGGTGTGCTGGTACAATGTTGTGATGTGGTAACAAAAAAATTTATTGCAAAGATGCAATAAATCTATGTACATATGGAAATAACGGCCCTTTTCTCCCAGTGTGTACCTCCAGAGGCTGCTTCAGATTGACTTTGCAAATGGACAATAACTTGATCTTAATTCTGTGTAATTTTAAACCTGGTTAGGCTATAAAATGTGTAGCTTGAAAGCACAGAACCTAATAAAAATTTGTACTGCTATATTAAAAGAAATCAAGGTCATAGTTCCCTATTTGCATATACAGACTCTTTCTCCATCTACCCTCTTTTCATTGTGCTTCTTCTAAATCTCTTTAAGAACAACCTGGTTTTAGAGACAGTGTTCTTCACGATGTTGCTCAACAGCAGTTCTATTTATCATTGTCCTTCTGTCAGCATGTGCTGCTGTTACTGGTGTATCAGTAAAAGAATGCAGTCAAGAGCTCGTGGAATAGTTAGAGCTGTTTTCCTTCCCAGACTTGAAAATACTACGTCAGCTTTGAATAAACTAGTCTTATACTGGAATTCCTCACATTTCTTATTTTCAGCAGCTTCCCGTGATTTTCAGCATTGCTATATCTCCACTTCATTGGAATTACAGGTGGAGGAAAAAATCCCCGGATTTAGGTATGCTTGCTACAACATCAAATTTAGACTGCTGCTCCACTATAAAGTTGAAGTGGGAAAGAAGCGCTAGTGTAATTTTGGGTTTTCCAGGGTTAGTTATGTCTCTCAGTTGTCAGGCTCTGACAGTCTCTTGCCTTTCTCTTCATTGCATTGCACTTCATCAAGCATTTGAAGAGTTTGCAACATCACTGGTGAAACAAGAGATGACCAACATGCCCCGTGGTGTGTATCATTCTGCCTTGAGAGGAGGAACCACACGCTCTGACCAGGGGAAGACAGTGTCAGGTGTTCCAAACTTCTTGCTAAAAATGTACGAGAGGAACAGACAGCCAGGCATGACACCAGGCCTTGCAGGTAAGCTGTCCCTTTCTTGAAGTTAGGCAGGTATTCATGCTTTGACCCAAAGATTTCTCTGAATCTATAGGTGAGTCGGTTTCAGAACAATGATGTCTTATGCCTCTTGGACATGCTTGCATATGCTTTTGAATTGTTGGCTTTATTAAGTTAACATTGCTTTGGGTTCTCCCCTGACTTTTGCAAGACTTCTGAACTATTAGTGCAAGTACTGGCATTGACCTTTCTTTTTCCCTTCCCTCCCACTTCAAGCTGGCATGTTGCTGTGTTATGACCTTCCAGTCCATATGGGCAAAGACGGCAAGCCTATTAATAGATTTCTGGCTAGCAGAGGGCGCAGTTTCCAGCAAATGTTGGTCGCCCTCATTCATGAGGTAAGTTGTTGCTGGCTTTTCTTCACTTTTCAAAAGTATTACACCTCCTTACCTTCCTTACTCCCTCATTTCTTTATGCTAATTAGCTATTGGTATCAGGTAGCAATGGCATGTACGAATGTATCATAATTGCCTGAGCTTCCTGTGAGGAATCCCAGAATCATCAAGTCCAACCATCAACCTAGCACTGTCGCGGTCACCAGGCCTCACTAACCTGAATTGAATGTGTGAATACTTTTTTTTTAAATGTTCACTGTTGAAGTGCCTCTTATAAAAATCAGAAGAACAAAGAGAAGGTGACCTTTGGCTTTATCTGCCTTGAAGACTATTATACCTACCTTATACATGTCGTGTGTAACCAGCTGTAGATGAATAGCAGGTCTGAACAATGATGGGACTCTGTGGAGAAACAATATCTACACTTTGCTAGGACTTCCTATTTTATTCTGTCTCTTAAGTGTTTCAGCTCCCTGACCTATTACACTTACACCACTGAGAACATGCAGTTACTTTTGATGTGGTGTTGGAAAAAGGGCATGAAATAAGCCCCAACTTAATCATTAAGGAAAATAAATTGCTTATAATTGAGTCTTTTAGAAAATTCAGAATTACCGTACTTTTATGGTTAGTAAGAAAGCTGATCTTTGAAAATTTTGAGCACCAGTAAAAAAAAAAAAATTATGTAGTTAAACTGGAACCAAGGACATAAGTGTTCCTTTCACACTTTTATGCCAATGAGAGCAGTTTTTACCGAAAGTGGAAGTGTGTTAAACTCTTTAGAAGCTCATAAAATAATTCTGTTAATACAGTCATTTTGTATTGCTGTAGAAGTTAATTACAAGCATCTGGGACAGTGATCTGGGTCCTGATTTTGTTTTGTGATTGTCACCCAACATATGCGAGGCTTACCTGCTCTGAAGTTCCTCTGTAATGCTAGTAAGATCACTGACACCAAACACCTTCTGTTAAGAAATAAGTGTAGCATGGTGTTTGAGTGGGAAGATTGTGAAAACCGGGTTTGGAGGGGTTTCTGTTTATAAACTGAAAGTCTGATGCAGAAAACATGCGTCTGCCATGGATAATGCGCAGGGGTTATGTTCTGATCTTGTGATGTATCTGCAAGGCTCTCTCTGGGCTTTGCTCTCAGGGCCTGTTTCCTGCATGTTCACACTATGTTTATACTAGTTAACTCTTGCAGTCTTTTTTGAAGCAAGCAAACCAGTTCCCTCTCTAACAAACCTGTCTACAGCAGAGTTTACCTGAAGTTCCCAGTCAAATGTTGGGAATGTGTGCCATACTGAAATTGGCTGCTTCTGCCTAGTGCAGTCTTCCCACTTCGTACCATCTCTCAAACATTTCCATGTGCTAGCATACACATCGAATCTTTACCTTCCATACAATATCGTAATCATTCTGATCCTTCAGGACTGAGAAGCCACAGAAAGTAATAATCATGTCTTGTGGCTACAGAAATACCACATGGACCTCAGTGGAAGTTAAACCAGATGGTACAAGGACAAAAGCCAGTCTTCACCCACTGGACTGGCGTATAGAAATCCATCCCTGGTGCTATGTTACAAAGTCAGTGTCAGCGAGATTATGAAGTACGTCGTATGTCAGGTTCTTCTCTCAAACTAGAAAAATAAAAAAACAAACATCACTCTTGAACACAGATCTCAAGGTATCTAATACCGTGCATGCAGATTTAATAGGTATTTTCCATCTTGACATCTTTACTGATAAAGAATGAAAGCAGAAACTGGAGATAATACCCCTCATCATCACAGGAGGGTAAATTAATGTTTTAGATTGTTTTCTAACTATTTGGATGTTCCAGTGGAGAGTACCAAGGGGAAGTCCACAGGGATATTTCATAGTGTGTCAAGGGAACAGATGTAGAGTAATGTGGTATTAATGAAGCAGGAGCTTCCATAGTATCCAGAAAGAAAACCTTTGTGGTTTATGTAATTTTTTCATTGAGTAGGACCTGGGTTCAGGACCAGAGGTTCTGGAGAAAAGCATATTTAATTGTGTTAGAATAAAAGGCATGTATGAAAGTTTTATATGAGTTGAATTACATTGGGCTAAGGATCAGTTCTAAACTACAATGTTATAAACATTTGCCTGTTACCCTGCTGAAACACCAAATAAAATTTCTGGAGAACAAAATATAAATTTACTTCTATGTACTAACAGTGACTATAAAATCCAGCAGCACATCAAAAATTGACTTTTTTTGTGCAAACAAGCTACCTTCATAGAAACACAGCCTTTAAATGCTTTGCTGGACAAAATATTGGGTTTTTATTGAATGTAGTGAAGTGGATAAAGTTAGTGAATATTATAATCCTGGTACAGTTTTGACTGCTCAGTCCTAACTAAGAAAATGGCAACTGGTGGACATTTTTAGAGACAAAATAAATGAATGTCTGATACCTTCCAAGTAATTTTATTTTCTTGATGTTTACATCAACCTCCCACCTTATTCAGAGCTTTGTGCTGAATTCAATGGCAACTTGAAGACTTGTTTTAAACAGAACACTTCTTGCTTTATTAAAAAGTAACTGTGTTAACTCATATCCACCCCACCCCCAATAAAAGAGTCAAAGCAGTAGCAAAAAAGTGTCATTCTGGTAATTTAAACCCCTTAAAAAAAACCTGCTTAATATGCTGTGTTGAACTCCGAAGAAATTACAAAAACACATTAATTCCTATAGCCACTGCAGGGAAAAGACAGATCTAGTTCCTACTAACCCAATTTCCTTCTACCAATACTGCTGTTTGGCAGCTTTATAGCTTAGGCTCTCTGGTTTTACTGTTAAACTCTGCTCCCCAGAAGAACACTGAGGACCTTGATAGATTATTAAATAGAGCTTGTTAACCTTGCTCTGAGAGGACATCAGAGTTACTGTAGTCACAGTGGTCAGAAGTTTTATAGACCATGGGTTTTCTTTTTTTTCTACAGCTGCCTAGGTCATACTGTACAAGAAGTCTCTGAGTTTATCACAGTCATCTGGCCTAGATTAGCTGATAATTACCTGTGACTGTTTTAGATTTTGGAACTAATTCTTCCTAGGAGTGCATAGGAATAATTTCTTACCAGATTCACTTACCTGTTTTGAAAATGAATGAGGATGAATAGTCACATATGTTCACATTATGTACCATAAGTTTTGGTGTTTCTCTTAATGTGTGTTTTGGGTTAAAGTAATTATCCATCTTTTTGTTCTCTAGTGGAGGTGAAGGCAACTGTTCATGCTACATGCAAAAAGCACAGAGGCAGACTGCTTTTGGCAGACTGATGTGGTAAATGGTGGCTTTGACAGTCTGAACTGGTGCAACTGTTTTTTAAATGAAGGAGGATGGTCTTGCCTTTGCATGTTTCTCAGTATTCAAGTGCTTTCTGTATGTTGGAAATAGCTCCAAGTTATTTTGCCCTAATGATGAGTCATATTTACAGGCACAGTTGTGAAGCTGGGTTCCAGTGGTGAGTTGTACAGTATTAAATACTCCTCTACAACTAATAATCATTTTAGGCATTCTGTATACTCATGGAAGAAGCATTCCCTGCTTTTTTTTTAAAATGTGCTCATTAGATGTGCTGTGATGACATGCACTTTTGAGAAGTCAAGTGGAAAGCTTCTTCTGTACATTTCTTTTCTCGTTTGGTTTTATTGTAATCAAGATATTCAAGAACTTATTTAAACCTTATACGTGAAGTACCTTAATAAGACAGTTGGATTTTCTGGAACAGAATTCACTGTAGTGTATTCTTCTTTTGGAGGAATTGATAAGCAGAGATGAGAGGGGTGTGTGAAGAAAATTTGGGCTTAAAAGAAAGGACTAGTGTTAATGTGTCATTTAAAGATGAGATTTCCTTCTTTACTGCAGGGCATATTTGTGCCCATTGGTGTAGGGCGGAGTAGGTAATCTCTCTTGGTTGGTATTTGTATAGAAGTATTAGTACTTACTCACAAGTCTTTAAAGTTCACTGCTAGTGGTGGGCATTAAGCTTTAACATTGTCGTTTGTTTCTTGTTACAAAATCCATGTAAAGAGAGAATATTTACTGCTTTATGTAGATCATGAGGGGCGTAAAATAGAGGTGATGAAGAAGGAAGACTTGGAAAAATAACTATACAAAGGCAGGTCTTTATCTTAGTTAGCCATTCTGCCTGTAGAAGCATCTAAGGTTTTCACAAACTATGAAGAAACGTTTGCCAGTGCTAAGTGTTGTGCTTATTGCCAGATACAGTCCACTGCTCCCTCGGGGTTCCATTATTCGTTGCACTACCTGGAGCAACCAATTTTGACTGGTAATGAAGTTGAAAGTAACAAGGTGTGGGTAAAATCAGAAAGCAGAATAAAGTACATTACCATTTTAGTTTCCTAGAGCCATGTGTAATGACCTGTGGGAATGAGTGAATGGTTGCCTGCGAATCACAGATTGGAGAACGTAGAATGTGTGTATGCTAGATTTCATGTAACCACTTCTGACCTTTTTGGTGTGTTGCACAGGTTAACATTCAACCTTCTGAATGGCACTCCTCCATGCTGCTGCCACAGTCCTGGTTAGGATTTATGAGTCGAACCTACAGTGCAGTCCTGCAGGTAATTTTGAGGTATATCATACTGTGCACGTTAATGCTTATTCAAGTGGTATGAGTTTTATTTTTACCAGCAAGAGCACTTGTACAAGTTACAAAAATATGAGAAAAAAATAGAACTTTAGGTGTTTAATAATAAAATTTATGAAAAGAGAACAAAAATGAGTCTTCGGTTAATGGCAGTACAATCTGGAGTACTTTGTAGAAGTGTAACTTCTGTTGGCAATTCAGGTTTGTGCAGCTTGTTCCTGTGTCAACTTGCATCATGTGTCATTTTTTAGAATTTTTAGAAGATGGAATTTTAGCTAGAGCTCTAATCTACTGCTTGGGTAGGAAGCTTATAACAGTAGTACCACTACTTTAGGTGGCAGAGGCTATTGAGGGATGATTCATTAAAAAGAACTTCCCTTAATCAGCAGGTAATGCTGTCACACTATAATAGGCTTGTCTTCCGATTTTTTCAACCTGGCTAATGATTAGCAAATATCTCAAATCCTCTCTTTTATTAGGTTAGCTGACCTGATACCCAGAGCAATGTAGTATCATTTGGTTTTTCAACAGGAAAATTATCTAAAAAAGTTTTAGCAAGTAGGTGCCTTCCAGAAGGCTCTCTTTGTGCTACTAGAAGGGCTTATTTGTTTGTATTTCCAGGCCACATCAGCTGCTTTCAGTGCAAACAGCTCAGGTTGCTGAGCGAATTCTAGAAGCTTTGACTGCTGTGCAGCAAAACATATGCTTCTGTCACATTTTCAAAACAAATTTTATGTTGGCTGTCAGCAAAATACCAGATTGTAACCTAAGCCAGTCCCATTACAAAGCAAGCAGCAGCTATTCAAATTGCAGTTTCAGGTCTTGGGGGGGGGACATTGTTGCTTGCATTTAATTACTTTCCTGTTTTGCTTCCCTTCCAAGGCAAGATTTCACAAGAAGCTTGGCATTTACCAGGCTTGTTTCTGAAGGATCTGTAGGATATCTTGCCATTTTACAGGAAAAACAGGCTATTTTTGTTTCTTCTTACTTACTCTTTATGCTTATATAGTACATTTCATCCAAGGTGGCCGAAAGGGACTACAATATGAGTAGTCTGGATAGTACATAATTCAGTATTTCTGAACAGCTATACCGCCTTCTCTTTAGTCAGTGTGTTGTATATGCTCCTTTAATCTTGGTGGAGAGTCACCTTTTTAGTGGTATCTGGATTTACAAGATTCATTGTACTGTATTCTCAGGTGGTTATGTACACCCAAACTACAACTGGTCAATGCGTGAAAAAACACAGCATATGTGCCTGTGTTTTTCACTGAAGGCTTAATAACCTACTAAGGAGCAGTAGCTGACAACCAAAACAAGTTGAGTTGTAGTTGTCTTGCATTGGTGATGGAATGTTAAAGCAGAGTTGGTTAATATGTTTAGGTAACAACTGTTAGAGGCCAGAATCCATATCACCCGTTTAAATGTACAGAAAGAATGGTGTAGGAGGTTACAGGGAGGTTGGAGTCATACAAAGGAAAGGGATGAGTAATTCTGCTTTAAGTAGTGCATCAAGAAAGTGATGTTTTGCTGTTAGAATTCATTTTAGCTGGCAGTCTTCTAAAGCGCATTCCATGCTTGTTGTACCCCTTCCCAAGGGAACTTGTCTCTGCACGTGCTAGATAGATGCCTCGGTATCCGTGACCATTTATGCCATCTGCAGCTTGTTTTTATCACTCAGAATAAAAAATGGTGAATTCTTTTCCTTAATGTACTGTATATTACAGTGAGAACCCAGCAGTAGAGATCACTTATGAAGTAGCCCTGAGGTTAAAAGCTACATGCGTTACATGAGTGTTCTCTGAAGAAATTTTATGATGATTGGCCTTGTAAGATCCACTTTTGACTTATTCTGCGTTTCTACAGGGGAGGCAGGCAGAGCTGGAGATGCAGTTAAAACATGGAAAAGAGGATCCTGAAGAAGTGCAGTACAAACAATTTACAGCCTGGCTGTGGTAAGGAAGTTCGTGTCTGGTCCTGGTCACTTGTAATGGCAAGCGAGGGGACAGAGGAGGGCAAGATTTCAAAGTTTAATTTTGCACATTTTGAAGACTGTATGAGCACTAAGAAAAAAAACCAAAACCCTAAAACAACAAGCAACCACCAAACCAAAAGTGACCCTGGTGGGGGAGGGAAGTGAAAAGAAAGACGACTGGGTAACTGTAAGTATTCCCATATGCACAGGTTCACAGGTACCTTCCCCTTTACAGAGCCTGAAAACTTTATAAGTTTATTTCCAGTGAGCAACTGGAAAGAACGGGAAAAAATGTTTGCTTTGTAGCATGTTAAAGCAGGATTATGCAAAGATAAAAATTTCCTTGTTGAGACTTTAATGAGCTGTCTCACTGAAGATGCCTTGGTACAAGAAGTGTAAACCATAGTACTGTGAATGTTGTAGTGGACTGACATACCTCAAGTTCATATGGTAAACTGGCAATGTTGAACTTGAGGACGTTGTTTAGAAGGAAGCACAATGATGCACATCCTAATCAATATTTAGCCAGGTACATGAATGGCCTGGAGAAGGTAGGAAATGAGACACTTCACAGAGAGAAAGAACTCCATATCCATGGACAGTATAAGTATCTGTTTCTGTGCTTGTTCATCAGTGTATTGGGAACAAAGTATGTACAAACAAAACTGAAATGTTCCTTGTTTCAATCAAAAAGGTATTACTAAGTCCCACTCAACAGGAATACAAAATTTGTGTCTATTTTATGGCAGCTAATTCTGGATTAGAGGTGTTCATCGTAAGATCCAGAATGATATGGTATTGTAGAAAAGATTCTTTATGTGTTAGTGGCCTGATCCCTTTCTTGATAGGGTATAAGAATGCCAGTAGCAATGCTGCTTTTGTACATTCTGTAGGTTCTCTTTTGTAGGTTCTCCTAAAACAATTTTTGCTCTGTATTTCCTAAATAGTGTTAATGTAAGCTATGTCAGAAATGAAGAGAATTCCCTTTAACAGGAAAGAAATCAAAGCACTAAGTGAACTGGGAGCTGAGTATTAGATTTTGTTTCTTTTCCAGTTCCCACTTAATTGCTTAGTGCTTCAGGGCTCTAACTTCAGTACTTATTAAGCAATTCTGTTGCCCACTGGGTTTAACCTAATTGTGGAACAATTTGATATAAACTTTAGTGTTAATGCTTTATTGTATAAGTAGTGTGCAATTCTGCATTGGTATTTATCAAGTTGTAAATGCTTCTAGTGTGGGTAGGTTTGATGCTGTGCGAAAGCAGTATGGTTATAAAGGAATGCCTGGGTAGGTTTCTTTGAAAGGGGGTACAAGATACAGCCCTGTTTTAAGAGGCATGCATCTTCAGTCTTGTAATCACGTGTTACAAAACTGTGATTGGAGAGTTGTCTTTTTCTGTATGACATTTGTGGCCATGGTAGTATTGTATGTTGTACTATAGAGGATCTCTCTCCTTGCCTATACCTGCCAATGTAGGAGATTCATTGCACCTCTGCTTCTGTCTCTATATGACTTCAAAACTAAACAGCTGCAAGCAAGTAGCCTATTATAAATCAACTACAGTAGCATGAAAGAAATTGTAACTACTCCTATGGCTTTCATTTAATACGTTCAGGTTATTACATACCTAATAGCCTAACTGCCCATAGAGATTTCTAAAATACAGTTAGTGTTGAGTAAATTGTAATGGTTGACCATTGTAAAACATTCAGATTTTATTATGCTAGGACATAGCACAGTAATCTGGAAATTTATGTGTTTGATATGCTCCAAAATCAGATTTATGGCTATTGCATGAACCAGCATTTTACAAAAAATCAAATAAGAGCCCTTTATAAACACTGGGAGTGCACATGAGAATAAAGAAATGTTGGATGGTACATCAGTATTTTTACAGATTAAATGCTTGTAATTCTTTTGCGCTAAGTGTTCTGATAGATAGCTGATTGTTAACCTAGAATGGATACATGTAAGTCATAAGTGGAAGTTAGCTAAGTTCATATATAGTATAGTGAACTATAGTGGTGTAAATTCTTTCTGTTCTGTTGCAGGGTCAGAGACATGTTGACCGATGTCATCAAAGGTGCTTCCAAGTAAGAACTGCTAAATTATTGTGGATTGGTTTTACCCCCGTGGTTTCAATGAAGAGTGAGCCACTGCTCTTTTTCCTCCTGGATCTTGATATGACGATGATTTTTAACTTCATGAAATTTAAAGCATCCAGCTTTCATGAGTTGGTAGATTTAGAAGTTTCTCTGTGTTTGAGGTACATCATGAAATGTAGCTTTTTAGGAGTTCTTGATGAAAAAGAACAAAGGTTCCATATATAAATTAGGGAATTATTTAAGGTGAGAGATCCTGAGAGACTTGAAAACACTAAAGTACCTAGCTGAAATTATTTGTAGGTATCTGTTATCTGAAAGGAAATAGTTTCAGTGTTCCAAACAACAACATTCCACCAAGACTCATGTGTCTTATTTTAAAAATTAGAACAGAAATCCTGAGAATACTTTTTTGTGATAATGAGGTCTTTGGATCTGGAACACATTCCCAAAATTGCAGTATAGGTGTATTTTTACAGCAGCAGTCGAAGTTTCTAGAAATGGAAGACTGATGAAAAGATGTACTGATCTGTAGGGGGTCTAGTACAGTTGTATTGTTCAGCTGCTTTTGTTAAATTGGAGTATGTTTTGCTAGGAATGACAGGGATATGAATGTATATCTTTTTATGAAACCGAACACAGTTATATTCTTTCTGTTTTGTTGATGGCAGATTTTCTTTCTTGAGTTCCTTAAAGGTTTGCACTGTTGTAGAAGATAGTACTCTTTGAAACCTATCATTTATTATGATGTTTTTGTAGCAGAGGGAAATAAATCAGAACTTTTTTTTTTTTAAGCTTATTATTTCAAGGATAGCTGCTCTGCAAAATCTCCTGATGCTGTTGCAGTGAAGTGACACCTGCCTCTCTAGCATTCCCCATTTGAAGAGATTTTTGGTGTGCCCTCTGTAGAGATGGTACTAGCTAAGAAAACTGGTGCATTTCTGTGAGTGCTGCTTGCTCTGCAGGGTAGCAATCCTCGTTACAGTAGAAGAAAGCTTCTGGTTTCTTACAGCTTTGTGTGTGCTTGGCTTTGTATAACAGAGAGACAAATAAAAAAAAAAGACTGAAACACTTCTCTCCCCATTCTTCTTTAATTCCTGAAGACTAAATGCAATAGATTTTTGCTGAGCTAGAAGACAGTCCAATGAAGTTTCTAGGTTCAAAGGCCTGCCCTCCTGGACCACCTGTAGCATAACTTTTCTGCTCTGAGATATGTGTTTTTACTAGCATCTCTATTACATATTTTAACTGTTTGCCTCTTTCTCTGCAGGGACAGTCCAGTGGTGAAAGGAAACTCTATTTTTGCTTTAACTAGTCTTGCAGTTGCTGTAGCTAAATATGAAAGCAGCCTTTCCTCAGACACTGAAGGGGTGCCTGAGGTGAGTCAATTTGCGAGAGGTTCCCTATCTTAGTGGGACATAATGAAGTAATATGACCAGGTGTTTGGAGGGCTGGGAAGTGGATGTGAAGTACTTCGCGTTTTCAAGTTCAAATTTCTCCCTGCTCAGTGAATGCCATCTGGTAGCTGCTGTGTGATCTATACAAAAGCAGGCAGAGTGTCAATGTGCTTTATCACAAGACTCATAATGACTAACTCATTTGTTTGTTGATTTTGACAGATGAGATAGAGGTCGTTCTGTGGACACTGAAAACCCAACCAACCTCTTTTCTTATAATATTTGGTTTCACTGAATGATACTTAATTAAAAGTAGTGTCTGGACAGTCAGCATTGACAAGTAAATCATGCTGCTTATAGTACATAGAAATGACAAAATAGCCTCATTCACAATGGATTACAGCTGGAACATCAGCAGCTGAGCTTCTGTTTATGTAGAACTTGATTTAAGAAAAAAAAAAGATGAATATTTGGATTTGATTTTTACAGACTGAACCAGATTTTATTCCCATGAAACACTGGATTTCTATGGTCACAGAAACCCTCTTGAGTATTGTGAATAGTCGCTACCAGCCTAAAGGTCAAGTCTTCCCATGGTTCTACCAGGTACGTGTTGTGGTATTAGAGACAAGACAGTATATCTGTATTTCATACCTGGAGTTCTTATCAAGATGTTTCCTGCTTCTCTTTGAGCTGTAGTAGTTGTAATACAGTAAAATCAAAACTTTTCTTGCTCTTGTTCTTTTTCTTTCGATGCTTGTATTTGTGGTTGCTTTAAGTTTTTGTCTTTATTACCAAAATGGTAAAAACCACATGTAATGAATGAAGGAAAATTTAAAACCACAAACTCCCCTTCTAACCTAGGATTTTCGACATGTATATGCAAAGCAAAACCTTCTAACATGAACAGTCTCTCCTCAGACCCCCCTGTCCAACTCCCGAAGGATTCTCACACCATTTCTCAGGACTCTGAAGTGCATACTTTCTGAAAATCTAGTAGTTATGGAGTGGGTGATTCTTATTTTACAATATCTTTTCAACTCCTTAGGGACAGTAGAAGTTGCATCATATGTGCTTGCAGTGTAATAACCAGCCTGAAATTCTCATGCCATTTAAGTGTTAGGCAGTTCTTGAGTAGGACCTAGAGATGGACTGCAAGCTCAGTATAGACCTTAAAGAATAGGTATTGCTAACTCTTTACTTTTTAATGGCCAGACTTCGCGAACGAAAAACCGGGGAAGGTCTTTTACACCTTCCAGCCTGCGCATTGGATTTTTTAGGTGAGTTACAGTGTGTGCAGAACTGAGCCCACCCTTTAATCCTAAGGTTCATCTGGCGGGGCCAAGCAAGCTTGGATGGTGGCAGTGAGGTCCTCAGGACGTAGATGGATCGCCTTACAGGGCTAATGGGCTCCATCTGCCCGGGGAGTGGCCCTGATCAGGAATCGAACCCGGGTCTCGGCGGTGACAGCACCGCGTCTTAACCACTACTACCTGTGGCCACATGACCAGGTTGGAGTTTGTTTGTGTCATAGATGCAGAAGAGAACTTGGATTTTACAAGGCTAAATAACAGCCTGCTAGTCTATCATGATGATTTTTAACCAGAACTTCAGTAACTGCATTCAGTTACTATATTCAGTCCAGTAGTGAGATTTTAACATCAAAAGGTGAAAATTACTGATGGAACTGAGTTAGCTCTGGCGTGTGACCCCCTGTCATCACCGAAAGGGGACAGAGATCACCAAATAAATGACTGCTAGATTGTTTGGGCATAAGAAGATTCAGCACTTGATTAGCATGAGCGGTTCTTGACCAATTGTTTTGTGATTCCTGCCTTTGAAAATTATGCTGTTTAAAAATGGGATTTTGAGGTGGAAAAATGTGGTGATGTTTCATTTCTAAAATCCATTCTTTTAAAAAAATAAATCTTAGAATTTTACAAGCATAAGCACACGATAGAAATCATTGTCTTGTGGAGTGCCTTACATCCTGATGGGATATTTTTCCTTTCCAAGTTGCACGCAGAAGATGATAAATAAACGTTAGGCTCTCACAGTCAGTCCATTACTTTATAAGTAGAGGCAGTTCTGTGGACTTTACCTTTCAAATGGAAAGAAAAGGGATATTTCTTCTAGAAAACATTTCTACTGGTTATCATAGAGTCACAGGATAGATAAGGTTGCAAAGGACCACAGTGGGTCATCTGGTCCAACCTCCCTGCTCAAGCAGGGTCACCCTAGAACGCGTGGCACAAGATTGCATCCAGATGGTTCTTGAATATCTCTAGTGAGGAGACTAGACAACCTCTCTGGCCAGTCTGTTCAGTGCAAAGTCACCTACACCATAAAGTTCTTCCTCATGTTCAGGTGGAACTTCCGGTACATCAGTTTCTGCTCATTGCCTCTTGTCCCGTTGCTTGGCACCACCAGGAAGATCCTGGGTTCAACCTCCTGAAAAGCTTCCTTCAGATACTGATAGACACGAAAGAGATCCCCTCTCAGTCAGCTCTTCGTAAGTCTGAACAGGCCCATCTCCCTTCCTCATAACAGTCCTTTAATCATCTTTGTCCTCCTCTGCTGGATCTGCTTCAGGAGCTCCATGTGTCTCTTTTTCTGAGGAGCCGAGAACTGGACCCTCTGAGATCTACTGTTCAGCAAGTTTCCAATCCACCTCACTGTCCACTCATCCATTCCACACTTCCTGAGTTTGCCTGTGAGGATGTTGTGAGAGACAGTGTTGAAGGCCTTGCTAAAGTCAATGTAGACAATATCCACTGCTCTTCCTCATACATCCAAGTAATTGTCCCATCATAGAAGGCAACCACATTGGTCAAGCATGATTTACCTTCAGTGAATCCATGGTGACTACTCCTGATCATCTTTTTGTCATGCATGTGGATAGGGATGGCCTCCAGAATGAGGCTCTCCATCATCAGGCCAGGGGTTGAGGTGAGGCTGACTGGCTATTGGTTCCCTGGGTCCTCCTTCTTGCCTTTTTTGAAGATCAGGGTGACATTTGCTTTCTTCCAGTCCACAGGAACCTCTCCGAATCACCACAACGTTTCAAAGATGACCATGAGCAGCCCAGCTGGGTGTCCATTAGCTCTCTCAGCACTTGTGGATGCATCCTGTCAGGGCCCATGGACTTGTGGATGACAAGATTGCCTAGGTGTTTTCTAACCCAGTCCTCCTTGTCCAAGTGCGGTTGGTCTTCCTTTCAACATTCCTTTACACCAGTGTCCTGGATCAGAGATTCCTGAGGACTGGTCTTGTCAGTGAAGACTGATGCAAAGAAGGCATTCAGTAATTCTGCCTTACCTGTATCCTGTGTTACCAGGGTCCCCACTCCATTTAGAAGCAGGCCCATGTTATGCTTAGTTTTGCTCTTATTATTGATGGATTTGAAGAAGCTGTTCTTGTTGTCCTTGACATCCTCAGCCAGATTTATTTCCAGATGGGCCTTGGCCTTTTTTTTCTCATTTCTAGTTATTCTGACAACCTCTCTATATTCATTCCAAGTGGCTTGGCCCTGCTTCTTGCATGCATGCAGGTCTCTTACCCCCTTTGTGTGATTTCTTGCATTGGGATGCATCGCTCTTGAGGACTTGCAAGGCCTTATGATGTTTTGTCATTCTAGGTGTGATGCATTTAAGTTAGTACTTTTTCCAACTTTCTAAATTCTTGGTGTGTTATACTTAAATAACACATGATATTAAAATAACATATAATAACAAATGAATATCATGGCTAGTTTTTGTTTGCTCTTCTGATAATGCTGCTGGATATTTTAACAGGGTGGGTGAAAACTAATGTAGACCAAAGCATTTAGGTGTTATAGTTGCATAGTCTTATCATTTGATTGGTTTCATACTTAGCAAACTTATTTATACTTAGAAATTGTATTCTAAGTTGCCCTAGTTTTAAGCTGCTTAGAAGGTAAGCCAAATGGAAAAGTTACAATTGGCAGTTTAATGAAATACTATTTATTGCAAGATTGAATACATTTGTGCTGCTTTTTCGCTCTACAGGTATTTGTTGTAAGGTGCTGAGTGTTACTACCTGGAAAGGAATTTTATTTCTTTCCCTCAAGAGGGAAGGAAAAAAAAGTCTTTTTTGTGTTTTTTTTTTTCCTAGAAATCCTATTCAGGTGAAAATACTGCTAGTATTATAGCTCGTTCCTGTGCAGCCACAGCTTTGTCTCTCCTGGTGCCTGTTTTTATCGTATCATGCAAGGAGAAGGTTGAGGAGGTCCTGAATACGTTGACTGACAGGTTACCTGGGAAACCAAATGCTGATGAGTCTCAAGCTGTTCAAATCCACATGGGTCTTGGTTTGGGGATGTTTATTGCACGTTTGTATGATGAAAAAGTCAGGTAAGGATTACTGTGTGTAATGTAGTTGTGCAAATAACTTCCTTTTTTCTCCATGTGGCCTGAAGTTCTGAGGAATTAAAGTATTTACAAGTCATAGGCAAATGATTCTTAAGGGGCTTTGCGATGTTTTTTAAAAGATACTTCACGCCTTGCCAGAGCTGTCTGAGTATTTTGTCATTCTTTCAGGATGAATGATTGATTTTCATAAGGTAAATGTTCAAAGCAGTCAGTTAGAAGAGCCACACATATAGTTTTAAATGGGACTAGCTGCCCTAGAAGATTTAATTGTAAAATAATTCATAGTTGTCATTGGTTTCTTTTAAAGTGGTGCTCTGGACACTGGATAGTATCCACTTACACTGTAAGTGAGGATGGAGCTACAACAGAAGTAGCATAATGGACTGTCTTTAAAACATGCTGCTACAGCTATGTAGGCAGCAAAGAGATGTTTTGCACTTGGTAGAAAATGGCTTTATACTCCTCCAGTTTCTTGATTTCTAGGGATCCTGTCTTCCTAGATACCCATAATAAATGTTTAATTGGTGCACAAGCACAGGTATCAAACGGATTTGACTGGCAGTTGCTTGGTGAAGCTCATGTTTCCAAGGCACCTGCTTTTGAAATACTGTGCAGCATTGCTCAGTTATAATCTTCATGCTTTAGTGTCTACATGCCTTGCTGCCACTGACTCAGCCACATAATTTGGGAGTGGACTATCTCTGGATCATTAATCAGTGGTGACAGCTGAGCTACACACAAGCATTAAAAGGCTCTTAAAGAGAATAACGTTAGATCAGCGTGGTATTTTGGAGTATGTGTATCTTTATTTTGAGGGGTTGGGTGAATACATTTATCTAACCATTTCTTACAGACTTTTTGCTCTTCCACTGTCCTGTATAATTTGAAAGCTTAATCTCGAACATTCTTCAAAGCATTGACTTGCAACAGCAGAACTCATAGGGATGTTGCTGTAGATAATATCAGGTCATAGGTTAGTTTCCATTAAGAATGTCTGTTCATTAACAAAACTGTGTACATATTTTAGAAGAAGGGAGTCTTTGACATCTTTGGAGTGAGATGTAAATGCTTCATTTTTTTATCAATAAGTTAGGCAATGAGATGGAGAGAGATTTACAGAACTCATAGTTTAAAATGTCATGAATTTTCAGCTTATAAATTATCTCAGGTCTAGCTGAGATCATGTTTTATCAGTATCTTCCTCCCATTGTCAGGCATTGGATTTTTTGGGGGTTTGTTTCTGTTTTGTTTTGGTTTTTAGTGATATACCTGGTCAACAGATGAACTTGGTTCTGATGAAATCCCTGGATATGCTGGAGGACTGCTGCTTTAACACCAATCTGGAGTACAAGTGAGTTTCCTTTATTACTTATGGAACTTTATTTTGAGCTCCACCTTTTTAACTCATGCTTTTATTCTTTAATTCTGCACAGAAGAGTATAAGGGTAGAATAAGGAGACAGCCTGTTTTCAGTACTTTCATAGAATCACCAACTCATACAGTCTGGAAAGGACCTTTGGAAGCCCACTTGACTCAGTCGTGGACTTGGGCTCCGTTGCCCAATACTTTACAGTCAGGGTTTGAAATCCCCAAGGTTGGAGATCATGCCTCTGGACCCTGGCTCTGCTTTTGGACTGCCCTTATCTCCATGTGATGTTTCAGCTTGTGCCCACTGCTTTTTTGCCTCCCACCATGTAAGAGCCCAGATACATAGCCTCATTTTTTTCCTGTCATTGCTTGAGATGCTACTGGGTGCCCCTCAAGCCATCCCCTTTCTGTAGTCCTCTCTGTGGGACCCCAGCTGTGGTCCCACAACCTCTGTTCACAAGGCAGGAGCTGCAGCCTAGCTGCCTCTGTAGCCTCCCATGAACTTTTTCCAGTTTTGTTGGTGTCTTTCTTGCTTTCAGAGTGGTAGTCTATGTGTGTTAGCAAAGAGCAGAGGAGAGGGGTCATCCTTCCCCCAGCTCTTATGACTGTGTCCTGCTCATGCTGCCTGTGCACTGTTGGCCCTCATCACTGGGTGCGTGTTTGGCTCTGACTCAGCTTGCTGCCCACCAGTGCCCAAGGCTTGTCCCCAAGAGCTGATACATAGCCACTCTGGTCCCAGCCTGTCTGTTTCCATGAGCAGGACTCTAACTTGATGCTTGTTGAAAGTCAGAATGTTCTGCTGCTAGATTCCTCTGTGTACCATTTCTTCTAAGTGAGTGTGTCCATAAATAAATATATATAAGAAACACTTCATGTGTGAACATGCATGTCTGTGTATATGTGCATGTATCAACACACACAGAGGTTTTTCCATACAGTCCCTAGTGAGACATGAAAAGAAGTAATGCCTACCACTGCTAATCTCTGCCAACCCACAAGTAAAAACCTTGGGCATGTATAGAGAACCACACAGTCTTGCTCACAGACAGTGGGAAGATGCCACCAATTCTAGGGGTAAGGTTGCTCATCTTATCCACATATGTTCATTAATGAAAGATTTTTTGAAAGTCCTTCCTTGGTGCTCTTGGTTACCAAGGTGTTCAATGATGTCTCACTGCTTTTATGCTGGAGTGGAATGTTCATGTGTGTACAATGTGAGTGTACATGTGTGTGAGCTTCAGGAGCAGCTGCCTCATGTGGCAAGTTTATCTGGGAGAGCCAGCCCATTTATTTAACACCTGTGGATGGCATGTTTAATACTGAGTAAAACAAATATATTTGATTAAATATATTTGATTAAACCAACTGCCCCCAGCGGGAGGCAGGGCTCCCAGCACCCCGGTGCTCTGGCAGTATAAAACTCAGAATGTGCTGGGAAATCTGAGATACCATGTGGATAAAATGCACTTAAATACTCATTTTATGTAGTTCACAAACAAGGTGGCCAAGTGAAAGTAATTGTTAGTTTAAAAAAGGGGAGCAGAATGGGTGAAGTTTTAGTCTTGCTTTAGTTCCCACTTACGTTTGAGTCTCTATTAATAGAGTCAGTAATATAAAATTATGTAGCTCTAATGAGAAATTCCATCTTCTTTCTGTGTAGTTTTGTCAACAAGCAGTAGTGTAAACTTGGGTATAGAACTCTTGTGTGTAAGTCATATCCTTATTTTTGTTGGCTGTTCGTGAATTCAGATACACAAGTTACTAATAAAGGTTTGTTTGATTTTCTTTGCTGGAAAAAGATGCTACTGCCAAGACAGCACTCCAGGTCTTCTAGCCATACTCAGTCATCTTCATCTGCAGTTGCTGTAAAACATTAGCTTATAAAAGTGACTGAAGTTATTCTCAGAAGTTCCTTTTTTACCTAGCTGAGTAAAAGCAGTAACTCTTTCCATTTTTAAGTTGGAGAGGAGAAGCTTAGAAGAATGCCTAAGATCCTAGCCACATTCATTTGACTGCTCACTGCCCACTACAAGCATTGTCAGGGAGATGTGTGGGGGAAAAAAATTATCTCCGGATAAGAGTTGTTTCTTTGAGCTATTGTGGGTGTATACCAGTGAGAGATCACTGTCAGAGGAGTCTGGTATGCTTTAGTATCTCATGATGGCAGTCAGAACTGTTTGGGAGTATTCTGACAAAACTGATGACTTGGAACTTGCTATGGGTACACAGGTGCAGAATTTAATGAGTTCTCTGTTCCAGAATGGAATTTCTGGACAAATCTGATAAAGAAGCAGAGCCTATGAAGCCGTTTGTGCCAGATGCCCTTTTAAATTATATGCTTTGAAGCTATGTTCTTGTTGCAGTTTTAAGTATCCACAGCATCAGTTAGTTGTGCTAGTTATGCCTGTCCTGATGAAGCTGATCCACTGTTGCATATGCATATGAAACAAGCTCTTGTAGGAGTCTGACAGCACCAGATTCTAATACAGCCAGTGAATCTGCAATTAGTATGTTTAACAGGGATATCATACTTTATACAATCAGGATAAATCACACTTAAAAGGTTGGATCCATACTTGCCTCGTAGTAGCTGATGTAGTTGTTGGGGCTATTGGTTCTTCAGGGGCAGAAGGAATAATGAGGCTGTATGTGTAGGATTTGTTATTTAAATATACATTTTCTTCTTACGCTGTTCTTTCATCCTTTGTTTCCCAAAAAGCATGTGTGAAATAAAAATCATCTGTAAAATTGACTGTGGTAAGTAATTATACACAGGCCTAGTAATCAAGCGAGGCCAAGAGGTGTTCTTACTGTATTGGGGTTTAAAGAGAGTGCAGAGCAGCCAAAACATACCTAATTCTTTTTTCTTTTGTTTTCTCTTAAAGCACTGGATGTATTTTAGGAGTAGGACTTGTTCTTTCATTCATGAGCCACAGTAGCCAAACAGAATCGCGAGTGCACGTTTCCGCTTCATTGCGAAAACTCTGCAAATGCCTGGACAGCAGTGGGGACCAAAGCAGATGGGTCCAGGAGGTATGAGCTCTTTTAACACAATATTTAAGTCTTCCTTTTACTTTGTTGCCTCCTTTAATAACTTTAGTCTTTCTACTGGAGCTTTTTCTATCTGTAGTACTGGAATGCTTGCTTTCTGTTTTTTCTTTCACAGTATGTGGGTTTATATCTGCTGAAAAAACAGTAATAATAATAATAAAATAACCTGCAATTCTACACAGACATTAAGAAACTGCCTGAAAAGCTAACAGACATAATCCTTTGAAGGGCTTCATTAATTCCTTAACC
This sequence comes from Myiotriccus ornatus, assembly GCA_036023395.1. Lineage (NCBI taxonomy): Eukaryota > Metazoa > Chordata > Aves > Passeriformes > Tyrannidae > Myiotriccus > Myiotriccus ornatus. Next base: position 38,409,757 of record JAYRBT010000093.1, on the reverse strand, counting down.
CTAAATTAAATTGTTGAAAGTTGGGTCCTGAATAACTGTGGATAGGGGTCTCTTATCTGCAGTAGTTTACTGCTCATCTGATCTACTAGAAATGACAGCATATTACTCTCAGAGAGAACTTTAATGCTGATACTTCCTCCTTCAATATGTCTTCTATATCCTTCTTTGAAAGCTGCTGTCACTAGCTAATGTGACTCTTTTACCTGTGCTTGCTGCTATGGCCCCATTTGCTGTTGTCTTTGTAAATAAGTTTTGAAGACTTAAACTTAGTTCTGCTAAGTTTGAACATGCATTTCAGGTTTTTTTTTCCCCAGGATATATCCTGTAAGTCTTGATACAGTCCAGGCACTTAGCCTATAACATTGCGGAGGTAGAGCTTGAGAATGAAAGCTGGTGAAATTGAAGAGTTTGCAACAAAAACCAGTCAGAACAAGCAGGTGTTTTGCACCAAAAGGCAACCCTGTCTGTACGCGATGTATGTAAGCCCTCAGGAGCTGAACAGCTGAGTTGCATAATCCTCTGTTTTTTCTAAGGGAGTTAATAGAGATTGATAATATTATTCTCTTTCTGCTGTTAGTATTATTCTGAAAGCCCTTTGTTAAAGGTCTTCTTTGATTTTTATTTTTGTGGCAGCACGTATGTGTTGGGATTAGCCATTTGCAGTTTATGGTTCACACATGGCTTACAAAATGGCTTACAGCTATGAAATAATGTATCTGTCCCCAGAGATCTTCAAATGCATTACTGAGCTTAGACTGAGTTCAGTACAGCAACTTCTGAGATAAAAGGTAGCAGCTGTTTAACATCATTGGATAGTTTGGGATGAGAAGCAAAACCTACCCTTTCCACTTAAGATCTCCATAAGGAGTTGTACAGATAATTACATGAGTAAAGCTTGACCAGCACCCTAGGATGAATGCTACTATATTTATGAGATGCACAAGAGGCTCTTTCAGAGCTATAAGTGATTGGGATATAGTCCTGTACTTGAGAGGTAATTTTGGCCTGCTGTAGAAAGAGGCGCAATCTGAGCATTACTGCTCCAAGTCAAATTGTTGTCAATCCTGCACAGTAGGTAGGTGCTCTCTACTTTCCCTATAGTCATGTGTTCTGCTGCTGCTTAATTTTGGTACAGAGGAGGTTAAACAGTTGACACACTTGCCTTGTTACCTTGTTGAGAGTTCAGTGTTCGTTTCCTTATTCTCCGTAACTAAGGCAGAAAAAGAGAAAAGCAGCACTGCTAGTGCATCCCTCTGCAAGGACAGAAGGCTAGTGTTGTGGGCTATGTGTGAGAGACAGTTCTACTGTGGGCTCATTTTCTGGCCTGGTGGACCTGATTGTAGCCCTTATGGGATCACAGAATGCTGAGTATGCTTGCATAAATAATGATCAGCTACTTGCTTTGAGGAGAATATCTACATTTGTGGGGGAAGTCAGAAGTTGGACCTCTGTAAAATCAGAAGTACATCCAACCTTTAGTTGTATTTGTTTAACATAAACATTAATGAAGAATCTTTCAAGGAAGGAATAAATATTGGAAAGTATAAATTGACAAAGTTATGTCTTCTTATCATGCTGGAAGGTTATTTATTGGGAATGTTGCTACAGTGAATTTGATTAGACACTGGTTAATAGAATTAAATCTTTTTCAGGTGCTTGCCTATTCAGTGGCCTGTTCCTGTGTCTCTGCCTTCAGTGTTGGAATCATAGAAGCAGCTGAGGCTGAGGAGGCCATGAGCAAGCTACGGACCTTAGCAGAAAATAATCAGCAGGTGCTTGGGTTTTGCTTCAGTTCTGTTTTTCTCTTGTCTATTTAATATTGGATTCTGCTGTAATTCAAGAAAATATGTTGATCCACTTTCACCATTAACTAGTGTTGAGTGTGTTGTGCATATGATGCAATTACCAAGGCTACCAGTTGATTCACTGATGTGTTGTCTACAGGCATATAGCAATTACCAGATAGTGAAATAAAGGCAGGTTTTATGTGTTTGATTGCATTTAAAAGGGAAATTGGTGCTTTTGAGTTCTTCATGTCTTTAGTCCCTTCATCCTGCCAATTTTTGTCTCTTTTATGGCATGTTTCTTCAAAATCTTTTTCTTGGCAGGAAAACACGTCAGCTGTGCTCTTCTGAATTTTTGCTTTCCCTTAGCCTCCAGACAATACATCGTAACCTTAGCCACAGCTAAGGTGTATGTTTCCAGGTGTATGTTTCATCCCTAGTGTCCTAGGGTACCCCCAAAAAATGCCAAAAATAATCTCTATATTTTAGTGCAGGTTCTTTTCTGTTAAATGTTTGCCAGGAAGAAATGGAGCTAGGAAGAGATAAACGTGAATCAAAGCCTGGTATTGCACTAATCAGCTGTTCAGGGTGTTTATCTGAAAAACGGGAAGTCAGAACAAGCTATCTGTGCTACAGCTTTTTATCGCCGTATCAGGTAGTTTGCTCTAAAGTAAAGGCTCTGTATGCCAAAGATCAGTATTTAATCTCAGAAAATCTCATGACACTTGACATGAGAAAACACTTGAAATAAGCAAGTAATCCAGTATTTTGGACAATGACATTGCTTCTAATTATTGGGAAATAATAAATATTTAACTAATGTTTCCATAATATATGTTAAAAAGAATCCTTTGGAAGATCTGGTTTTTAATGTGTCCTTCTCATCTTACAGACCTACAGTTTAGCTTTAGCTTTAGGTGTAATAGTACATGGATTGTCATCTTGTGGTCATGGGAAAGCTGAAGATCTGAGTAACAGACTAATGCCAACCTGGATGAAAATTGTGCTTGCAGAGGTAAAGGAGTTTTAATTAATATCCTGGGGTTTGTACTTGTTGCTTTAGGTTGGGTTTTGTTTGTTTGTTTGGAGGGACCAGTGTGTCATTTAAAATTAACAGTAGGGACATAATTTTCTTTGTTCTGCAAGAGTGATGCTATGAAAAGTTATTACTATCTAAACATACTGTTTAATTGATATTTGAAAGCAAAAATACATCTTTGGGCTCTTTGCTAAAGGAAGGAAAAAACCTGTTTCTCTTATGCTCAGGTGGTTTATGAGAAATGCTTATCTCAATGAGATCTTTATTTGGACGTTTTTACTAATTTTGAACAATGTCCAAGGATAAAATCTAAATTGTTAAATGAAATTTTTTTGTGAAATTAGGTGGTGCTTGTCAAAATTAAATTTAAAGAATGATGATTATAATGTTTTAGTTGTTACATAAATTTTAATTTATCTTGTTAGAAAAGTCAGGTGTTTAAAATCAAACTCCAAACTTACACATTAAAATTGCAGCTGAAGGTAAGTATCAATAAAGAAACAGTGTTTTAGAGTTGAATTGCACTGGTGTGTTTCGTGGAATGCAGTTTGTGCCAAGAAAAAATGTAATTTGTCAATCCATGGTAATTTCAGATCTGGGGGAGTGAGAGGGAAGCTCCGTATAAAGCCTTCATTCATCAAGAGAGGGATGAATATTATCTACCATGCTGGAGTCACCTGAGAAGGCTGTTCGGATGAGAGATGTACAATAGTTGTGGGTTTTAAGTTGGAAGAAACAAGTATTTTGTCCCGCAGCAGTGTTGTGCGATCACAATGACTCACTAGTCCTGAATTATTCTTCCAGGGTTCTCCAACAATGGAGCGTCTGGCTGCCGTCAGTGGGCTGGTTGCACTGGTGGGCTCTGAAGGAGGCATGATACAGGTGAGAACATGCAAGCAAATGGTACCTTAATTTCATGGAGAAGTTTGGCTTGCAGACAAGATGGAATGCATCTTCTCCATTCTTACAGGAGTGGTTATATACCAGGATATCACATTTTTGCAATAATTCATGGTGGGTATGAACCAAGTGATATTGAATTGCAGTTGTAAAATTGGGTGTGTTCCATTTTCCCATCATATGGCCCATGTGCATTGCCACTGGGGAAAACTTTCCAGCCATGTAAGCTTTCTCCTTTTCTCTTCCACTCCCCCACAAAAAGGCATGTGTGCAAATGTAATCTGTCTTTTCAGGACCTGTTCTCTGTTTTGTTGCTTCTTTTTTTTTTTTTTATTATAAAAACACTTTTTTTTTGTTTGGCAGCTGAAATCTGAGAGCGTGCAGTCCTCACAATTTCAAAGTAAGCTGAATGAAGTCATCAGAGCTCTTACACAGGTAAGAAGGTGGCCTCTCTTTCATGCTTTGGATAATGCACTAGTGTACTGTAACACCTTGAACAAACAAGTCAAATATATTTGAAGAAACTACGTAATGTCTGTGTCCAGCTTGAATGAGGCAGTGTAGGACAATTTGTCCAACTAGTGGTTTCTTGTCTCAACAGATAATCAGTTTCTCAGGACAAGTTGGCCTTCAGACAAATGCAGCAAGACTTTTGGGACGCCTTCACATGTCCTGTTTGTCTTCTACCCAGAACAGGGCATCTGGTAAGATGCTTTATTATTGATCCTTAAAGAGGATGTAGAAATAGCTCATCACTAAAAAGACATCAAGGGACACGTTACAGGCTCGAATGGCAGCCCTGTTTAATAACATGACAGTCTTTGAACTGGAGATCTCATGGTCCTTTGCACCAGATTTAAAGGTTGGAATGTGAAGCAGGAATCAGTGTGCTCAGTAGGATCCCTCACATCTGCTTTTACCTGCAGTATGAAAGTAAGATTCTAAGTTGTTCTCATCAAACTTGTGTATTGCTTCTTTATTTTTTTTAATAGGATAAACTGTAAAGAAGTTTTACACTGTATACGGCACATGTGTTTGACATCTACGTTATCCACTCTGTACCTTGAAACTTGATTAATCTATTCTTTGTTTTAACACCTCCCACTGAATGAAAAAGTCGATACTTCCAAACTAGTCCATAACAAGAGCAAGCTGACTTCTTAGGAGTTTTTTCTAGAAGATATCTTCTCTGTTTAGCTGAAGTAAACAAACTAGTGTTCTGTGCCCTTTCAGTGTAGTCAATATATCATTACTTTCTGGTGTTGTTTCAATATCCATAGATAAAATAAAGGCAGGATTGTCACTGATGAAATTATAGGCAGAAACTAATGAAGTTGAAGCTGTTCACTTTTGTGTGAACTAAGTTGGGAATCAATAACAGAAAATGTAGATAAACTCCCTCATCGCAGAGAAAAAGATTGTCTGAATTTTGACACTCATGCCTGAGGTTAGATAAGTATGCAATGTCTCTGTTGAATTAAACTTAAATTAAAATTTTGGAGCTCTCTGTTTCAAAGCCCAACTTGCAGTGCCCAGTATTTTTTAAAGGAAGTTCTTATCCCTGACTTTTCAGTTGGTCAAATAATTTGCTTTTTTAGACCTGGCACTTCGCAACACCAGAAATGTTTAGCTTGCCTGAGTAGTGGAAAAGCCAGTCAATCCTGTGGTCTAAATACAGTCACCTACAGAATTAGTTAGCTCAAACATAGCTCATTTTGGTCTTTAAAAGTACATGGGAGCAGAAGGTTATAATTTTTTGCTGATGATGTTTTAGAATATAAACAGTCCCTTTGTCTTCACAGTTCCTCCAGATTTTAGCTACTTACCTGTAAACAGCTTTATCAGGGCAGCCATTGACTTTGCCATTGAAAGTGGAAAGAAAGGTAAGAAAAGATCGAACTATAGTATTCCTTTGGGAAATTTGTTATGACTCCTAAGGGTGACCCTAATGACCTGCTGTTATTTGCTCAGAGAACTTCTCTAAATACTAATTTGGACATTACTGATGTGGGATATTTTAACATAAAAATGAGTAACACTCAAAAAGGTAAGGTAGAATTGTGTAGCTAGGCCTTTAGTTTTCTCCATTCAATTTTTTACTTCTTTTCTGGGGGTGAGATGATGTATCTTTCCTGTGGGAATTAAAGTCAAATCACTTTAAGCGTTAGCTTGTGTCCTTGGCAATACTCCATCATCAGACCAACTTTATGCTCCTTCTTACTTTGGTGATCCTAGGTTAAAATTCTCTGTAACAGTGGTATTCTAACAGTTTACTACTATGTGTGATAAATGCAAAGGAACCTGAAGAAAGTATGGTCTTATATGAGGAAGGGTGATAAAGGTAGATGTCTTGGAGTAAAGTCTTAAGGGAGATAAAGCAGGGAGGATTACTTCTGTGTGGAACTAAGTGAACTCACTGGTGTCCTAAGAAGCAAGTTTTGCTTCAAATGGATGTCAAAATTGCCCATGCTTTGCCTCCAGGAGTACTGTGTTAACTTGCTGTGTTGAAGTAACGCAGTATATAGCAAACGTTAGCACTTACCTGACGATTTTTGTGGCTTGCACCAACAAGATGAGGAAGGAGAGCAGTGTCAGAAAACTTTGCTATTCTCCCAATAGCAAATGCAAAAATACTACCTTTCTAGATGAGGTCTTCGCTATGGCTTGAACTTCAGTGCAGTGTTCACATTTTTTTGGCGAGCAGTTCAGTGAAATGTCTGTGTATAAAATTCAGGCTCTGATTGAATGTTCTGTTCTAGGTCCTGAAGCTGTCCCAGCTGAGCTGGTGAAAGTAGCGCTGGCACCCATTGCATTAGTTGGAGAAAGCCATCAGTATCCACCTGTAAACTGGGCATCAGTTCTTTCTCCTTTGATGAGGCTAAACTTTGGTAAGATTAATAGTTTTCTATTAAGTCTTTTGTATTTGTCACAAGACTTCTTTACTAATGCAGCTTTCACAAACTTTAGAGCCCACTTAGGGACTTGAAGTTACTGCAGTTATTGTTTTCTACGTTTTCAAGACCAACTTTTTAATGTTTGCAAGCATGTATTTGAGATCACCACGTGGACACTGTTTTAACTCAAGAAAAAACTAAAGAAGATCAGAATTGAGAAGTTTAGAGCAGTATTGGAAGTTCCCTAAAACACTCGTAAAAGTAGCCTGAATATTTCATTTGAATTATTTGCAGTAAGAAGAACTCATCATGAAACAACATGAAATTGTATCCTACAGGGTTTATTGCAGCTGTTGCTGAGCAGAAACCGTATCACATGTTTGCAGTAGTATGTGTTTCCTGTTGAGTTGTGCTCTGAAGTGAACAGTCTTAGGCAATTCAGGCATCTTATGTGTCATAAGATACATAATCTGTGTCTTAGCAGTTCAAGATAGAATTATTCAGTTGGTATCTTGTTAAAATTTCACCCTTTCCAAGCTCTGCAAATTTTTTAATTTCTTCTATAAGATATTTTATTTAGAAGAGCCTGACACTGTACTCCTAAATCTTTGCTTTTTTGCTTTGTTCATGCTCTGATGTTACTGAACTTTATAAAGTCATACTGTGTTAATTGTCTCTTTCATTACTGAAAGAACATTTGCAAAGCAGCTATTTAAGCTTTAAGCTATGTTAGCACTAATAGATCTTGTGTCTGATGGGTCAAATGCCAGTATAATATTTAAACTGTTTGTCCTTATGTTGCTGTACCAGTCATGAACTATATGGAACCTATGCCTTTACTCAAAGTACCTCTTCATCGCCTTTATGACCAGTTACTCTCTTAAGAAACAGACTGTACCAGTCCTTAAGGGGACTTTAAAGAGAAAAAAAATAAGGATTCCATAACCATCCTAACATCTATGCAAAGTAAGGTCTTCCCATGTGCTAACCTGGAAAATGTTGCAACCGAGCACCCACAGCAGTAATGGTGACTAACCTCTGTTTGTGGCGTATTATATGGACATGAGGTACATGGAAGAGTAGAAACATGTGAACAAATGCTAATTACTCCTGCATTTAAGAGGAAGGAATATTGACTCATCCTTCCTTCTGTGGATTAAATCTTATCTTTATTTGGCAAAGAGGTTTTTTTTTTTACTTTTCTTAGCATTCCCACATTTTTGTTCTTGAGTGAATTGAAATTAACTTGGACAAATGCTGAGATTTCTTGCTGGAAGTGCATGAATGGGAAGAGGATTCTTCTAACATGTGTGTTAACATTAAAAAAAAGCCTTAAGTAGCATTTCTAGAAAAATAAATTGTAATGTAGTTCTCTAGTAGAACAATAGCTCTCCTTTATTTAATGAGTTGAGATCAAATTAAAAGGGAAATAATTTCTTTGTAACTTACGTTTATTTTCTTCTGTTGTAGGTGATGAGGTAAAACATCTCTGCCTTCAACTGGCTGTGACACAGGCCCAGTCATCTAAAAATGCAGCAATGCTTTTAGGCATGTGGGTGGCACCTCCTCTTGTCTACAGTCTCAGTGTACGTATGTCAGAAAACTTGCGGGAGCTCAGCACCTCTTTCCTGTAAAGTTCCTCAGTCATGATATTAAGAATGTCTCACCAGAAAAGGATTAGTGGGTGCAGAGTTCTTCTACAATACTGTTTAGCAAGTATTTATAGTGAGAGAAACGATATTCTGGGACCTTGAAATTCAAGGCAGACTTACGATCTGGTACACTCGTCTTACGTTACTTCTTAAGACCTTTTTCCTCTCTCTCATTTTGTGCTGTAGCTCTGACAACCTGGAAACATAAGAAGGGATGGCATGTAGGGAGTAAAAGTATCTTTTATTATACCAGCTGATTGTATTAGAAGAAGGTCCAGCTTTATCTGTCCAGAAGCTTACCTGCTTCTTCTAACATTGTCTCTTGATCTAGTAAAACACATTATGTTTTGAAAGCATTGCCTTAATTCTGTAGATATCCAAGAGACTAACCTACAGTATGATCAAATTTGGGCTTATCCTCCATTACAGTTCTGTTCTCCTGAAGGTGCAGTGTGGACTGCATGGTACAGTATAAAAAACTCTCTTAATGCCACAGTAGGCTTGACTGCACAGTTCTGTCAGTTTATACAAGTTCAGGAGCAGGTTCATGACAATTCTCAGAAAATTCATTGTGTATTCTGTGACCTTTTATAGTTCTTCAAGGGGTGTTTTTGTCTTGTATTTTTTAATTCATTAGTTTTTAATTCATATGCAATCATTTCATGGCAATTTTAAGATATATAATCGGTAAGGTATAAAAAAAAAAAAAAAAGATTTTATTTCTGAGCACCACTTTGCCAGCTGCAGTGGGAATTTGAGGTCACAAAATGAGGTCAGTCAGAGTGTGTAAGCTCTGCATTTCTTACCAGTAGGTATTCATTCTTCTTCACTGGCTGGCAACATTAATGGTGCCATGACTACAATACTTATGTCCTAGGATGTCTGTATGCTTTGTGCAGTGGGCCCCATGTACTAAAATTGTTCTCTCTGTACAGAGATGTAGTATTTAAGGTTCACTGAAAGTAAGTTCCTCAATTTTTAAGGAAAATAGAATATTGACATGTTTGAACTCTTTTTAATTCAAGCAATTCATCAAAAATGGGAGGAAAAACTGAGAGGTGTTATGATTTTGAGTCCTTTTTTAAGTGGTTTTTGAGCCACTTTTTCAATACTTTCATCCTTTATAGCAATAGTTCAAAGTCAGTGAAGAAGTAGAATCTGAAACTGAGTGAAAGCTTTTTCTTTTCAGGTGAAAACTCAGAAATACCTTTTCATGTCCCTGTCCCTGTGGATGCAACATGTTGCAGAAGACAAACTGCAGTCTTTTATAGAAGTGCTTCTGATACAACAATTTGAAGTGAAGAACCGCACAAAACCCCCAGAAATTTGCCAGTGTGTTCTACATGGGCTTATCCAGGCAATGAAACTTCCCAACCCTGCCCAGTTTTGCTGGAGCTTTCTGTGCCAGGCTGTGGAGAAAATATATGAGCTTCTTCCAAATGAGGTTCAGGTAAGGAATAAGTATGAGGTGTATGAACATTGTAGCTAGATATTTTTAGTGATGGTAAGTCCCGTCTTTTTGCACTGACCCATCAGATTTGAAAAATTAACTAGTTGTACATTTGTTAATGATAGCAGTTAAAATAGCATAATTTCAACTGAAGTTACTTTTGGTTACTTAAGAATATGACATTGTGAAACCAATTTAATGTATGCTTCTCCCTCATAAGTGATTTGGTAATGGAAGAATACATTATTAATGCTGAAATAGATGTTATTGAAACAGAAGCAGACAACAATCAGAAGGCCTTATTTTTTCTTTTTCCCCACAGAGAGTTCAGCTTTTCACAGAAGGAAGAAACTATTTAGCTACATGTAGACAGGATGTAGAAAATACCTCCAAGGAAGGGCACTTTTTCATTAAAAATAAAACAAGCTCTTTGAAAGTATTCAACTGCAATTATTCTTACATAATGAAGTACCCTGAATTCCCCAGCAAATACAGAATTTCTAAAATAGATTAAGTAAAGTGAGTCTAGAGACTACAATGCTGGAAATAGACATTTAAATATTCGTTTACTTTTCTGTTTGCAGAGAGATGAACTGGAGATGTATATTGATGTAGCAAAATGTATCTCGGAAATGGCAGATTCAGAGGTTGATCGCATTGTCCAGATCTCGAAGGTAATTATGTTTTGATTCTGGTCTTTTATCACCTAATCACATGGAACAAGCATACCTTATCATTTTATTGTCACCAGGCTCTTTTAGCTCATTGACAGCATTAATTGTCTTGTCTGCTATGCAGGTAAGACTGTTATGGATCTAATCTGCAGGCAGCAGAGAGAAGCAAAAGTGCTGAGAACCCATATCCAAACCTTTCTCAAGACAACTGAAATACTGCTGTTTTGTCCTGGGAGCTTTGAACTTGAGAGAGTTTTTAAATAAGTTGGTCAGGTGGGGGTTGGCCTCTTCTCCCAGGCAACCAGCAATAGCACAAGGTTTAGGTTGGACATTAGGAAGAATTTCTTCACAGAAAGGGTGATTAGTGATTAGGTATTGGAATGGGCTGCCCAGGAAGGTGATGAGTCACCATCCTTGGAGGCACTTAAGGAAAGACTGGAGGTGGCACTTAGTGTCAGGGTCTAGTTGACAAGATGGTGTTTAGTCATAGGTTGGACTCAGTGATCTCAGAGGTCTTTTCCAACCTAGCTGATTATGTGATTCTTTGAAGTTACTTCTGTTGGCCAAACAGGAATGGTGTTAGATCTTATTAATCCCAGACTGATGATGCAAACAGCAAACCATGGTCCTCTTTGGTTAACATAACCACCTATTTGAAAAGGAGTGTAATTGCATCCTGATGATTAGCTTGTGCTTGAACTGGTGGATCCATGCTTCTGTTAAAGATGTGAAGTAATTGACTGAACATCCTTTGATTCTTGATTCTTGCTATATTTGCATTCACACTTAGAATGTTTCCTGACTGATATGGAATCAATTAGCAGTGGAATTCTTAGCAGGTGAAATGCTAAGGAAATGACCTGTGTGGAAACACTTGATGGCTTCAGATCAGGCTTTTATAAACAAACATCCATAACTTAAAGCCATGCTGTTCTTTTTGCTAACAGACTCACTACAGAATCAAGCATTCAAATAGTTAGGGAAGCTGAACTGTCATTTCCTTATGTTTTTTAGTTCTTATTTCCACACTGGAAAATGCCATTTAAGAAAACCTTTTTTGTCACTACAGTGAATTTATCTTGCAAGAAGAGTTGAGTCTCCAGAACTGTCAAGCTGACTCATTTCAATTTAAAGAGGAATGTAAGATTTAAAGCAGTATGAAAACAAACTGTTCTGAGTTAGACTTTGCTGGATTATTTGGACCAGTGTCAAGTTCAAATAATATGTACAGCCTTCTGTTTAATAATGTATCTTCAGGAAAAATGAGCCTGCCAGTTATTCAATTTCTGTTGCATTTACTGTTCCCTCAAGAAACATCCATTTCAACTTAACATGTTTTTTAATTGCATTTGCAGAACAATATAGAGAAGGCCACATTCACGAAAGTGTATTTGGTTTCCCAAGGCAGACTGTCTCTGATGAATTTGAGTTCGGTGATTGATACTGTGGCAGGATATCACCAGAAAGAAAGTATTTTATGGATGCTCTTGTATAGTTTGTATCATGCTCGTATTGTGAGACATGAAAACACAGGTAAGATCAGGCTTGAATAAGAATCAACAACACCACCAACAGATATTAATGAATCTACACTGATGCTTTTAAAATAATTTTAAGATGATTTAATCCAAGTGTTTCCAAATTTATCATCTTAGAAACTCTTCAGAATCTTTATATTATTCAAATACTTGTATGAAACATTGCTTTTATGTTTTTCTCTAATTCTTTATTTTTTCATGGTTCAGCTACAAGATATTTATCTCATCAAGATGGTTTACAGACAAGAGTTTTGACTAGATCCATATCTCCCACTCTTTTCAGACTTTCAGTGTAATGTAGTATAAGGTCATAAATGTACATAGTACATCAGAGACCTGTACTAGTGCCACTCTGCTAACCTTCAGATCTAATATCTGACTTACCGGTGTGTGACACAGTAGGTGAGGTGATCTTCCCATGAAACTGATTGAACCAGGGAGGTAGCCTCCTTTTCTGAAAAGCTTGCTCTGAATTAACACAGGAAACAAATCTGGTGGGTTAATGCTCTGGAGTTGCTCAGCTATGGGTCTGACAGAGCACTGGGGCTGACACAAGAGAAGTAGGAGAATCACACAGAAAGATAAAGGAGGAAGCAACAACAGAAAGAGGCAAGAATGAGGTCTCATTTTCACGGCAGAAGGGTCTTTGTCTGCCTGTGCTCACAGAACAACTTGAATGCTTTATATTGCCAGATGCCTTAGCTGCCAGCTGTGTTTGAAGAACTTCAAACAAAAGTGAGTTTCGGTTGAGTGAAGTGAAGCTTCTCTGGGTAAAAGAGGAGGCAGCATGAAAGAGGGCTCTTGTAAAGATTGCATGGAAATGGTAGTGTATGCTGTGACATGGTCTGGAAGGTGAATTAGTTTGTAGGAGATATAACAGACTATGGACTGCAGAATCTGGATCAGTGAAATGTGTTTCATCCTTGGGTTCAATTGAAGGCTGATTTTATATTTGTGCCTTGACCGTATCTTACTGATCCTCTCAACACCATAGGAGCCTTTTCACAGCACTCCCCACATTCATGCCCAGTGTACAGTGAGATCAGTGCTAGACTTAGATGAAGTACTGGGGCAAAAACCTGAGGGAGGCTTTAGGGTTCTGTGGTCATACATGTAGACTTGGTTAGTGGGGTCAGCAGGCTGCCATTATGTGAAACAATTTTCACTCAGCATTCTTTTCTCTGTGTGTTCAGTGTGTTCCCTGCGTTATATTAGAAATTTCTGTACTTTTAAAGGCTCATGTGACTTCTGTCAGTGGCAGCAGTGAATCAAATGTGATAGTGGTGGTGGTGGTCATTGTTCTTCTACAGTGATTTTCTGTGCTTGCTTTTTAATGAAAAACAGTGCATTCTAGTGTTTTGCATGAGTCAGTGTTCTTATTCTTTTTCTAGGAGTTATGAAAAGAGTGGACTGGCTGCTAGACCTGATGGGCTACATCAGCAATGTAGCATACAAGTCAATACCCTTACAAAACATCAATCTTAAAGAGGTACATGCTGTGAAAATAATTTGCAGCAGGAAAAAAGGAGGTTCTGATATATTTCACATTCTTCCTTGGTAATAAGTGTTATTCCCCATGCTTTTATATTTTAGAAGATTGTTATCTTTCCTCCACAGAGAAATTCTCTGTTTTTGTGAATGATTGTGTGTTTAGTAAATTAATATTTATTTAGAACTCTTACTTTAAAATAACCTTGACATTTAAATTATTATAGAAGCTAAAGGCAACTAAAGGAAATAATTACTTCACATTTACTGTATTTAGAACAACTGAAGGAAAATTTTGAATTTATTGTTAGAATGGTCTAGGCAGGTCAGAACTGTGTAGCTTCTGAGAGGGCTTGGACAGTTTTAGAAAAATAATGTTGTTTAGGTCTTCTGTTTGAGGACAAAAAATAAGCTGCTGCTTAACTCAGAAAGACATTTGTTACATTGCTATAATATTTCCCAACCACCACTGATTTCCCTCAACAGTCAGGTTGCTGTGCAGAAGTTATTTTCCCATTGTAAATAAAATGTATATCGGCTTTAATCTAAAGGATGATTTTAGAAGAGTGTGCTTCTTTTCTTTCTGTTGTAACCATTTTAGTTTGAATTTAGAAAGAGGCATAAGCTGTTTCAAAGCATGGAAGAATATTAGTTCTTGCATTTTGAGTTTTAGCTGAATTTTCAGATGATTGTTTGGAAGAGCAAGTCACTCTCTGGATTTTGGTCTTGGGTTTGGGGTTGGTTTCTTTCTTGGATGGATTTTTTTGTTGTTGTTTTTATGGATTTTTTTTTTAAATTGGGATTTTCCCCCTCTTTCTGTATTATTCATTTAATGAAAGTGCATTTTTGCCTTTTTCCTGTTTAGTGCATAGATTTTCTCCTGTGGCTCTTTGCAGCTTCAGTGGTGGCCTGGGCTGACCATGGTGCACCATTACTGCTTGGCCTCAGTGCTGACTGGTCACCGTGGAAGCACCACACGATATTACTGGACTTATCTGAGGATCACGCTGGCAAGCACCCCACTGAAAAGTTTGCTGTACAAGAGACTCTCACGCTCCTTCCAAGCAGCATTTCCCTTTTGTTGGCTAAAGAGCCTTGGAAAGAACAAACACAGAAGGTAAAATTGTGTGTAATGGTAAGCATTTTACAAGAGTCATTTTAGTAGTCAGCTTGGGTCTTAGGTGAAGCAGTTATTTCCTCTGCATTTATTGCATATGAATTGTTATATCACTTTATTTTTAATCAGATATAAATGTAATTGGTGAAGTAAAATGGGAGGATTGCAAAGAAAAAAAAAATCCAAAGATGGGAATCAAACTCTTTAGAAGGTACAGTCGTTATAGGAGAATTGGGAGCTGCTGGTAGCAAGTCAGTCTTATAAACACTGAAAAACAGATCCTCTACATCAATTTAAGGCAATCAGTGGTCTTCTTTTTAGTTTGTATCATTTGTTTTCAAGTATGAGTTGAAAATAAGTGTGGACAATTGTGCCTAATGTGGCAGACCTACTGTAGGTTGGCTGTAGTTGATATATGGGGAAATACTGTTATAAACGTGTAGATTAATAGTTAGCTGTTTTGTGCAAACCAGAATCTGTTATGAACTCATTCCTTGGAGCAGGTTCCTGTGCTCAGAGCTACCACTAAAGTCAGAATTCAGAATCTGGGAGAAATGCAGGGGTGAGCTGTTAATATGCAAGTGTCTAGTTAGGCTTTAAGGAAGAATTTGAGGTCTTGCCCTGAAAATCATCCTTACAAGTTTGAAATACCATATTGTCCTCCAGACACCCCACACTGCCAGAGAAAAGTAGTGAAAAATGAGAGAGATCAAAAGAGGAACAAAGGCAATAAGAGTTCTGAGGGATTTGCAGTAGAATATTTGGACAAGAGACTGATAACAAAGAATCATTAGGTTAAAGGCATGAACAGGCAAGATGGTGGCAAATTATTTACTGTGCCTTCTTCGTTGCAAAGAATTATTGCTGAGATAATGAGAAGGAACAAAGGGAGTTTCAGATCCAGCTGTGGGGGAAATTGTTCTGACAGTGAGATGTACTCCAGGGCTTGGAGTACATATACTTTGGATACTCTGGGCAGAAGCTTCATTGGCCACTGCCTCTGATTAGATAATTGAATTTAGCAGCAATCAGATGTTGCTTGTCAAACTGAAAAGAATTTGTCATGTTTTGATACAGAGGCTCTTTTAATTCAGACTTTTCTTCATATTTCAATCTTTAGTTTATTGACTGGCTGATCAATATTACGGAAAGTCCTAAGGAAGCATTATCAAAGTCTTCCATGGACCTGCTGAAAGGTAAGATACTTTTAACTGGGTCCTTATTTTTCCATAACTATTAGGACAGATCAAAGTGCAGTTGTTACAAGGAGTGAGATGAGCTGTATTTTGTCTTTAAGAAACCTTTCACAGGTAAGTTGATATTCTTGTTGCACCTTCTTATATTTGCTGTCTCATTTGCTTACTATATAGCACTGAGTGTCCAAAGGATCTAAAGGTACATCTAGTCCTACAGGCTTATTTCAGTGATGGATCTGTCCATTGTTTTTGAGGTTACCCTTAAAAATAAAATGCAACATACTTTTTGGAAACTCTCCAGTACTCAAAGAGAAATAACATAACTTAGGTTGCAACTGAGGAC
>JAYRBT010000093.1:38373081-38389008 GCA_036023395.1 Myiotriccus ornatus | reverse complement strand
GTCCTTGAAACTTTCCTCAAATTCCCATCAGCTGGTCCACTCCTGTCCTAACCCAAAAGGTCCCTAATTCTCCTTCACACCACTGAAAAGAGTCTGGCACCACCTTTTAATATCCACCTTTAGGTATTTATATGTATTGATGAAATGCCCTCTCAGTCTTCTCCAGACTAAACAGGCTGAGCTCCCTCAGATCCCTCCAGACCTCTGATCATTCTTGTGACCCTCCACTGGACCCTCTCCAGTAGCTCCTTGTCTTTCTTGAACTGCGGAGCCTAGAATTGAATGCAATGCTCCTGAAGTATGGACTGCCGAGTAGAGGGGCAGGACCACCTCCCTTGACCTGCCGGCCACACTCTTCCCAATGCACCCCAGGATAGCATTGTCCCTCCTGGCCACAAGAACTCACTGCTGGCTCATGGTCAGTTTGTTATCCACCAAGACTCCCAGGTCCTTCTCTGCAGAGCTGTTCTCTAGCAGTTCAGCCTTCAGCCTGTACTGGCACTTGGGGTTATTCCTCCTCAGGTGCAGGACTGCACACTTGGCCTTGTTGAACCTCATTAGGTTTCTCTCTGCCTAGCTCTCCAGCCTATCAAGGTCCCACTGAATGGCAGCTTCTAGGTTTATCAACCATTCCCCCAGCTTTGTATCATTAGCAAGCTTGCTGAAGGGTGCATCTGATGCCTTCATGCTGTTATTCAACCTGTTCAATAAGGTTGAATAAGTCTGGCTCCAGTATTGATCCCTGGGATATGCCACTGACTACAGGCCTCCAACCATATATTGCTTTGCTGAACACAACCCTCTGAGCTCTGCTAGTTCTTCATTGACCTCACTGTCCATTTATCTAACACACATGTTCTGACCTTAGCTACGACGATGTCAAAAGCCTTGCTGCAGTCAAGGGTAGACAACAACCGCTGGTCTCCCGTTGTCAACCCATCCTGCCCTGCCATCATAGAAGTCTATCAGATTGGTCAAGTGGGATTTACCCTTGGTGAATCCGTGCTGACTACTACTACTGACTTTTTTTTTACATGCTTTGGGATGACCTCCAGAATGATCTGTTCCATCACCTTGCCAGGGACTGGGCTGACTGGCCTGTAGTTTCCTGGGTTCTCCTTCTTGCCCTTTTTGAAGATGGGAGTAACATTAGCTTTTCTCCGGTCGTCAGGCACCTCTCTTGTTCTCCATGATTCTTCAAAGATGATGGAGAGTGCTTTAGCAGCAACATCTGCCAGCTCCCTCAGCACCTGTGGATGCATCCCATCAGGGCCCGTGGATTTATCATGTTAAATCTGCCTCGCCAATCTCTAACCCAACCCTCTGTGAGTAAGGGGAAGTCTTCCTTTCTCCAGCCTTCTTCTCTTACCTCCAAGGTCTGGGATTCCTAAAGGCTGGCCTCTGCGGTAAAGACTGAGGCAAAGAAGGCATGCAGTAATTCCACATGCTCTTTGTCTTCTATCAACAGGTTACCCATCTCACTCAGCAGGAGCCCCACATTTTCCCTAATCTTCTTTTGCTGCTGATTTACTTATAGAAACCCTTCATATTGTCCTTGGCATCCCTTTTCAAACTCAATTCCAACTGGCCCTTGGCCTTGGCCTTCCTCATTGCATCCCTGCATGTCTGACAAAGTTCCTCTCACGTTGCCTGGCCTTTTTTCCACATCCCATGAATTTTTTCCTTGTTCATTCACGCAGTTCTCCTTTCCCCTTTGCCTGATTCCTACACATGGGGATACAGTGATTTGGAGCTTGGAGGAAGTGATGCTGAATTTTGGCCAACTCTCTTGGACCTCTTATCTTCTAGAGCCCTACCTTTCAGATTCCTTGAAGCAGGTCTTTGAAGAGGTTGAAGTTAGGTCTCAGGAAGTTTAGGGTTCTAGTCTATTTACTGCTTTACTTCCTCCACACGTGATCCTGAGTTCCACCATCTCATGGTAACTGCGGTCAAGGCTGCCCCCACCCATCACATCTTCCCTCCTGATTTGTTATTAAAAGGTGCAATAGCACCTTTCCTTTTTGGCTCTTCCACCACTTGCATCATAAAGTTATCTTCAGTAATCTGCAAGAACTTCCTGGACTGTGTGTACTGAACCATGTTGTCTCTCCAGCAGATATCCAGTTAAAGTCCCCCGGGAGAACCAGGGCCTGTGATCATGAGGCTGTTTCCAGCTGCCCATAGAAAGCTTCATCAGCGTCCTCCTCCTGATCAGGTGGTCTGTAGTAAACACAATAGTGTCACCCGTATTAGCCTGTCCCTTAATTCTTACCCATAAGCTCTCAACTCATGTCTGTCCCTGGGTAGAGCTCAATACCTTCTAAAAAGCAACTCCACCACCTCCCATCTCTGACCTGTCCTTTCTCAAAAGTGCATAGCCATCCATGACAACATTCCTGTCATGTGAGCTATCCCACCATGTCTCTCCAAGTGCAGTGAGATCATGGCCCTATAACCACCCATAGATTTCTAGTTCTTGTTTATTCCCCATGCTGCATGTGTTTGTGTACAGGTACTTCAGAGAGGTAATCCAGGTTCCCTAGAAGGGGTGTAGGGGGATTCACCATAGCTGTAAACACCCTTGATGTGGTTAGCCCTGTGGTTCTCATCTTGAGAGGCAGCCAAAGTTACGCTGGTTGGCATTGGTCTACGCCCCAGGAGAACATAATGGCATAAGCATTACAATTACTTCAGACCCCACCCCCCAAATCCTTCAGTTTGAAGCCCATCTCACCAAATTGGCCAGCCTACTGCCAAAGATTCTCTTGCCCTTTCTAGACAGGTGGATCCCATCCCCCTCTAACAGGTTACCATCATTAAAGTACAACTCATTATCATAAAAGCCATTGTCTTAAACATCTCTTTGCCTGCCCAGTCCAGAGCTTTTCCGGAAACACAGGTGAAGCATTGGAGCTGAAGTTACAGTGTCCTGCTGTGGTGACACATGGAAGTCTGATTGCCTGGATCTCCTCGTTGCCTGCCCCAAGTTAACCTCTGTACCAGAAGGAGGTGGGGAAGTCTTCTGACATGAGGTTCATGCCTTTTTCTTGCAGTTTGGATTCAGGGGTTGAAAGGTGAAGTATATGCAGGTACTTTCCCCAAAAATGCCAAGGCAGTGGAGAGGATTCAAAAAGGTTTATTTCGGAGGCAAGGATGCTAAAAACTTATAAAAGCCTCACAGTGCTGCAGGACGGCACCAGGCCTCAGGGAAAAGGCTCCCATGCTCTTCCAGAGCTTTTTTTATCCTCTCTCTCTCCTCCCCCACCATCTGTGGCCCGAGGAGGCCCTTTACATGTCTGTGAACTTAATCTCTCCTGCATTCCAGAGAGAGCTCTCTCACAGCTCTCCCTGCAGCTTTTTCTGAAATGCAGGAGGGAAAGCGAGAAAAGCTTCCCGAGTAGAACAGCAAGTTCTAGCTTCCCCCTACAAATTCTTCCAAAAGCATACCTATGCCTGCAGAGGTCCCCCCATAGTGAATTTCAAAGAATCCTTTTCCTATTTTAGCCTTTTAGCCTGCTGCAAGACTCAGTGACATAACAATTTTTTAACATAAAACAATAAACATGGCTTAATCTGCAGTAGGTTTGACCTCGACTGGCTGCCAGATGTCCCTTCTCACTCCAACACCTTAAGAGGACAGGGAGAAAATAGGATGAGAAAGTTCATGGCTCAAGACGGGGAGATCATTTACCATTCACTATCAGAAAAGCAGATTCAACTTGTGGAAGACTAGTTCATTGCCAGTTAAAAATAGAGTAGGATGGTAAGGAACACGAAACTAAAATCACCTTTTCCCTACCCCTCTGTTCTGACTAGGGTCAGCTTTACTCCTTCATTCCCGAATCATCTACCTCCATCCTCCCCAAGCAGTGCAAGGTGGGTGGGGAATGGAGGTTGCACTTGGTTCATAACCCTTCATGTCTGCTGCTTGTTTCTCTTCACGCTGTTCCCCTGTTCCACATGGGATCCTTCCCATGGGATACAGTCCTTGATGGTTCCTTCTCACAAGCTGCAGCTCTTCAAGCGCTGCTCTAGCATGGGGTATAATCCATCAGGAAAAGGCTGCTCCAGCGTGAGTCCCTAATAGGCCACAGTTCCTACCAGGAACTTGCTCTTGTGTGGGCTCTTCGTGGGCTGCAGCTTCCTTCAGGGTACAGCCACCTGCTCCAGCACAGGGTCCTCCCCAGGTTGCAGTGTGGATATCTCCTGTCTAGCGTGTTTCAGCATGGGCTGCAGAGGGACAACCTGGTCCACCAGGATCTCCATGGACTGCAGGGGAATCTGCTACAGTGCCTGGAGCAGCTCCTCCTCTCCTTCTCCACTGACGTTGGTATCTGCAGAGCTGTTTCTCTCACTTTTTTCTTACTCTTCTTTCTCACAGCTGCTGCATAACATTTTTTTCTTATGTACATTTTGACAGAGATGCCATCATTTTTGCTGTTTGGCTAAGCAGTGTCCTGCAGTGGCTCGATTTTGGAACTGGCTAGAACCAGCTGTTTCTGGCATGGGGGAGGCCCGTGGCTTCTCATGGAGGCCATTCCTGCAGCTTCTTCAGTATGGAAGTCTTGCCACGTAGACCCAGTACAACATCATATGTCCTGTTTCCTCCTATAGGGTATGTTAACTCCAGACAGTTTGATAACAAACACATCGGATTGAATTTCCAAGGGGGAAAATGTTCATGTTTCAACTTCAGCAAGTTATATAGTGGTTTGAGATGGACTTATTCTGGCTATCCTCTTCAAAACTGTCATCTTATTCAGTTGTTCTAGATGTTTCTTCACATTTTTCACACTGGAATCAGTTTGGGTTAGACAGAAGTGCAAGTGGAAGTACTTCTGTTTCTCTAGTAAGTTCCAAATTCCTATCTGTTTCCAGTGCTTTGAAAAAAAAATAATCCAAGGTTGACCCTGTACTATTGCATGCATGATCTTGTTCCTTATGGTTTGCAAACCGAGTGGTCACAATAGTCTGCAGGCATTGTCTGCCACATATATTAAATATATAAAAATTATAGTAGGTGACCTTTCATAACACATTAGTTTAGCTTCCCTGTTTCCTTATAGAACTTCTTAGGCTACATGGTTTAAAAAGTCTTACAAGCAAAAGCCTCTTCATATTCTGATAGTGTTTATTTTCCTATTATATTCTCTCCTACTATCTTGCCTCCCTCCCCACAGTTTTCAGTCAAGCTCAAAAAATTAGCCCTACTTTTCTGCCCCTCCTATTTGAATTGAAATGCAGGTGATAATCAATACGTATAAAACACTGGAAAAGCTCCTGCCAACCAAAATGAGTTATTTGGCTATTTTTGCCTGTACAATCCACTGCGTTGCTGTTGGTGTTCTTAATTACCAGCCTCTGAAGAGCCTATGATCTAGCTGCATTCTTACAGATGGTCTTGCAGAAGTATGAGGAGCAGTGCAATTGAGTAAAAGGCCTAGAATTTTGCACATGATTTTTGGTAGTTATTCAGTTCCCTTTAAAGAACAGCATGCATTTGGCTTGACTGCATCACACTTCTGCACATATCTGTCTGCTGTTCAGCATGGAAGAAAATCATTGTGGGGAAAGAGGCAGACATGGCAGATACATGATCATAAGTATTTGTTTCTGACAAGTATCCCCCTGAATATATAGTAGTTGAGTATGTGATCACTTGCCTTTCTGGTTAGGTGCATTTTCTGGAATCTTCTATTGTTAAGTGAAGAATGGGCCAGAATGTGAGTGCCTGGGGCTAACCAGCATGTCAGTCTCACAGATTGCAAAGGTTCTGGCTTCTTGAGAGATTCCAGTTCCAGCCTTTTTAACTTTTATATATGAGGCACATACATGTTGGCCTAATTTTAGAGATTAAATAGTAATTGTCATTACAGAGTATTTGTTGCCAAATGAGGTAAGAATGAACACCGAAATAAGGGTTGTTCAATCTGTTCAGAATTCTCTAACATATGTTAGAAAAAAAATATTAATTTTAAAAATCCAGTAATTTTTAGTCAAAACTTTAAGAAGTCTTCAAAAGTTGCTCCATTTCTGAGGTGCATTCAAGAGACCTGCCTTTCTGAAAATTCTGCACAGCCAGATGATGTGCATGCAAAGAGGAGTGTTGCCTTGAAAAATCTTTGTCCAGTTTCTTTTTAACCTATGATGTGCAGCAGTCTACTAGGAGTATATTTTGTATGTCCAAACAAAATATCGACTTAGCTTCTTTTATTTTTGATGTTGCCTGTCCCTAGGTGTGCCTTTCTCTCGGAGAAGAGGTTCTGGATGATAAAGCACATACCTGAATCAAAACACAAAATGGTGTAAGAACAAGAGAGTAGAGTCAAAACTGTCTTTGATAAATTTAGAAGGAGCAGTAGGAGCCTTGATCTGGCAACCTTGCACAGTTCCTTCCACTTAGGAATGGAACACTGCATCATAAAGTTGAGATCCTTCAAATTCATGTTAAAGTCAGTGACAGAACAAAGACTTGTCTGTAATATCCAAATTTTTCGAAAGTATTTTGATGATGAGGAGAAGGGGCAGAGAACGGGCCTATTTACATGGAGGTTTTGGAGTGGGCTAATAATCAGCTTGAATAATCAAGCTTTAAAAGTCTTAATTTAGATATAACTTCTCATCCCAGCTAGCACAAATGAGTGAGCAATAGTTGTACAGAAAAAGAGTACAATCAAATAGAAATTGATTTTTAAAAAAAACAACAAACCAAAACAAAAGAAGAAAGCTTCCCTATATAGCTGTAAGGCTAGGACCACTGAATAAGTTTTTATTGGTTTGTATTTTTATGGCTTGTACACATGATGTGTCTTAGAGATTCAACTATTTGTATTTGAAAGACACTGGAAATCAAAACAGGTGGTGATGCACTTCCCTGCAGTGGTCTGCAGAAGATGTGGCAGAGACAGAGTTTGTGAAAGGCACAATACTGACTTGATTTTTTGTTGCCATAGACATCCCAGTTGCCTTGGGACCCAGCTTTCTGAAAGATGAGATACTTACCTGCAAAGAGCACTAGCAGGTACATTTTCAGAACATAGGGGAAGTAGATTGAGAAGGCGAATGGAAATGGTAGCTTGATGGAGTATGTTCCGAAAGATTCAAAATAAGGCAGTGATACGCAGATTGCAAATGCTGTAAAACATGGTAAATCCTTAGTCAAAAGGAGGTGGAAGATCATCAAGAATCTTTGTGTATCTGTTAATTACTTTTAAAGCACAAACAGCTGTATTGTATATAATTATGCATTCGTATACATATACATTCATATTCATATGTATTCATACACGTATGAACATTTTTTCCTTGACTTCAGTTTTGTAGGTCTGAGGTGCTAATTGCTCTTAGTACTAGAATTAGCAAGTATTTCCTATTCAGTGTCAATCCTGTAGTTACAGTGCTTTCAGTGTGCTCTCAGTGCCCACTTTTCCTGGAGTAAGTATGATGACCTGCTAAGTATGGCCTAAACCAGTAAGGTCAGCCTCAGTGGGGGAGAAGGCAGCTTTGGAACTTGCTGTCTAATGTGCTCAGTCTGGAATGAGCACATTAGAATAATGTGGGAGAATCCCTTTGTCTTTTACAAGAGTATTTTTCTGCTTTACTCAGTAAAATGAACATTTTCCTATATTGTTAAAAAACAATACAAAACCAACCAAACAAAAACCCCACCAGACACACAAACCCCAAACATCACAGAGCCCCTATTAAAGATAAAAGAACAGAAAAGAGAAAGAGAGGTGACATACAGGTTAATATGAAGGTACATAATCATTTATGACAACTTTGGCAACGCAAGAATTACCTTAAACACAAATGGCAGTTGAAGTGATCACATTTTATTGAAGAATATTGAGGAAGCAAGTTGTTGGTACCTTTCCCACTTCCTTACCTTTAGCCAGAACGGAAAGGGGATAAAGTGGGATGCAGAGTGAGAAGTTGAGCCATGTCAATGGTAGGTAGTATATTCCCATCCTTGCCAACATGTTGTAAGTGTATCTGCAGCAAGAGGAAAGCAGATGAACTCAGAGGGTATGATGATGTCTTTTAGAATAAAGAGACATTATTGAAAAACCCAGAGAAATTGCAGAAGAGGTTGGAGCTGCCTATCTCAGTTAATTTCAGAGTGAGCAACGATTTTGTTCAGGCTCCATTGCCTAAAAGTAGATGGTTCATTGTTTTGAAGGGGGGGTCTGTGTTGCTACCCCAGAGCAGGCAGACAGCAATAGAGCCCTCCTGATGGAAAGCTCTATCAGAAACATCATGTCTTCACACTGATCCATTAGAAAATTAATTTCAGATGAGGATATCACAACTGGAGGTGCAGGTAGAATATGCCTATCACTTGGGACTGAGAAAATGCTAATTTAGGACTGCTGAGCTAGCTAAGTCATTGCTGAAGAAGGCTAAACAGGATGGTAATTGCAGGAACTTAACCTTCTGTAGTACATCTGCCCCTCTCCTAGACCTCAGAAAGGTAGTAGGAGCAAAAAAAAAAAAAAAGTTGTGCTCCAGTGTAATTCATCTTTATATTCTTACTGTGGCTGTTACTGTTTCTCACTGGGAGACCAGAGTGCTTAGGACTTCATATCCAAAGGTGAGCTAATCCTGGTTTGATCTTAAAGTGGTACAGGAGCTTTCCAAACACTGAGAAACAGATCTGATTGTGTTTTCGGTCAGCTGAAAGGCCTTTTGCCTTGTGGTCTTGCTAGAGGTACAAAAGTCTGTTATCCAAGATTTTCTGACAGATGAAACTGGCATTAAACAAATCTTCTATATTCCTGTCTTATTAATTGATTAACTTTGCATCATACCTGGACTGTGCAAGAGTTTGATAGGCCGTAAATGTACCATTTTCTCTCATTGCCCTCTGAAACCTCAGGATTGTCTCAATTTTTTATTATTGTTGCTTTTAAGGCTGAATCTCAACCTGATACAAAACAGGAAAAGGAAACAGCTACTCCCTCTCTATACAACTCCATGGCCTGTTCATGGTATAAGCAGGAAAGATCAGGTGTAGAAAACCTTGCAGAATTTGCTCATGACCACCATTAGTCATAATGCACAATAAATAGTCCTTCAGGGATATTTATGTCCCTGAAGGACTATGTGGAAGAACTTGTAATATTTCAAGAGTAGTTGGCTGGGATAGATCCCTTTGCACTTTTAGCCAGGGATGTTTCTTTGAGATATTAGGACATGACACAGATGCTATAAAAGAAATCAGCCAATAATTCTAAACTTGTATGAGTTGTAATACATTATTTGAATTGCTCATTTGCTGCTATAGACTACAGTATTTTGCTTACTAAGCAACTGCCATTACTGCCGTGATGCTGGAGTGTGTTCTTTAGCAGTGGTAGAAAATTTATGATGCTTTGATAGAACTACTGTGCACTGACAAGACTTTACAGACAGTACTGTTTATATTTTTGGAACCTCTCCAGCTGCACAGAAGCCTTACATTTCAGATTAAGTTCTACTATTTTAGCCTTACAAGCTTCAAAAATAAATGGGATGGAGCAATAATCAAAATAATTAATATACGTAGTAGTCTATTAACACATGTAGTACAGATACTCTGAAGCTGACTTAAAGTCTCTATTAATTCTGATGCTTTCCTTTTTTAGATCTCAGTTATAACATCCATTTCCTTTGCTGCCTAAATCCATATTTTTCAGTCAGTTCCCTAAGCAATATATTTGAAGTAGCAGAAAGCTATTTTAGCAGAAAGAAAAAAAGATTTTGCTGCCATACATAGGTTGCTGTGAGGGCTGTGTCTTCTTAAAATGCTTCCTAATTCTCTCTGTTTTACCTGCTGTAAGTCTACAAACTGAGGTGCATAGAGGCTTATGTTACATTTGAGAAGTATGTTTGTCGTCCTTGTGCTGTGATATGTGCCCTACTACACCAAAATGCTCGTCTCTGCTACAGGACCTCTTGGCTTTTTGGAAAGCACACGTGCAATTAACCTAGAATAGTCTTTTCATTTTAGCAAAAAGTTCTGCTGGTGCCTTACTGTGCTATCAATCTTGGATCAAAGTGGATAAAAACGAAAAAAAAATGAAGCAAGAGGATCATAAATCAGTTTCGGAAATTGTTGTTCCTTGGAAGGTAGTTTTGATTTCCTTTTAAATTTTTGTTTAAAAAGGCAAAGTCTTTGAACTACAAATGATAATGCATTATGTTACTGCATTACTCTTACATTTTTAAGTCACTCTGTCTCTCAACCATATGGATTTTTATAAAAACCAAAAGTAACTTACAAGGTTCAAGCTCTACTTAAAGTGGATAATATGCTTTGCCAGTTTTGGAGTAATTAAATGAGCCTGCTGCACAGTAGGGGTGGGGTTCTGCTTGCAAGAATAACCTATTTTTTTCTGCTGACTCCTTACCTGATCACATCTAATAAATTCCAAAGGAAAAATAAAACACACACGACATACTTCCCTTGAACTTCTTCCTGACTGTTGATGACGACAAATAAAACAATTATTCTCTCAGTGATCTGAAAAGAAAAGAGAATTTTGCATTCAGGTAGCACCTTCTGTAGCTGTTATTTCTGTGCCTTTTTGGCAAAATAGGAGGCCACAGGTGGATCCAGTTTCCTTTACGCAAATTCAGCAGTAAATGTTTTGTTTCTTGGCCTGCTTTTGTTCAAGATCCCCTTGGCCTTCACGGGCAACTGGACACTGCTGGCTGCAGCATCACAGATCTGCCGTGGTGAGTGTGGAGGTTTGCTTGCCAACCGGCATGGCTTGGGTTTGTAGCCTAGGAAACCTGTGGCTGAACCGGCTGAGGTCATGGAAGCAAGGACTACTCCCACTGCACACCGGTGCCTGGGGAGCCAGCAGGGATGAGCTCCCTTGCTTACAGGCTGTGTGGGAGGCAGTGGGATACGGAGGGACCTTCTTGGAGGGGTAGCATGCCAGAAAGTACTAATCTCACACTCCCAGCTCTGTTTTCCATAACTTAGAGATTTGTGTCATGTAAGATTTGCAGAAAGAGGGAGGAAAAGCAGAATTCCTGTCTTTCCTTCTGCTTTATTCCTGACCAGGGGAGGAAGGTTTAAGCTTGTCATTTACATGAGTGATTGCCATAGTATTTATGTCCTAACATTTTTCTAGTGGTTGAACTTTATCCGACCCACAAGGTATGCCTTTACAAATGAAGAGATAAAAGTGGATTAAATGGGCTGTGTCCCTAGCTTAAAATAAATACTTCTGTGGTACTAAAGCTCACGGAATCAAAAACAAGTTTGTCTTTCTACAGCTTTCCTGGAAAGGTTTCCTAACAGTATCCATGCCCTGCCCTGCAAAGTAAATATATTAGTACTGCCAAGAATTTGCTTGTCAGTCTCTCCCAGAACATTACCAATTCACTCTGATTTACACTTTATTTGAAAGTATTGAAGGAGAAAACAGGCATCTAATCAGTTAGTATGAATCAGTGTAGCTTCATTTTTATTTTTTTTTTACACACTGCCATGTTTTCCATAAGATACTTTAGGTTTAATGATTTCACAGGTTGAGGTGTCAAGTCAGTGAAAAGTTACAAAATGAAAATGGATTACCAAAGTTGTTTTTATAGGCACAATAATTCTTCACTGTTTTCCTCTTTTCTCCTTATTCTGTCCTTAAATGGAATAAGAAATTTGCCTCTAAGGCAATTTGTGTGGTAATTTTGCTACATAATGTTTATGGGTTCCTGCATGGATCATTTTGGGACAAACTTTTTTGCAAACCACATCTGTTGGACAAAGCAGCCTTCACTATTCAGCAAAATTACGTGAGAGCAATTTTTCGTACAGGAAGAAAGCATGTCTATCCACTAGGGATCTGGTTCCTCATCTTGGAAAGCACTGAGGGCCCACAACAGCTTAAAACGGTTTTGCTGCCTCTCACCCTATCCTGACTGTCATCTTCTGTTGCTGAGCCCATAGGTCTGTAACTGAGGAATTGATTTCCAAAAAGGTCAGATGTTGACCGACTTCTGTGTATATGGGTCAAGAAACAGAAAGTGAGAGGTCCTGTGTTTGTACAGTGATGCCGAGGAACTTGACAAAAACATGGGGGAACTGGAAGTATTGATTCAGGATCTGAAACCAGATAGAACAGAGGTAGGAGAAACGTGGCAGGACAACCATCACAGAGGGAAAATAAAGGTGAAAGCAGTGTGAGCACTGAATGGGAATGTGTGCTGGAGAGAACAGATAAAATAGACCTGAGATAAAACTGTTAGATGAAAGGTGGTAAAGAGTGCAGCATTGGTGATATGGGCATTTTGTTACTGACCCTAAAATCAGACTGAGAGGTGGGGAGAGAGTTCTGCAATGTTGTTAATAAAGAGCTATTTCAGGGAGTTGCCACAGGAAATTGTCCTAGAGACCAAGGCTATTTCATGATAATGAAAAAAATGCACATGTTTTTAGATGTCAGAGCTGGAAGATTTTCCACATGGTCACTTGCTTTTCAAGAACCAGCTTGGTGGAAATGTGTTGGAAAACAGCATGGGTCAAGTGATCAGAATCTGATCCCGTTTCAGTGAGAA
This sequence comes from Myiotriccus ornatus, assembly GCA_036023395.1. NCBI lineage: Eukaryota > Metazoa > Chordata > Aves > Passeriformes > Tyrannidae > Myiotriccus > Myiotriccus ornatus. The sequence continues at coordinate 38,376,462 of JAYRBT010000093.1, read as the reverse complement.
AAAGGACAAGCAGCGGGAAGTCACCATCCCCAGTTTCAAAAGAATGTGAGACAGAGTGGCTATAGAGACCCACAGTTCAGCCTCATGATCTGGGAGTGGAAGAGGCTGTGGTTTTTCTCCTCTCATTAAGGCACAAGCAGAAATACGAGAGGCATATTTCCTCCATCAGAGGATTCATACGTGGGAAGGGGAGTGACGGAGGCACTCAGCTTTACTATTTGCATGTGATGGAACTTGGTAATCAGACTGTAAACTGTGTTAAGCACCTGCAAGAGCAGGAAGCTGAACATGACACAAAGCTGGCCCCCTGTAGATCTTCTGTTCCCGTTAGACTGCAGTCTCATCTGGCAAAGAATGGGATGCACAAAGCAGCCACCAGACACTGGAACCGAAAACGAGCTGTGGCCTTACTACAGAGTGTCTGCAGGCAGGACACAGACCTGGCTGCTCAGAGCAATTGTAATGTCCCCTTGAGGACAGACAGTGGCATCCTAACTCTTTTTCTGCATAAATCAGGGGGTTGCCTGCCTGCTTGCCTTTATTCACTTTCAAGACATTGTGTTCTTTCACAGCTCCTACCTTTAGGTAGCCTGCACAAATCGAAGCTAGATGTAGTCGTTGGTCAGAGACTGGGGACCTTTTCTGCAAGCTATTTGAAGAAGAGGAGATTCCAGTAAATGTCTGCTGATATTGTGCCCCTATACACACCCATATCTGCACACATATCTACATGGAGTCATGTACATATATAAATATACACACGTGCGTATACACACATATACACAGATAGATAAAAAGCACATGCTACTGCTCAGCAATGGATCATTTCCTGTACGGATCATCCATCCCTGAATGAATGAAAATATGGGATTCTCTTTTGCTGCTCTGTTGCTTAGGAAAAAAACAAACCAGCAAATCTCCAAGTCTCATGTTTTCACATTCATAAAAAGAAAATATGTGTTAACATGTCACAAGGCATAATTACAATTGTTTCACTTTTCTTTCCTTCTTTAAAATCAAGTCGGAATTTCCTTCCTCTCCCAGCACTGATTTCTCACAGAACACAGCAAGTTCTGTAGAAGGGCATAAATTTCCACAAGGCAGCCTGTGTTTTTGAATCAAGTAAGTGAAACAGAGCAAATTTGGCTAGCTGAGGTTTGGGCAGGAGCAGGCAGCACATTCACTTCCATTTTTTAATGACTGTGACTGCAGTGTTGTACTTGGTAGCTGAAACCCTTAGATGACTCTTCAATTCAGTGAATGTTAAAAACAAAACAAAACAGAACAAAAGTCAGAAAACTGCTACTAAAAATTTAAAGTTAAAAATGAATGGTTTTATCACAAAACTGTATTGCATTGGTTTTGGTTTGGTAAATCAAATCCTGCTTGCACAGGAAGAAGAACTGGTGTTTTGTTCACAAAAACACCAGTCTTTTTTTTTCTTATCTTTCCTCTCTCCTTACTAAGGTACCAGTCCCATCTGCCTTTACTGCCTGGCCAGACTGTCACATTTTATTATCTTCTGTTTTGGCGACAAGGGCATGTTGTCCTGCCCTTCTCCCCAACTCAAGCTGCAAAGGAGAGACATCCCCTTTGCACCAGCTTTTTTCCCATGCCCTGTCTTGCCTTCCCCCAGCACATCCATCACGTCGGATTCATCTTTCTTTCATGGTGTGACTTGGCCTTGGCCTACCTAACCCTTCCCAGGTGCCTGGTGGCCTGAGACCGTTCCCTCAGTGAGGAAATTCTGGATGAGTTTTTCCAGAAAATAGCTCTGAGTTTGCTGTTCCACTATTTATAACGTGTATCTCAAAGTGTTTTTCTTAAATGCTACTATCCCATGACAACTGCATGAAACGAGGTTGTAGAGAGGTGGAGGTCATTCCCTCCTTCCATGTCTCAACCAAAAGCACAAGAGGAAAGGGCCTTTAGTTGTGTGAGGGGACGTTCATATTACATATCAGAAAATTTTTCTCACTGAAGGAGTGGTTAGGCGTTGGAAAAAATTGCCCAGGAAGGTGGTGTAGTCACCTTCTCTGGAAGTGTTCAAGAGGTGTCTCATGTGGCACTTGGAGATACGGTTTAGGGGTGATTATGGTGGTGCTGGGTTGACAGTTGGACACAATGATTTGAAGATCTCATTCAACCTTGATGATTCTGTCATATGCCCTGTAAACCCTGCACAGCATCAGAACCTCTGGATGTTGGCACCATTTGTCTGGGTCTGCGAGGGCAGAGACTTTTGCTTGCCAGAACATGACAATTCTCCTTTCTTTCCCCTCCCAGCATTAATTCTTCAGCTCCTAAATTTCTCTGTCTTAATCAATTCTTTTCCTTCCATGATCTGCAAACCATGTTTCAGGAGGCCTGATGTGCTGGTGGTTTTCTCACTGCCATCCTTTTGTTACTCCACAAAATCTTGTCTTATTCTCGTCTATAAAATAATTATTCACTTGTTGGTGAAGAAAAGGCATGGAAAATAATTAGATATTGAAACTTGGGTTCTGAAATGCTTCTAGCTGTAAACGGGTTGGCTGTGGAGCCTCAGCCACTTACACCACAGAAATGGGAGCTGACCCACTTCTGCAGGTGGTCACTTATCTGGACATCTTCTGAGTCTCTGCTGTTGTGGGCCAAGGCATGTGGCACTCACTATTCAGTTTTGCTCAAAGAGAAGAAAGTTGAGAGCTCCTTCCCAAGCAACCCAGTTCTGAGGACTCAATTCCTGCAGTTAGCAAACTATCAGCAGGCCAGGCTCCCTGAGGAAGGGTGCAGGTGGAACATTCAGGGTAGTTCAGCCTGGGCTTTTCCTCAGGGGGAGCCATGGTTGACATGTAGGTCATGAAGAGAGTTTTGAGAAATGAACTTACCTGCAAAAACCTGGGGAGCAGACGGCTTTTGTCAATGCCAGTGAGGATGTGTAGGATCTCCAGTGTAGATAACAACTGGCAAACACGCATTACAAGTCCTATGGAGTAAAACGTGTCAGCCAACGAATCTACAGACAAAGCAAAGAGGAAAAATAGAGGATGGTTATACAGTAAAGGTCAGGAGCAACTGCTGGATTAGCTCTTGCCCTATCACCACTGGAGATCTAGAGAAATAAAGTTCACACATTACCAAACTTTTGGGTAGCAGAAGCCAAGCTTCAGGGAGTGGAGGAGGCAGTCCACTCCATGTGTGGCTCTGATGCAGAGGCAGGGAGCTGAGAAAATAATTAAATGCCCTATATTTAATTCATGGGCAAACACTGTACTGGATGTGTTGGTTTAGAGATACCACTTTGGGAGATTTCTAAATAGGAGGAAATGTTGAACAAATGCATGAGGAATGTCTGAACATGAGGAGATGTTGAGTTCCTGCCTGTATTTGTACCCATGG
>JAYRBT010000093.1:38352782-38365780 GCA_036023395.1 Myiotriccus ornatus | reverse complement strand
GCCCTGGGGTGAGGAATGAGGCATAGCAAGGGGCAATGACTAGAAAATTCACTTCTTAGGTGTACTTCTGACCTGAACTGTAACACTCTTACAAATGCACTCACTGGAGTGGCAATGCACTACAAGGGTAGTGCCAAGGTACAGGGCTTATAAATCTATTTTTACATAGATATTCAATTTCTCCTTTGGGAGACGTAGAATACAATTCAGTCAGTGACCTGTAGTCAGTCTGGCCAGTCGAACCTGGTCCTAGACATTAGAATAAGAAAAATGTTTCTCTGAAATACAAGGGTTTTTTTCTGTGTACAACTTTCAGTTGAAAACGCGTGTAAGATCTCTTTAGCCGTGCAATTTGCACTGGTGTTTTTGTTGTGTGATGGGTATGAGAAAGGAAAATCAGTAACAAGTAACAACTTTTATGAGAATAGATAGAAGTGGGAATGCTTCCAGGCACACAGGTTTTGGAGAAGGACCTTTATGCTTAAAACATTTAATCATTTTTAAGCTGTAAAGACATTCAGATGAAAGCAAATACTCAGTGATGCTTTTGGAATACATGTTAGCTGGATATGGGAACAATAAAATAAGTCCTGGAAAAAAATTCTCCCTTTTTATTTTTGGAAAATAAACTTTCTTCTCCACTCCAGCTGCTGCTTTGGCAAAAAAACTTCTGTCTAGAAACTCCTCAACCAGCACCAAGAAATGACTAGTATGTTAAGTGCTGGCATCTCTTAAAACAAGCTATGTGACTGTTCAGGCCATGTTCAGCCTGAGTCTTACAGATTTCTCAAAATATAAACAGATTGTCACAACATTTAGTTTCCCTGCATCATGAGGTGGGGAAAACTGTTCTGTCTGGACACAGTGCTTGTGTCAGGAACCATTACAAGGGGATGCTTTATGTGAAAAGTTAATGGCAACTTTGGAAGGTTTCATGTGATATGGAAAGAATCTCATTCTCTTCAAATAGGAAACATCACCAAAATAAAACATCTGCATAGCTTTTGTTTCCAAATCTTTGCTATAAAAGCAATATGCAGATGTGTTTTTGAGAAGAGAAACCATGTGTCTTAAAATTAATTTTCAATGTCCCTGTTAACTTTATGTCTACTTTCTGCCATTGTTAGTTTTCTTGTCTATGTGAATTCAAGCCTGTGTTGGCCAGTGGATTGTGTTATTTTAAGCATTGGTAACTCACAGCCCTGAAACAAGTGCTTAACTGGAAGCACACACTTCAGTGCTATTCACTTTAGTTAAACAGTAAATCCTGGGCTGCCTGGGGGCATTGGGGGTGATGTGGTGCAGTACTTCCCACTCTTATTTCTCACTAGGAGGCAGAGTACTTGCGTAGTGCTGGATGGTGTTTGTGTTGTGTGGCTAAGACTGCTAATGAGGAAAGGAAGGCTGGGCAGAGGCAGCTGGGGAAACACAGCTTCACACCACAAGCAAATAATGGGGAAAAGTGTCAGTGTTTTTGCCTGTGCTCTAAAACCAAAGAGGGAGATGCACCTGTGCCAGGTTCACACCTCTCAAACCCTGGAGATTTTGTAAATTCAGCAGAGCCCCTGGCTTGCAAACAGGCCCTGCCTCACCGAAGCTGACTTGGTGGTATCATCTAAGTAAGTCACACGAAAGTTCCTAACTGCATTAGGATGACAAGAGGCATATGCCACCTTTTGGGACATTTCAGGCCCAATGAAGGCAGGAGTATTTCAGAAAGAGCAACTGTTGGCATCTCCTTGCCACTCCCCTGCAGCTGGAGCACAACAAGAGGAAGGATGATGGAAGATAGTCAAGAGGCCCCAGCAGTTCCTGTCCAGACCTCCCAAAACGTCACTTGGAGAAGATGTGACAGCCTTACCCTCCTTATTTGTCAGTTTTTGGGAGTCTTCAAGGGAGTAGATCATATGGCCTCTAGATTGACCTGTGTATTCATAACCAGCCCCACAACTTCTTAGGAAAATGTTGATTTGGGGGATTAGTTATTTTCAAGCATTGATTTCAAGCACTGAGGCTACAAGCTATTACCCTAATCCCCAGGCTGAGGTGAACAATAGAAAGCTACTGATGATGTTTTCTGCATAGGATAAAAATGCAAACCATTGCATTTCTGCAACAAACGTTAATCCCACTTTTCATTAAAATATTTCTACATGGAAAGAATTTATTTTTATGATGTAAAGGATGATGTTTTAGGCTGATTATTATAACCTGGTTTTACTCTTCTTAGGGAACCTGAATCTGCATATTCATGGACAATATAATCTATTTTTTTAGGGCAACAATTTTTTACAATTTAATTTTCTTTCAGGAAATTATGTAAATGCCATCCCTCATTTTCCATTTTTAAAAAAGACAGCCTTTATCCTTTATCCTGTCCTTTCTTCTTGTTCCCAAGCAGCTTCTTTTTAGCAGAGTGGGAAATTCACAGGTGGAAGGCTGTGAAAAGATTAACTAAATATCAAAGACATACCCAGTTCTAAAATGAGTCATGCTTCTACAGTATCTGTGCCTACCAGTTCACTGCTCTCAGTTTCATTGCTAGATGAGAACCCATCGAATATGTTACTACAAAAATAAAGAGGAATTACTGTTTGATGGGCTGGGAGATTTCCCTTTTTTAAGTGGTAGTCCTTACCAAGTCACTCATAATAGGAGCCGTGATAATAGCCTCTGGCATTTTCTACAAATTTAATCAATAATTCACACAAATAGTGAGCTGTGGGGAACTGGAAGAGACAGGGATATGTGCCCTATTATTCTTAAAAAAAAAAAAAAAAGAAAGAAAAAAAAGAGAGAAAATTAAGAGTTTAGTATTTTGAAATACTTTTAATGGCAAGTAATAGTAGCCAGCATAAATCCTTTTTAAATATAAGTAGCTCAGACAGGATTTAATGCTTGCCACAAGAACAACACCGTGAGTTAATTATTAATTAATTATTAATTAATTACTTAAATATAAAATTTTTAATTATTAAAAATTGTATTCACAAGAAAAAATCTGTTCTAGCCAATGTGAACTTCTCCCAAAAAGTGGAGACCAGAACTGAGTACATCTCAAATTCAAAGACGCTTCAAAAGAAAGTACATTAATTGCTTAAAGAGAGAGCAACATTTTGAAAAATAATTGAAGTCAAATGGGCTCTTTTTTTTTTTTGTAGAAGAAAAGTTTTCTGTTTTATATAAATATGTCTGTCAAGATATTTCCTTTCTGGGAAAATGAACTATAACACATCACTCCAGCTAAGTCCAGAGGAAGCTGTGTAGGTTCTGTCCTACTAAGATAAGAAACTTGGGGAATACTGTCAACAGTAAGAGTTGCAGTGAATAGATGTGGTCGTAACTGGTGTGCAGGGGGTAGATACGCTGTTTGAAATCTCAGTGTTTAATCTCCTTAATGTGTATTTTGACTTTGCAAACGCATTGCCATACTTTAACTGCTATTTTTTAGAAGGGAGTGTTAACTGTATTTACTTTCACACACTCAAAAGCAGATTATATTATTTGCTTAGAACACAATTCCTTTCTGCTGAAGGTAACATGGCTTTAGGATCCTAATTGTAATGGCTTGGGCTCAGCAAGGTCAGTTTTACAAAATGAAACAACCTTTCAGCCTTTTGTGTAGAAAACTGAGGCAGGACATGGATTTCCCTCTACTCATCTGCTCATCACTTACCATAGCTTCTTCCTCAGTGCCACTGAAATTAAACTGGAGGGTTGCCAGTTCACATGAGCTGGGAATTTCAATGTTGAAGTTTTATAGAGAGAAAAGGAATTCATCCAGGACACAAGTAATGAAGAGCCTGAATGGTGTTTGGAAGCAAGGTGGGGTTGGCAGTCTGTGGCTGCAGCAGGGTGGCCCCACAGTAGCACTGCAGCTGCCTTCCAGTTTGCAGGCTGGGCTGTGACACTGGCATGGCTGTAATGCAGAGAAGAAAGATTTTCCTTGTGTTCTCTGTCAGAGTTCACTCCTCTAGGAATTCTTAGCGCTGAAAAATCCCTTGCACTTTGCCAAGGATTTCATGGTGTCAGCAGAAGTGTGGGAAATGTTGATACAAATGCCTCATCCCTGCCTAAATGAGGATTAGTAGGAAGATTTTTGGATATTAAAAAGCAAGTCACCTTATTGGAAAGTATTAATTTTAGTCTTATCTGGTTTGTTTGCCTTTTTCGCTTTGTGTTAAATTTTTAAGCAAAGTAAATTCATTCTGCCAGTCAAAACCAATACCTTCATTTAGGATTTATTCTCTGTCACCCTCACTTCTTGATCTTCCCTGAACCTGGGGACAGACTGGATTGGAAGGGGTGAGGGCTGGCAGGATGCAGCAGTCTGTGAGCACTGTCTTCCCATGGGCAGTTCCTGATCCCCAATCCAGCCCAAACTCCCAGCCCTGGTGCTTGTCTGGCTGCTCCACCACAGCCACCTCTGCAACTTCCCTAGGCCTGCTCTGAAGGAGTTCACAGCTGTCCTTCCTGGAAATGGGACTAATTCTTTGTGATTATTCGTAGAGTTATTCCCACAGGCTTTTATTTCTGTTTGTTTGGTTTTGGTATGTCTTTTTTTTTAACGAAGCCAGACCTGGTGGAACAAGACAAACTCATGGATGAAGCTGTTTGACTGTGCTATGTGAATAATTTTTTCCAAAATAAAATCTGAAATAAACGTTCTTCAGTTCTACTGTAGCTATTCTGAAGTTTCGTGTGGAAGACAAGGCTTTCAACCCCAGTTCCATAAATCCACTCTGGAAAACTGACTCTGTATAGATGAAATCATATCACTTTTGATACAGTTTCCCCAAAAGTGCAACACAGCTCAGCACAGCCCAGATAAGGAGGGTGCTGCAGACAAACCATGAGAACTGCGAGAACTGTGGCTGGGACCTGTGCTGCACAGCACTGGTGTCTGAGTTTTATGAAAAAGTTTATGAAACTTTCTGGCCCATATGCAGCCCCACCTTGGAAGGATTTTTTTTCATCTATGCTAAATTTCTGGTGGGGATTTGAGACTTTGCATTCACTGTTTTATTAATTTCCTTTTGAAAATAATGTATGTTTAAAAGCTGTATTTTGCCTCATTTGTTTAACTTCTAGAAAAATACTAACTGGAAGAAATACCAGAGGGTACCAATTAGCCAGGGACACACTCCAAAATGTTAAAATGGCAAGGTGAAGAGAGAGGACCTCCTGAACTCTCCAACTTTCTTCCTTTTCCCTTAAGAATCCTTACCTTTCTTTAAAAGGTAAGAATAAAACAAAGACACACTGGCTTGCTATTTTCTCTTTCTTTTTTATTTATGGAGTAACTATGCCTCTTGCAAAGACCTCAACTTTAAATATGTCTTGTAGACATAGTACAAATAACTCCTGTTACCTCACAGCTAGCAAAAAAGTAATTGAAATCAAATGCTGTTTTCTGAACTCTCATCACCCTCTCTGAGATCTTCTTGTTTCTTTCAGGAATAGTTCATTTTTCTTTCAGTTCCCTTCTATGAACCCAATAGCACTTTACTGATAAGCAGCATGCTCTTAAAGAACTGAAACACTGTCTTGCCAAAACACGTGTACATTAACCTACAACTCTTACATTTGTCTGTAATTTCACTTTGCCCTCTAGTGCCCATTCTGGTTTTTTTTCTGCGCTGCAAAATACCATGTTGACTGAAATATGTCAAAACAGATTTTTATTTGGCAATGAGATTTTTAAGGACACTTATGAATTAAAAACAAAGCCTAATGGTACGAGTTTCTAAACAATTAGTGGGCCATGAACTAGCATATTCTCACTGCAGACAAGTTAGACAATAAAAGCTAGAATCCTTCATGAGAAAGCAGCTGAAAAATATTTCATGCTTCTTCCGAGTTTCTGTAAAAATTAGGCCATTTCAGTAACAGCTCGCATTGCAGAGGTCACCCAAGGATGTCAGAACCAGAAAGGTAAGTAGGCTGAATGTCGTTTTATTGTACAGGTTTGAAGAAGTACAAAAAACAAACAAGCAACAAAAATAAGATTTGGAATAGTCCCATGGTGGCAGCCATTTCAAATTCTGTTAGTTACAAAGCCCAAGAAATACACATTTTGCTGTGATGTTTGTGGCAGGATGTCACCAGATGGAAAAATTAATCCTGTATTTCACTCTGTTTCTTTGGTCTTTTATGTTGTTCTGGATACTGGTGAAGTTGCTAGCTGGTTTATTTCTGATACCCATGTCTCCTGGTGCTTCTTTAGCTTGCACTGATGAGTGGTAGTGAGGAGAGTATGTACACCCTGCAAAAGATACCAGTGTCATAGATACGGTACCTGAGACCTGGTGGCCACTGCCATTGTTCATATCAGTCCTTTTTTGTTTAGATGTACCTTTTTATTATCACCCCTTTGAATGATACTTTCCTGAATGGCTGGAGACCAGGAAAAGCTTTAAAGTGGTTCCTTATATAATGCTTAAACTAACCTGTAGCAACTTCAGCCCTCCAGGACCAATATCACCATCTCCTGGGAGCAGATGTGCTCTCTCCTCTTTATGCCTCTTCTTTATGCCAGACCCAGAAGCCTGTGCCAAATGCACATTGGAGTGGCCACAGGCAATAGCTTTTTTTTTTTCTTTAAGTTGTTGGGGCTTTCACCAAATTCTTAACAATATTCATTGGGTAAAAGAACCTGGATATAGCTCTGTTTCCCCCATTACTAACATATAACAAATGAGTGGGGAAAACACACCATTTGAAATGGAGTTACCCAGGGACTATTTCCCAAGGGTAAAATCCAGGCCCAGCTTATTGCAAGCTATTCTGAAGAATTTGATTATATTGTAATTATTACTGAAGGCTGTGTGTTTTGGAGGGGAAATTAATTGAAATACCAAGAGCTATATATTTCTGTGGTTCAATTTGTGAGCAAACAGGAAGAGACAGACTTCATGCAGCAATAAAACACAGCACTGTATGATGATGTTTGAGATTGCAGTAGCCAGGATGACTATGTCCATGAGCAAGTAGGATGTGCCACCAGCAGATGTGGCTTTTGGGTTCTTTTACGTAGAAAAGTTATTTCAAATACCTTTTCAAAGAAGTTTAAGTGAATTGGAAACATTGCAGGAAGGAATAAAAGCCTTGTCCCCAAATAGTTAGACGAGGCAAATATATTTCAGTTATAAGTAACACTGTCCAATTGAAAAGTTACTACAGAAGCCATAACTACTGCAAAAAATATTCTATGTAAACAAATCCTTCCGTAATTATTTTACATCTTCAAACATAGCAAATGTTAGAATTACTCAAATGTAAAAAAAAACCAACCGAACAACGTTCTTGGAAAAGAGGATACGAACTTTGAAAGAAAAGTGCACGTTCTCAGCCTAAGTCAGGACCACTTAAATAATCAATATAATACTTTATTTTTGGTGAAGTCTCAATCAGTACAATCTAGCAATTCCTGTAAAGGTGAGGGATGTGTAGTCAATTCACAAATACATGATTTGAAAACATGTGGATGAAATAGAGATGGAAAGTAGCAGCACTTTTTCTCAGTAGAAAACACCATAAGATTTCACTATCTGTTATAAGATTACAATCCCTTACAATGCATGTGTAATCTAAGTGAAAAGTCATGTAGACTAATTTATAGCTAGAGTAGAAAAAGTTACTTATATTGAATAATGCATTACATTTGCAAAAATAAATTTCAGGAACATAATTATTTAAATACAGTCAGAATGAACTAGAAGCAATGCCACAAGATAGATCATAGAACCAATAATAAATATTATGTATATAATATTTCTTTATAAATGTATAATTTATGTGAGGTTAAAATCTTCGTACCTTAGTTGTTAAGCTCCCTTGTCACTTTATCAATCAGTTGGAGACATCTCCTGATTTCTGCACGGCTGATCTCCCAGGAGCACAGGTTGTGTTGTTTGTCTTTAAGAAAACAGTCTATTTTTTGGAAGTACTTTTTCAATTTCAGCCTGCTGACTTCTTTATTCCAACAGTAGTGGGTGTGCTTTTTGATTACACATGCCTCCAATTGCTCAATTTGTTGATAAAGTCCATTTTGGAACTGATCCAAAGCTGTCCCATCCCAAGCAGCTAGAGTCAAATTTTTGCTGAAGATATAGAATATATGTTGGAAGATCTCTTCAATGGCAACTCTGACAGTCTCTTTCTGTCTGGACTCTAGGACCTGCTTAGGAAATCTGAAGGACATTTTCTCTCTTAGACATTGTTGAGGAAAGTTTTTGCCCATTTTGTCCAAAAGTCGCAGACTGTTTTCAGTCACTTTTCTTTGTTGTAACAGGAGATGGTTGCACTGATGACTGCAGATGATGGTGGTGCACAACAGTATGAGGCCAAGTTGTATCCAGCCAAAAGCATTCATGATAAAGCAAGCTCTAGTATTCTTCCTTTCCTGTCTATAAATCCTGAGACAGGCTGGGATGCTTTGAAGGCATTCGTAGGCTCCTGTTTCTTCAAAATCTTGAAATTTAATTATTCTGTAGGAGAAGTTTTCGTTCATCATTTTTTGGTTTTTAAGGTTTTCCCCCTTCTGTATGCCTTTGAGAACACTTTCATTTTCTGCTTTATGACTTCATAGTCTTTTTTTTTTTTTTTTTTTTTTTTTGCCACTTTCCTTTTTATTTCAGCTGGATATTAGGTTGTTACATATATGTATGTCAGACTATCTATTCCCTTTCCCTCAAAAATTCTAAACGAAGTATTAGAATTTGAAATAAAGACTTTCAGAAATACTTATTTTCTTAATATTTTACCAGTTGTAGAACATACTGCAATGAAGAAACACTTGCAATGATGAGTCAGGGACCTGCTGAATACTACTGCCATCCTGTCTCCTTACCGTGATTTATTCTTCCAAGATTCAGTTAAGTTTTCTTTCAGGGAAAATATTTTCTGTCTCCTCAGCTTTATTTCTCTTTACCATTTAGACTCAAAGGACAAATGTCATATCATTACAATGTGTGTGTGTGTGTGTGTATAAAGATGTGTATATGTGTTAATATGCCTTTGTGGGGTTTAAAACATGCACACTGCTGATTAAATGAGGTCTGATTTCACTTAGAGACTGCAAGTGGCATGCAAATACAAATAGAGGGGAACAAGTTTGATACTTAGATGCAATATTCTTTTTCCTTCCATATGAGTAACTGAACAATAGTTAACTTCAACACCAATTGAGTTCAGGTCTGAATTATGATATTAAATGGGAAGAGAATTAATAGAGAAGACAAAAAATACTCTAAAATTCAGCCATTTGCTTTCCCTAGCCATATAATAGAGGAGGTTAGAACCAACACAGTACCTTGGGAAATCTGGCTCCTGATCTTGATTGTATTTTGATGCAAGCTGGTCTTAAACTGCTAGTTTTGCTGCCTCCCCTACCTCCTGTGAATATATATGTAAAGGGAAAAGCAGTGGTCTGTAGGTGATATTGTCTGGATGAAGGGGTCAGAAAAACTGGTTTTTCAGTCTGAGACTCTGTATTTCTTGAACTAAGAAAATAACCACCCCTGCTTTCCAGCCAGTCCCCAGAGATCAGAGGGGCTGTGTGCAGCATATCTCTTGGAAATCCCTTCACCAGATATCCCATGGCATATCTCATGGCTCTAGGCCTCATTCCTACAGTAGTTTTTTCCTGTTGCTGCATCCATTGCTATATGGTTGGCTTGATTCCCAGTCTGATAGTCACTGAGCAGATTGATGATACTATTTTTGGACTTCCTTTATGTTCAGCACGTAGGTATTTGGGAGGCTTTAAAATGTCACAAATTAGGCTGAGCGCGGTTATTCTCATAAGCAAACTCCTTGGATGTCCTAATGTTGCTTAAGCAACCTTGGACTGGATGTTATTGCCAGTGTGAGGAAAAATGTATCTCCTATCATCTATGACAGTATTAGCTAAAATGAGTAACAACAGTCAGAGTGGGATACAAAATGCGTAACATGGAACTGAATCTTTTCACTTAGTGGGAATGTTTATTACTTTGGAAAAATGACCTGAAGTGTATCATTGTTTTAGATGCAATATGGCCATGAAGATGTATCACTTTTGAAAAAATACCAACATATCAAACTTATCATGAAATCAATACAAAATGTATGTACTTCGAGAAAATTATTACATAATGTTACAGCTATTTCCATAAATTATACACAAGTATTTTTTCAAAACAGTAATCATTATATGAGTTTAATCCTCCTACTGATTTAAACAGTAAACTTCTTCATACTCATTGTATTTCCCAGACACACAAGTTCTTTGTTTCCTCTTGCAAAAATGTTTTGTCTTCTCAGTGAAGAGCTGGAGATGCCATCCTGGATGTCACTAGGTCCAAGTGTTTTATTCTCTTGTCTGTGTTAACAGATTAGTTGTCCATGCCTCCTCACAAAATTTACACTTGACTTAGTCCACCAGGGTTTGGTTTCAGGATTTTGTGTTTGAGTTTTTTGTATGTTTGTTTGGTTTTTTTAAAGGAACAATTAATTGTTCTTCCCCAGTCATTCAGTTTCTTGATTACTGTGCTAAGCAAACCAGGACACATTTACCCTTATTGCTTCATTCAGAAACAAACAGTTCATTAAAAGTAATGACTCAAAAAGTAACTGAGTGATACAAAGCTGCAGATTGTTGTTTATTTCTCTTCCTGAAGGTGAAGCACACAACAATCACTCTAACCTAGAATGAAAGGAGGAAAAAAGCTGGCAAAGCACAGCTGTATTTCCAAGTAGGCGTAGCAGATCATTATTCTAGAAAGGTTATGTCTTTGATTCCATGAAAAAAAGATACAACCTTAAAAGACCATCTAGCTATACATGTATCCATTACAAAATACTAAGGCTAAACAAATGCATGATTTTATATCTTTAAAATGCTGTAAATGACTTCTCTAACGCAGATTTTTCATTGTATTTTTTACATATATTTTATAATGCAGTAGAGGAATTCCATGCATATTTGCTATCCACCTTTTATCTCAGGCACCAAGGCAAATGGAAAGTCTAAATTCAGCCTGTGTATATGCTGGCAAACAGAGCACTGAGAAGGAACATTCCTGCAAAATAGCACGCTTTTGACCTCTCATAACTACCCCATGTTAAACCATTTCATCTATTCTAGATACCAGTTTCTTTTCTCCATTCATTCCAAACACACAGGTTTTAAGAAGTCCATGAGGAACAAAGTGGTTTGTCTTATCACTGCACAAGACAGCTTCCTCCACCGCTAGCTTGACATTGCCCAGGTTAAAAGAAAATAATTTTTCTCCGTTATGGTTTTCACCACAGCTATAACTTGCCAGTCTTCTCCCTTATAGAATCATAGAATGGTTTGGGTTGGAAGGCACCTTCTGAGTCCTGTAAGGAGAGCTGAAGGAGCTGGGGGTGTTTAGCCTGGAGAAAAGGAAGCCCAAGGGTAACCTTATCACTCTCTACAACTACCCAAAAGGAGGTTGTAGCCAGGTGAGGGTCAGCCTCTTCTACCAGGCAACTAGTGACAGGACAAGAGGACACAGTCCTAAGTTGCACCAGGGAAGGTTCAGACTGGACATCAGGAAGAATTTCTTCCCAGAAAGGGTTGTTAAGCAGTGGAATTGACTGCTCAGGGAGGTGATGGAGTCACTATCCCTGGAGCTGTTCAAGGAACAATTGGATGTAGCACTTTGTGGTAAACACTTGGTTGGCACTTGGTCTAGTTGCCAGTGTGATCAGTCAGTGGTTGGACTTGACGACCTTAGAGGTCTTTTCCAACCTAAATGATTCTGTGATCCTGTAGTTCCAACCCCCCTGCCATGGGGGGTCCACTAGACTGAGTTGCTCAGAGCCTCATCCAATCTGGCCTTGAACAGTTCCTAGGATGGAGCATCCACAACTTGTCTGGGCAACCTCTTGCAGTGCCTCACCACCCTCACAGTAAAGAATTTCTTTCTAATATCTAATCTGTCTACTCTCCTTCAGCCTGAAGCCAAGCTTCCTTGTCCTACCACTACATACCCTTGCATGTCCCTCTCCAGCTTTCTTGAAGACTCCCTTCAGGTAGTGGAAGGCTGCAATTAGGTCACCATGAAGCTTACTCTTCTTTAGACTGAACAATCCCAATTCTCTTAGCCTTACACAAGAGGTGCTTCAGCTCTCTGATCATCTTTGTGGCCCTTCTCTGGAATTTGATCCAACATGTCCTTCCAATGCTGAGGACCCCAGAGATGGATGCAGCACTCCAGCTGGGGTCTCACAAGAGCAGTGTAGAGGGGCAGAATCACCTCCCTCAACCTGCTGGCCCCCTTTCTTCTGATGTAGCCTAGGATGTGGTTGGCTTTCTGGGCTGCTAGTGCACACTGTGGCTCATGTTCAACTTTTCATCCTTAAGAACCCCCAAGTCCTCCTCTTCAGAGCTGCTCTAAAGGAGTTCATTCCCCAGTCTGTACTCATGTCTGGGATTGCCTTGGCTCACGTGCACCACCTTGCACTTGGACTTGTTGAACTACATATGCAAGGCTTTTATTGACCCATGTCTCAGGTTTGTCCAGATCCCTCTGGAGCTGTGGTGTCAAATGCACCTGTCTTTTTTGGTGTCAAATGCACCACTCAGCTTCATCTGCAAACTTGCTGAGGCTGCACATGATTTCACTGTCTACGTCATTGATAAAGATATTGATATATCTACTTCCCATCCCTGTCTTCCAGCTCAGGGGGCTGCGTACCCTGAGGACAACCAGTCTTGCTATTAAAGGCAAAAAAGGCATTCAGTACCTCAGCCTTTTCCTCATCTGCTGTATTTTCAGCACAAATCTGGCAATATGAAGTCCCCATGAGAACATGTCCCAGAGATTGTGAGACTCCTTTCAGCTGCTTACAGGGTATTTCTCCTGCCTCTTCAGCCCGCCTGGGAAGGGAGCAGGGGGAGCTGCGGCCCTGCCCCGCTGTGTTCACAGGCAGTGTCTGCGCTCCCTCAGGGCCGGGCGGCTCCTGTGCCCACGCGCAGGGCTCGCCGG
>JAYRBT010000093.1:38327311-38352772 GCA_036023395.1 Myiotriccus ornatus | reverse complement strand
GGTGTCCCCGCCTCGGGAATAGCCGCGCGTGCCGGGATCTGCAGCTTTGCCGCGGTACGGACTGGCCTCGAGTGCTCATCTCAGAGAGCGACTGCTTAGCTCCATTACACCGCATCTAAATCGACATATTTCCATTATTTGTATTCTGTATATTTATATCACATATTTATATTATATTGATATCCTATCAGTGATCTGCATGGGGGGATCAAGTGCCCCCTCAGTCAGTTTGCGGGTGACGCCAAGTTGGATGTGAGTGTTGATTTGCTGAAGTGTGGGAAGGCTCTGCAGAGGGATGTGGACAGCCTGTATATATGGGCCAAGGCCAGTGGGGTTCAAGAAGGCCAAGTGCCGTCCTTCCTCTTTGGGAAGAGTGACTGGAAAGCTTCTGGGAGAAACAGGACTTGTGGGTGCTGATCAACAGCAGCCGAACGTAACCCAGCAGTGTGCCCAGGTGGCATCCCGGCTTGTAGCAGAAATAGTGTGGCCAGCAGGACTAGTGAAGGAATATCCTTGGCACTGGTGAGGCCACAGTTCAAATCCTGTGTTGTTTTGGGCCCCTCACTCACTACAGGACAGACATTTTAGGCAACACTGGAGCATGTCCAGCAAAGGGCAATGGAGCTGGTGAAGAGAGCCCAAGTCCTGTGAGGACTGGCTGAGGGAGCTGGAGTTGCTTGGCCTGGAGAAAAGGCAGCTCAGGGGGGTACCTTACCACTGTTCACAACAAGGAGTCTGTAGTGAGGTGGGTGTCAGTCTCTTCTCCCCAGTAACGAGCAACAGGACAAGAGGAAATGGCCTCAAGTTGCACCAGGGGAGGCTTATACTGGATATTAGAAAATAACTCTTTATAAAAAGGACTGTCAGGCATTGGAACAGGCTGCCCAGGAAAGCGCTTGAGTCACCATCTCCGTACATTCGCATTTAAAAAATGTGTATATGCAGTAGGGACATGGTTTAGTGGTGGACTTGGCACTGCTTGGGTTACAGTTGGACTTGATGATCTTAAGGGTATTTTCCAACCTGAATGATTCTATGATTCTAATTTGAGCAGCATAAGTTTCCTCATCTGCTATGCATCTATTCTGTTGCTTCAACAAAAAAATATTACCTTTTCTGTTTTACGGGAGTATTATAGAATCATGGACTAACCTAAGGTGGAAGGGACCCAAAAGGATCACTGAAGTCCAACTCCTGTCCCTGCACAGGACAGCCCCAAGTTACCAAGAGCATTGTCCAAATGCTTCTTGAACTCTGGCAGGCTTGGTGCTGTGACCACTTCCCTGGAGAGCCTGTTCCAGTGCCCAACCACCCTCTCGTTGAAGAAATTTTTTCTAATATTGAATCACAGAATGGTTAGGATTGGAAGGGTCTTTATTTTTAGAAAACCATCTTTCATACTGTATGATAAAAAAAAAAATTCTCTATGACCCTTTCAGGAATTTTTATTCTATATAGCACAACTAAGGATAAAGAGCAGAAATGGTGAGGCAGAAGTTAATACTCTAAAAGGTAAGTCTCATGCAGGAATTCCATAGTTTTGCATCAGTTTTAAATCACAACAGATTTTAAAATGATGTTTAGAACAGTGTGAAGCACATCAACAGTGACGTTTCCCAGTTACTGGAACAGCAGGAGATGAGACCATGAACTGAAACAGTTTATTCAGTTTATTTATGAAACTCAGCAATTCTAGAAGACTAATACTGTTCAAAAGAAAAATAAGATACACAAGGTTTGTCTAGAATATATCCTTTATTATTTGCAGTCTGTGTAAATTTTAATACATGACTGAATTTCTACATAATTTTTTCTGTTTAAGCACATCCTGGTCTTTTCCAACCACCCAGTCAATTGCACCTTTAATATATACAGTCAGTATTTATGAAATATTGCATATGCATCTATGAACTTAGAAAAATAACATGCAAGGAAAATTGTTACCATGAAGCTGATAAAAAATAAAAGACAGGTAAAACAGTCAATCCCCTTTTAGTGTGTTATGGCTTTGCACCAAGTATCAGATGTCAAAACAGCTTCAGATGCTTCTTGTTAAAAGGCACTTACTGTTCTTCAAATACACTTTCACATTTAGTTCTATTGCATTAAGAAGTGTATCTCTGGGATCATACTCTCATAACACAGCAGAACAGTCCAAAAAGGCAGTATTAAGAAAAAGGAAAAAAGGGGGTTTACGTTAAAATATGAAAATACCAAGAATTAACACAAACTTTAAGGATTTGGTCCTTACAAAACAGGCAACAGCATTCAGGCAATAGTGATTTCTTTTCATAGATGCTGACAAAATAATATCCCCAAAAAACGAACTCTTCCAGTTCCAGTGTATAGATATGTCTGAGCTGAGTAGCGTACACTCTAATACCACTCCCAATAAAAATACAGCTTTTCAAGATTAACTATTGCTCCACTTTGGCTGCGAAGGAAGAAATCTCAAAAGAGTGTTAGACATGGACATACTAGGCAAGCCTACAATTCTGTGTCTCTGTATCTGGATGGCTGTCCATAATACCCCTTCTTAGAGTGGTCCGCCAGCTGACGACGATACTCCTCCTCCTCCTCCTCCGCATCGCTGCCGTAACTGCAGCGGTTCTCCGGGTAAGGTCTAATAGGAGGCTTCTGGGGTTCTGGAGGTCTGGAGCTAACACAGCAAGACAGGGAAAGAGAGAAAGAGAGAGATAAAATGTTTACTTCCATTATAAAAAGCTGAAAAATATTTATACTTAGTTTTTGCTTTATGGCAACTTAGGCACATGGAGCAAACAACTTAAAAAGTCCCATGGAGCAAATAAACTCTCTCCCAGCCCATAAACAATGGCATGGCCATGGTAAGCCTATCTGGAGAGGCATCTTATCTCCATCAAGCTGGAGGATGGTGCTCAGATTTGACCTACTCAACCTACCTGGAAGAATGCCAGATTTAAAGCTATTGAACACCCCTGTGCACACACAGACATCAATAGCTTTACAGAACTTTATTCCCTGAGCCGAGTTTTCAGCCATTGCTCCTGCCCCTTCTGTTTCCCTCAATTAGTTTTGCAAATACTGGCTCTGCAAATACTTGAGTGAAAAAGTATAGTGTTTCTTCCTAGATGACTCAAATACTATCAATGAACTAAAAGAAAAAAAAATCCCCCAACCCAAGAAGAGTTGACTGAAATCATGCCCCATCTTTACAGTAATTTCTGAGGTACAAAAACAAAACACTATACGAAGGCAGGAGAATTTGTATGAACAAAAACTGGCAAGATACTTTTCCTCCTGCTAGTGAAGTAAACAATCAGGACAGAATGCTTAAAACTGGATACACCTTACCTCATCGGCTGTGGCCAGTTCTGTTCTGACTTCTGTGTTTTGACTGGGACAGCGTAAATATCTGGATGCTTCTGGGCTATTTCAAGCTTTAAAAGAAAGCAGAAAAAATAACTGTTCTTTTTAAGTCTATCCATTATTAGGGATACTATACTAGGATCAAGGACCTAGCAGACCACAGCTACATCTGAAACAATCAAAGCACAAACTGATAACATCTTACTGATAATCCTACAAGTATATAATTGTTTTTCAGGCTGCCCTATAGGCTGAAAAGCACAGCAGGGGGAAATACATTTCTTCATACCCTGGCATTCTGGGCCTCTTGTAGCTCTTGCATTCTTTGCATCCTCGCCTTATGATCCATCTCCTCAAATATTTTTACTTTTCTCAATACTGATTTTGGAGTGTTTTCTTGTTCGCTTCCTTCCTCTTCCAACTTTGCCTCCTCCTCCTCCTCCTCTGCAGGTGGAACTGCTGGCTGAGAGTTTCTCAGAATGGGACGCCCAAAGGCAGGTTTCACAGAAACAGGTGGGGGTGCTGCTTTAGCTGAAACAGTTGAAGTCTCACTGCTGACAGCAACGTTACTTGATTTAGAGTCATAGTTCTTGGGGAAGTCATATAGATCCTCTTTGTTTTGTAACTTTCCCTGCAAGTATAAAACACACCAACAAATTTTACATCAGCAACTTTGTAATTTTCATTTCAAAACAGGGCTTCAACTTGAAATTAATCACTTTGCATATGTATTTAACAGTGCCAATCTTCGTATGACGTAACACTGTAATGCTGGGGGTATCCCTGAGCTGGAGTTGACCCACAGATGAATCTTTCAACCTAATATTATATTTAACCTACTACTGTATTTAGCCCTATATCCGCTTATAAACCAAGATGCTATATAACCCATAGTAATGCTTTAGGAGTACATATTTATGCTTGTTAGCACAGCATATTATTAGTAATTAGTAAGGTCTGTATGTGTTCCAAGGTCACAAAAGCAGTAGGCCTCACATGGTTGTAGCTGGTTCACATTTGAGATATAAATGTAGCCACAGTGTTCTGTATTTAGAGGCTAGTCAAGGCCATGGGACATTTGACAGTAGTCAGTCCAAACTTCCTCCCTTGGCTAGGCTTCAGGGGAAAACCAAGGAGAGAATAAAGCCAAATTGTTTTTCCACACCAACCAAGTGATGTAAGCTAGTTTGTTTAACACTGTATAAGATGGACCCTCTCACAGTAAAGATGGAGGCTTCACCCTATGAGTGGATGCACTGTGTAGGATTTCCCAGTTACCAGAAAGAGGTTCTCCAGTCCTTCGCTATGACTGGGGCTCCCCAGCTGAAGTGCAGTCTGGATGATACAGGGTAACTGGTGATGTATCTCTCTCTTAATTGCTGTAACACTTCCTTTGTAGTAATGATTAGATGTATCGCTAAGTGTATCCTTTCCCAAGCAACTGTTTCTTTTGTAATTCTTTACTGGTCTGCATTACAGTAAACTTACGCACTTATTCTTTAACTGTTGGTGTCTGTGTTCCTTAAATCCATCCTCATTCCCGAGGCAAAACACAAAAAAAACACTTGAAAGGTATCTGAACTGCTGCAACATTTTGGCCATATGCTCATAGAATACCCATCAGCCTATAGACAACTAGGACATTTAGACTCATTTGTCCTATTTTTTAAGGATTACCAGAGTACACAATGTGTGTTAGGGTACAGCATGGAGAAAACTGATGCCCCAAATAATTTTTTCAGTATACTACCTAAAGTGGAGTATCAGTATCAAGAGTTTAAAAGTGCACAGGACCCAATTCTGGTTTATATTCCACTTTTGTTTTCCTTACACATGTCCTGCTCTACGTGATCTTCATTGTCAAAGCAGACTTGGACTGTATTTCGAATACTTGCAT
This sequence comes from Myiotriccus ornatus, assembly GCA_036023395.1. Lineage (NCBI taxonomy): Eukaryota > Metazoa > Chordata > Aves > Passeriformes > Tyrannidae > Myiotriccus > Myiotriccus ornatus. The sequence continues at coordinate 38,347,527 of JAYRBT010000093.1, read as the reverse complement.
TATATGAGGGTACCAATCCTCATAAAGAAAGGACTTTGGGGTTTGGGGAAATCAGGAATTGCTAAAATAAAATGGTGTCCAGACACTGTAATATTTTCCCCCCTCTCCTTCCCATCACTCCTAAGCAATGTTTGAATAAACAGTTAACATCAATTTCTAGTGATAGCCAGAGATGGTAGATTCTGATTTTGTGTTTCACAGTAATAGCCATCAGATATGCTTTTCCTGCTGATTAGCTCACTTTTGTTTTTGCTGAGCTGAAGAAGTGCCTTTCAGTTTGTTAACAGACAGAAAAGTCTACTTTCTTATTCCATATGAACACATATATTTGAAAGGAACCGTTATCTATTAAGTCTTCTCTCTGCTTGATCCTGCAACACCTTCAGTCATTCCTTCTCTCCACATTTACAATGTTTTCTAGTCTCTGATCATTCCTATATGACCCTTTCCAATGTGTCACCTTGGAGAATTTTCCAGAAAGAGGATGTTTACGTTCAGATTTGTTTCTACAAATTTACCTTAGGTGGTTCAGGCTTGAATGCTGGAGGTGGACTCGGTTCTCTCAGGATCTCCTTGCTACCAGCTTTTCTCAACTGAGCCCTTGGTTCGGGAGTAAATTTTTTTAAACTCTGTGAAAGAAAATAAGAGATAAAATCATTGCAGTAATTCAATCAGTAATTCAGTAATTCAATCATTTTTCCTCTCTCAAGTTTACTATTTTGGGAAAAGTTACCAGGAGTCAAATGACTGTCAGCAACCTGACTACAACTGCAGATGTAATTGCAAAGTTCAAGGTGATGAGACATCATCAAGAAATCTATAAAAGTTAGGCAGAAAAGCAGAACTATTATTTTTGCTCTACACAATGTAGGCTCTGAGACACTATCAAAAGCATGATAAAGCTGCAGTTAAAAAAACCCCTCTGAATTTTTGAAAAATCCAATCATCTTACCTCCTCATGATGCACAGGCTCAGAGGACCGGCTAACAGATGAAATCCTTGGTTCCTCCAAGGGCTCATCAAGTTCATTGTCAGTGTATGCACCTCCTTCTCCATCTGTATCCTCTAGGTCACTGATCAGCCGACTGTCACAACTCAGATAGTCAGCACCCATTGCAGTAAGGTAAGACATACGATCATCGGCATCATCTTCCATGCCATCCATCTAGAGAAAGGTCAGTAGAGAATTAAGGAACAAAGACTAAATAAATAAGAATCAGAGTCAAGTCTCAACATCATGCCAAACAACTTCTTAGCAAAAACTTTGCTGAACTGAAACTAATGCAGAATCACAATGAAAAGTCCTGTAGAAGTTGATCCCTCGTCATTATTCTCTAGCCACAGCATTAGGGATGAAAGCTCCGAAGTACAACAAACAGTATTATTTTTTGTTACCAAGACAGACATCAACTGACTAGTTGTTTAGCGTATCCATCACTGCCAAATAGAAGTTTGAACAAATCTTAGTGGTAAGAGATACTTTGAGACATCTGTATAGCTTCACAGAATATGGACTGACTACTTACCTTTCCTTCTGATACCCATACTGCTTCTCCTTGCTGTTGCTGAATTGTATCCTTCAGACTACCATACCAGCTATCATTGGCTGAATTTAAATTGATGGTTGCTGTAAAAATTGAAGGAAATGCAATGCGTTATCCGTCCTTTGCTGCTTAACACTTTCTGGTTTAGTTATGTGAGAATGTTAAACAGCCATTTCTTTTAGATCATTGACAGAAGCATGGTATTTTTAGGTTTTGTGTATTTCCAAACTGATTAAATCACTTATCTTTTAATGACAGTATGTCAGCTCACAGTTTCTATTGCATTAGAATTTTGAAACTTCAAAAAATGCCAAGGAAGGGATTGGTCATGACCATACCTTCCCATCCTTTTAGTTCCAGCCCATGTAAGTTACTATGCAGAGTAATAAGTAGATGTCTTGAGACTCACACAGTCACATCCACTACTCTCTTGATAAGCAGGTAAACAGGTTAGACAGACATTCTTCCTTACCTGTAAAGAGGTGGGAACAAGTTTTCTTCAGTTTGTTTGCTTGCTCATAAAGTTTTCTCGAGCTCTTGTTTGATGTAGAACATAGCCTTTGTCTCATGGTCTTCACACCTTGCTTACTGTCTGGGTTAAAGAAGACCACAATTGGAAACCACTGGGTATAATTTAGCAGGTCCACTGCTTTAGGAGTGACGTCCAACAGAGCATGTTTATCCTGTTAACAAGAAAGGCCAGTCAATGTGGTGCTTGTGGGGAACAAGGAGGTAATTGGAGCATGGAATCCTAGGAAAGCCGAGGCATTTTTGTCCAAATAAGACCACAGCTTGTTGGATGTTTTTGCACAGTTATATCACATTTAGAATGTTACATTTCTGATGACAGTAAGAGCAATTAGAGCATTGTCTGACAGTAAAGCCTCCCTGGCAAATTCAGAAAGCATATAGTAAAGCAGAGACGCTCCTTTGTCCAAATTTAGAATGGACTAAGGAAGGAGAATTTAACTTCTAGTATCAGGTTCAAAGCTATAAAAATTAGAAAAATTGCTGTTGAACAATTTCAAAACAGCTTTATCATTAAGCCAAGTCTGCTTATTACAGAAATAGATGCAGTGAAGATTTGAGTACTCTGCAAGTTTTAGGAGCAAACAAATGAAACAACATGACGTTGAGCATAAGCAATTTTCAGAGAAATACTCTACCTGCTCAATGATTTGCCTCACAGTGTTCAAGCGCACCACCCCAGTTGATTTCTCTGAACCTGCATCTCTGGGTTCTGTCTCTGCAAAGACAACATTTCAGCTTATCTTAGAGTGGGCAGGCAGCTGTAATTATTAAGTTATCAATTCTCTAACTTAAGGATGAAAAAGAAACTAGGAGGACCACTTACTTGCTGTCTGATACAGGTGAGGCAAATCATTTGACAACTTTTCCATAGCAACATCTGCAATAGGGCCAAATATGACCACAGGTCTCTTAAAACCAGCTGAAGGAAAAACATTTGGGAAAAAGGTAAGTCTGAGAAGACTGATTTTATGCATAACAGACAAGATCCTCAGTTACTATGCAAAGTTATAAGTTGAAGACATTAAATAAATTTAAAAAGTTTCTTTCTCAAAAGTTTGTGCAACAGGATACTGTTTATGCTACTTTTTTCAGCTGAGAAAGCAAAAGAGACTGTTTTCATACAGCAGCTTCCTTATTCCCTCTAATGAAGTTGCATTTAGAAGATTCTGCATCTGAAAACATACATTAATCTTTTCATTCATCAAACTGCATGAACTTTTACACAGTGGGTTTTGTGTGAATAAAGATACAAATGCTCAGCAAACTGCAAGGCAGGTGGAAGAAGCAAAGAAATGCAAAACTATGTTATGCTCATGTCAAAGCAAGTGCAAACACAGTCCTCAGAGTTAATGGAGGAACGCCATTCTGTTTCTCAGTCTTCATCTTGATATCTTTGAGCTTCCTTAAAATAATCTTTACTGTTTGCTGTGCTCCAAAACACTGTCATGTGCGAATACCCAGAAAATCATCTTGACCAGCTCAACATCACTAGCTAGTTCAGAGTCATGGAGAGAGACCACATCAACCACAATTATATTTGGACAATCTGTTGAAAATAATTGGATTCTATTTGCTCTAAATTTAATGTCGAAGCGGTATTTATGAAGACTGGGGTTGATCTCAGGCACATGGATCGTACTTTCAGAGCTAATCAAGGAAGAGCTAGCTGAGGAAACAAGAAAGCCCTGCTTGTTTCATCCTTTTTTCAATTTAAACCTTAAAACTGGCATGTGTAATTTGGAGGGAAAGGAAACAGCAGTAGTTAAAAAGCATAAAAAGCTTTTTCTTAGAGTAGTTTATAGCATCCAGAAATTTGCATTCTGAGAAAAATGTCATCCCTTTCTGTTGGTTAAATTTAAGATTGTCAGAAGTTGTTAGAAAACACCTTCTTAGCTGACCAAACATTTGATGTTAAACCAGCCAGCAATAAATGGGCAGTCTCACCTTCGCGCAACTGAACTCGCTCATAAGCTGGGAATTTTGTGCTCACAGATACAATGGCTGTCAGATCTTCACGACTCTTCCTCAGATTCTTCTTTGCTCCAGATCGCTGGCCACGTGTTCTCCAGAAATCTGCCCTGTCACTTGAGCCATCTCTTTGGGCATTTTGAACACTGGCCATCTGTTCAGCTCTGACAGAGAAAGTGGAGAGTTCATTTGTACAGCACTACTCAAAGAGGGCAAAGGTACTTTCATTGAAGAACAATGCGTTTTGAATTTGCAACAGGTAATTTGCCAATAGATGTGAGTGGAGGAAAAAATAGACAAATTCAGGTGCCTTTGCCTGGAAACAAACACATTGTCAGAATAAAGCTCTGACTCACCACAGCTACAAATTGCTGGGCAGGAATGAGTACTGAGGTCTTAAACTGTAACTTTTACAAGCATAAATAAAATAATGCAACTGTAAAGAGGTGGTGAGAGAGTGCAACTAAGAAGTAAGGCCTAAGAAATTACTGTCACTATTATCTATTGCCTTGAGCCTTATAAATTAAGTTGCTACAGCATAGAAACAAAGGTTGGTTTGGTCAGATCAATTAACAGAGAGGAGACAATACAGTAACCAGGAAAGAGACAGGGAAGTCACAAAAGGACCATATTTCATGAACTGGCATGTATAGTGCAATTGTGAGCTTTTTATTCCATTGTAAAATCACAACCACACTAAAGACCTTAAAAGCTACAGTCTAAAAATAAGTTGATTTTTTTTTTTGATGATTAATTTTAAAACTTTTACTCGTTGTGCACATTTCAATGCTTCAGAATCACAGAAATCACAGAATATTCTGAATTGGAAGGGACCCACAAGGTTCATCAAGTCCAACTGTTAAGTAAATGGCCTGTACAGGGATCAAACCCATGACCATGTTCTAAACAACTGAGTTAAATTATTATTACTTCCTATGAATTTTAACAATGTAAGCACATTTAAGCAAAAATATTTCACACAAAAATCCAGACTACAGCTACCAAAAAATATTAGCCCCAGAATAAATTCTTGAAATGTTTTCCATAAGGATACACAAGAGAAATTCAAGCACTGAAGTTTTTCTACAAGATTAATCATCAGAGTATTCTTGCACACAGTCATGAGCTTCCTAAGATGTAGAGAGTTTTGCTTGTTGGGGCTTTGTTTGTTTGGTTGGTTTGGTTTGATGCATGTTGGGCACACAAAGAAGAAGTGGGAGGGGTGAAAGCAAAAGAAAAAGCAAAATAAGACCCAGTACACATTTTCTGCAAAACAAACTAAAGCAACTAGTGGTCAAAGCTTGGTTGATTGCTGAGGCAGAAGCTCTAGGTCTGTGCTGAAAATACACGATTCAAGTATGAAGGTAACACTACCCTTTCTCATAGTCTCCTTACACAGTGCCACAGTTCTAAAATCTACAGTTTTTACAGGCACAATTCTTGTAAAAGTAATGACAAAACAATTAATTAATTCGTTTAAGGGGGAATAAAAAGGAAGAAATGTATGACATAAGAAGCAAAAATAACTTAGGAGGAAAAAAAAATCTTACTTATAGCAATGGGGAGGAAGACAGGCTGCCACCTTACCTGCTCTTATTTGGAATGAGGCCCTTTTCCAGTTCATTTCCAATTCTCACAGCTAGCCAGTTTCCCAATTTGCCATCATACAGTGTATCAACTACTCTAAAGATCTCCCCTCTGGTAAATGCTAAGCTCTGTGGTGACTCTTTTTCACACTCAAAGTGACTCCTGATGAAGAATGAATCTCCTCTACCGCAGGCCATGATGTCTCTGTAGACTAAAACAGGACGTTTAGTTTACACTTTTTTTACACTTGAAAGATTAGGCTGTGATTCTGGAGAATACAGTTTTGAAATTCTAAATGTCCACTGAAAAAGATGTAAAATCCCAGACATTCATTCATATTCATTGCCCTACACACACTTCATCAGGAGTGTTCCATACTTGCATGCATACAGCCCTTAACAGCTCTGGGGAAAGGAGGTACTTGCACGTTCCCAACACAAAAGGCAGCTATGGTACTACAGTATTGCAGCAGGCTGTGTTTACAACAGGAAAACAAGAGAGGCTTTGCTTGCTTCTTAACATCAATAAAACTGTCCATTTGCTGCTGACCAAATCCCTTATGACTGCCAAGGCACAGCAGAAAAGGAATGCAAACAGCAGATCTTCTGTCAGCTGCTACAGACAGAAAAGCAGAAGAAACAAACAGTACCTTCCACTCTTCAGGATTAAGAGATACTATTTGCTAATAATGAAAGAGATGGAGAAGTACTCTGAAAAACATGACACACATGCACCCTCATATGTATGGAATACCGCTGTCTTCCAAACTAGTGAAGAGTAACTAAAACACTATCAAGAATAAGAACAAGACAGATTATTTGTGGTTTCACTGACAAAGAAGAGCTTCATGGATACATATACATTACGTTCAAAGCACCTACCTTCATATTTGCTTTGAGCCAAAATTGTCACAGTTTCACCTTTGGGAATTTCTAAAAGATACAAAACAGCTTCTTCCCGAACAATGCCTCTGAAGTCTTGAGTGTTTACCTACATACAAAAAAAAAAAGAAAAAAAAGAATTCAACAGCTGAAAAATCAACTATAAGAGAAATTTTTGTTTCATCTAAAATTATCTTAAATATTCTCTTCCCTTATTATGTATTTTTTAAAGTCAATATGAATGTCTCTTGTGAATATTTTATTCCCGCTATTAACAGCAATCTGTTTGAAATAACATGATCCTGGATGTGCACTGCTAGATTGCTTCAACTTAAACAGGCTCCAAAGGAGCAAGAGAAAAGAAACAGAGAGAAAATTACATCAGCCTCCTATTTGAATTTTCAGGAAAAAAAGGAGAATGAAGGGAAAAAGTAGCACAGATGATACAAGTAAGAAACTGGAAAAATGAATCACCATAACATAAGGAAATTGGAGAAAGGTGAAAGAAGAAAATAATGATGGCCTCAATTTTTTCCTCCTCCAAGAGTAGGAAGAAGCATTTTACAAAAAATTTATTGTCCCATCTTGCAGCATTTTTCTTGATTATTTCTTCTAAGTGCTCTTTCCACAAAACTGCAAATAAACTAAAGCTTGGTACACAACTCTCCTTCAAAAACTCATTTCTATAAGATGCATCCACCACATACACACACCCTTCAAAGCAGTAATTTGATTTCCTAAGATGATAATTTCTTCCGTATTTCCATTAAGAAGCAAAACAAAGAACTTTTTTACATTTCCGGCACATATACTCATACCTTAAGAATCTGATCTCCTTCCTGCAGTCCCTCCTGATCAGCTGAGGTCCCTTCTTGAATTCCAGCAATAAATATGCCTACATCATTTCCACCTGCCAGTCGTAGACCCACACTGTCCCCTTTCTTGAATCTCACCATTTTCGTATTAGGACTACAAGATTTACAGGCAGAAAAAAGAAGTCAGGCCAGATATTAGGCATTTAACAGTAACAGGTTCATCAACAGAAAAAAACTGCAACTCCTTCAACAAAATCATATTAATAATATCCTTATGCCCTTTCTTTCTCTATACAGGCTATACTTACCCAGGTAACTCTTCAGTGACAGAAGGAAGCAGAGAATTTGCATTATTCAGAGTGGAAACTAAACTAGGAAGAGTGACTAAGTGGCATACGCAGACTCCACAGAGCAGGAAAACGGTCCCCAAATAGCTCCCTACCTATTGTATCCTCTCTCATATAAGCATCTACATTTTTTCTGAAAATAGTCTGAGTTATAAGTAATCATACTCATTGTTTTTTCCTTTATACTCTAGAGAGTTGTAATATGAATTAAATTTATACCTATTTGCTTTGCAGTTTAGCATGTTCTTAGAAATCTTCAAGTTTTCTTGTAATAAGAAATATTTCCAAGTATGTTTACAACCAGCCCTTTCATATTGCAGTAGGAGACAATACTGGACTAGGCTCAGCTTTTTTGCTGTCAGAAAAGCTGTATGACTGAGTGACCTTCCAACACAGAGGACACTACTTATCTGTCAGCCATTCTCAGTAATACCCTAAGCCTGTACTATAAATTCCCCTTCACCAAAATAATCACTCGATTAATTTGCACTTCAATGACAACATATGCAGGGTCCAACCCAGAAAAGATCCAAAAAGAGAATCCATTTAAGAAAATACTCCAAGCTACAGAATACCTTCAAACCCTTATCTCTAGGCTTCTCCTTACAATCTCAACACTTCTCTCTCTGCAATTTCTGTATTTGGAAACTCTCAAAAGAAAACATGTAGGTTGATTTCCTATTAATACACTCTGCAATAAAATAAAACTAATGTGTATGTTCCCATGCAAGCCCAGAAGCACAGGGTGTTCTGTACCTTCCAGGTAGAAGACAAGTCTATACCTTCCTGGCAGATATTTCTAAAACAAAGTTGAACTCCAAATTTCAGCATTAGAATCCATGTCATCTCTTCTTGTCATTAAGCTATAATCACTCCCAATGGGGAAAAAACCCCACAAAGCCATGCAACAAAGAATCAGATACAGGTCACTGGAAGAGTGCAGAAGAACTCAGCAAGTCCCATCTTACCCATATATTGCTTCATCTTCTGGGCTGGGTTTAAGAATCGTCCGTGTAATTGCTTTTGGTTGAGGAACTAAACACATGAAACAAAGACAAAGGAAGTTACTGGCATACTGAAAATCTTATATATGGCAGCAATTTTTAGCTATCAGATAGCAATCGAACCCCTCCATGCCGAAGACTAATACAGACTTGAACATCAAGGATGTCTGAATAGAATTAATTTATTTCCCTTCTTTTTTTAATTCTTAAAAAGAACAAACAGTTCAAGGAAAGGATACACAACTCTTTCAGGCAAACTAGATTGACTTAATTTGACTGCTTAGGGCAACAAGCTAACAGTAGATGCTCTAGGAGAGTACTTGCTTTTTTGGAGGTGGTAATTCTAATAAGCAATTGCCTTCAAATAATCTCAAGTGTTTCCTCTCTCTCTGCACCACAAAGAAAGCCTGACCTCTTCTCTGTGTGTCAGGATGGGTCTGACATGGAGAGCATACCAGATATGTCAACATGATTGAGGGATGAGACATTCTGTGACCACGGATGAAAAAGTAGCAACCAAAACCTTTGGACTCTGACCTGCTGAGTCATCTTGGTACGTCTGCTCTTTGTTTGTGTCCACAACTGTAAGAGTAGGAGTAGCAATGTCACCAGTTGATTTGAATGGTGTAGGCATTGCCCCCATCCTGGACATCCTACTGGATGGATCATCTTTTGCACTAAAAGAAAGAAAAAACAAAAAAAGTGTAGTGAAAGAATGACACGTATTCTAAGAACTTCTTTGACAAGCATTAGAAAAATGAACTAGAAAAGACCATTTCTTACTCTGGTTTCTCTTTCAGCTTTTCATTGGATGAATGTGAATCTAGATCAGAATGATGTAATCTGTCATCTTGAGGGGAGAATGATCTGTTTGACTCTATTTCAGAAATGTCTATAAAGAGAGTGGCAAATCAAGAAATGCAGGATTTATTTAACTTATTCGCTTGTCTGATCATGTTAATTTACACAGCTTTCAAATATAAGATACACTGAACCTTTCAGCCTACTCCTGGTTTAAAGTTGGATTTGACTAGGGTTCAAAAAGTGATATACATCTTTTATTGCTTAAACCCCTCCACCCCCACAAAAATATTTCAGGAAGATTTCACACAACCTTTAGGAAACACACACATCACACAACTACTTTGAGCATACTACAGACTTGTTAGCTAGTGTTAGCAGCCTTTTATTTGAGGTCTTGTGGACGTTCCCAAACAGAAGACCACCTTCACATTTATAGTCTTCGTATAATTTCTCTCAGTGACAAATGAAACAGAGTGACCCTCGGACTTGAACCGTATCTCCACCTAGATAAAACCTACTGGAAGTTCCACCCCATATTTTGACATCAGAGAAGCAAGTATTTTGTAGTGAATAACAAAACATCCTTCTCCCCCAAACATTCTGAGCCATTCCCAAAGCAAAATCATGTTGACAGGTATAGCTCAAACACTCTAAGAGATCATTCATATAGAACAGGTAATTTGAATGGAAACCAGATGTCCAGGGGGACCTAATTTCCTCTTGTCCTAATATTTTTCCCTCCATTTGAATGCTGCCATGAATGTTAATACCCTCAGAAGGAGAAACCAGTCCAATGCACTTGATTTAAAACTTTTATTAAAACAATTGACTTGCTTGTTCCAAGAAGACTGATTCTGACAAACCAATATTGCTTATTCTATCTTTGCCCCTTCCCAAAATGTAATTATATGATTACTACAAAATTATTTTCACCTAAAGTGAGCTTGCTGCTTAATTGACTATTACTCAGGTTTGTGTTTCTTTATTTTCAAAGAATCTAGTACCACTCTACCACAGCAAAAAACTGTAAGCTTCATTTTGTCCCTGGACAGAGTCCAGAACTTTTTATCCACATTAAACCTCACCATCCATTTCTGAGTCACTGTCGTTCAATGAAGGAATGTTGAGCAGTGTCTGCTTTCGGTCCCTGAGAACAACCAGCTGCAGTTTCCCCCGTGATTTCTCAATCAGTTTTCGGGCATCAGCTAAAGACATGTTCTCCGTCACTGTACCATTGATCTGGACATAAAAAGGCAACAATAACACTAACAGTAAACAAACAAGTTCATTTATTAAACTTGCTCAAGTTTAATAGTGAACTTGACTATACCATGACTTCATTCAGAATAACCACTGTAACCAGTGCCTGCCAAATGGCTAGCAGTAAAACCAGAACAGACCTTGAGAATGATATCCCCTTCATGAAGGTTGCCATCTTGGGTTGCTAGGCCTGTACGGGTCATTTCTTTAATGAAGATCTGACTTCCAAGACGGAGTCCATATTCTGGAATCAAGAAAATAATATATGGTAGCTCAGCAGATGAGTGAGGATGTATTTTAAAAAAAAAAACGTACACAGTGTACATGCAGCAAAACACCATTACACCATGAGAAAAAAGAAAGGAACAAAAAACAGTAAACACACTTAACCCTAGGCTAATTCTCCTATACCTATGCTGTCTCCAGAATATGAACATACAACAGTCCAAAACCAATCAAGGATGGATGATTAGTCTGCATCTTCAACAGCAAAACAATGCCTTCGCTCTGGAGATGCTTATTAACATACTGGACTATTCTCTCTGATTCATATTTTGCCTGGCATAGAGGGGGTTTCCTGTGCAGTGCCCTGCCACCCTGGAGAGCCAACCGCGTCTGGGGTGGGGCATCAGGCAAAGCATCCCCAGCCAATTGAAGGAGGAAATTGTCCCATTCTGCTCTGCACTGGGGCAGCCTCACCTTGAGTATTGTGGCAGTTTTGGGCACCACAACAGAAGAAAGATATTAAGCTCTTAGAGAGTGTCCAAAGGACGGCAACAAAGATGGTGAAAGGCCTTGAGGGGAAGCCGTATGAGGAGTGCCTGAGGCCACCTGGTCTGTTCAGCCTGGAGAAGAGGAGACTGAGGGGAAACCTCACTGCAGTCTACAAGTTCCTCATGAGGGGAAGAGAAGGGACAGGCACTGATCTCTTATCTGTGGTGATCAGTGACAGGATCCAAGAGAATGGCCTAAGGTTGTGTCTGGGGAGGTTTAGGCTGGATATTAGAAAAGTTCTTCACCCAGAGGGTGGCTGGGCACTGGAACAGGCTCCCCAGGGAAGTGGTCACAGCACCAGGCCTGACAGAGTTCAGTGATACTTTCAGGCACTTGTTGTGACACTTGGGGATGGTTCTGCGCAGGGCTAAGTGTTGGATTCGATGATCCTTGCGGGTCCCTTCCAACTCAGAATATTCTGTGATTCTGTGGGTTTTTTTCCACCAGTTGCTGAATGCTGACCCTGTCCTATCTGTACTTCAAGAAATGTCTTGGTTGTTTCAGGCAAAGGAATTTTTTTTCCTCCCCTACCCTTCTTTCTCTTTGATCCAAGTTACTTGGATCATTCTACTTGCTACTTAAAAAGATAGGCAAAAACTCTTAAAACACATGCATCTTAGAGCAATAGGATATCGTTCTGCTTTAAAAGATCACCACGTTTGAGCAAGTCTGCACAGTATCCATATGAATGGCAGAAATTATTACGGTGTAACTAGCTAAACAGAAAAGTTAACAAAGGTACCCTAAATTTCTCCTTATTTGTGTATGTATCTGCATTATCTTCACAAGTGGAAACTTTATATGCAGGGAAAAAAGAGGAAGGAGGGAAAAGGATCCTTGCCAAAGTCAATGAAAAAAAGATGTTAACTCAAGCATACAAAGTTTACAGTAGCAGAAAATTCTTACAAATCACAACAGGGCAAATTAGAAAAAAACCCAACAACCACACCAAAAACCCCCAGAAACGAACCACCACACCCCCTCAAAAAAAACCCAAACAGAAAAGAATGCATAACCTAATCTCAGATACGCTTTACAGCACAAGTCTTTATTTCACAGTGCACAAAAGGTCAGGCTTTTGGCTTTCATTTACACACTCCAATACTCAGCAAAGAGAGGCTGTTTCAGCTGCTGCAGTTTCAGTATTCTTTAACAACCAGAACCAAACAATCCCTATTACAAAAGGCAGAGTCTAGTCTTCACCCTTTGTAGCTAACCCTTTTGTAGATGTGCCAAGTGTAATCTGAATCATGATCAGATCCATGTTTTTCACCAGAAGAAAAGGGCAGAGAAAATGGAAAACCAAGGACACAGTGGCTTGAAAAGACTGAAATTATGTGGGTGAACAGGCTCTTTGTTCAAAGGTAAAGTCTGATGCGCTGGGGAGAAAACACCCCAAATCAACTGGGAAGAATGAAAGAACAACCTAAGCCACCCGTTAGAAAAGTCAACATTTAACCTGTAAAAGCAGAGAGTAATTCAGCTCTTTTCCTTCCCCCATCAAAAACTGTGCTGTGTTACAAGTTAAGCTGTATCAGAAGTCAGTTCCTCTCCTCCCCTACTATACCTACCTTCATTATGTCTGCCTTTTGTTAAGAGAACACTGATGGGTGCATTTGGATCCTGTGGTCCTAGGTACTCATGTTGGTGATGTATTTCAGGCGAAGGACTTCGCGAATGAAGCCTATCCCGACTTCGACTCCTCATTTCCCTCCCATATCTAGAATCAGGTTGAGATCCATGACTATAATTAGGTGGGCTGTAGTCTCCTCTGTAGTCCTGTTCATAGACACCATCCCTGTCGATGCTCCTTCCCCTGCTTCGATCTCTTCTATAGTCTCGATCCAAGCTCCTGTCAATGCTCCTACCACGACTTCGATCACGGCTGTAGCTGCATTCCCTGTCACGGTCTCTGCTTTGGTTACGCCCCCTGTCTTGCTCATCTCTGTAGCCCTGATCCAGGCTGTTTCCCCAGCTTTGGCTGCGCCCTCCATTACCACTGTGCCAGCTTCTCTCACTATAGCCACTTCGAGCACTTTTGCCATCAAATTCTGCATGGTCATCCATTACATCTAAAGCTCTGTCCTCATAGTCAAGGGAGGGGCTTCTCTTCAATGCCGCAGCCTGCACTTTCCTTGGTCTTTTCACTACCTGTTCAGTACAATACAAAACAAATTAAAAAAATCCCTTCAAAGGTCAGAACGTGAAATTGAACAGATAAATATTCTTCATGTTTCGAAAAGAGAGGTTGGGGGAAAAATAAGGAAAAAAAAGAACAATGTTCTACTTATTAATGGACTAGATCATCATTTGCCTCACATAAGTTTTGTTTTATTTAACTACCACTCATTATTCAGTAAAATAAACATAGAAGACATTGTATTTCCAGTTTTTCAACAAGATAACTTTGTGACATTGGTTAACTTCCATTTGTTTCACCTGTAGTATGTATTTTTTTACTTTGTTTTTGTTTGTTTGGTTGGTTTTTTTTTTGTTTTTTTATTCTTTACATTCTATTGGGCAAAGGATTGCTTTTCTTTATGCCTTTATGCTACACTTCATAGAAGAAACCCAAAATGTTAACTGCTTACACAGGTACATACCACAGTAGAGTGAATACATTTGTAATTTACTTACAATGGTGGCAACTTTTCCACTCTTCCTAAGCTGTTGAACTGCAAAAGAATGTAGAACATTTTCCATTGGAGTCCCATTAACAATGATCACTCGGTCATTTTCTCTGGAAGCAGGGTGAGGGGGGGAAAAGAAAAAGAAAAAGAGGATTTAAGAGGAGTTGTCATGGAAACACCAGAACAATTGTTTTGATTTTTTTTTTCCCCAAAGGAAACCTATGGGTTTTATTCAGTTTAACATGGAGTTCTGCTTAAAAACTGTATTTGTTACACAAACACCACAATATCTGAATAACAGAAGTAGCTTTTGGTATGTTTAAAAATTAGACTTTGAGCAACACTGTGTATTTTTGTACATATACTATGTCAAGCTTAAATACCTTGCAACATTGTTTTTTAAAGACTATTTGGGATGACTATTAAAACTTCTTTCTATTTCATTTTTTTTCAGAACTCCTAGTTTTCCACACGTAGTGCTAGACTTCTTTCACACCAACATTTCACAAGAGCATTATTTTGTCTAATACTGACAAGTACGACTATACACTTTTCTGGAAGACTGGTGTTCCGGTCCCATCTACTCTGTAGATTGCCCTGTAGATTGGGGAGAAAAAAAACAACAACACTATAATACACAGGAAGTCCTCTCTGCCCTAAAACACAGGCCAACTGAGATTACTAACTTGACTATTCAGACCTCCTGCATGTCAGATAGGCCAGTAAGACTTAACTCGGTCACCCCCATGAAACAGCCCTGTAACACTGATTAATTAAAACACATATATTTCATAAAGGCATGTCAGTGCAAAAATGCAAGAGATTAAAAAAAACCCAACTTACCACTCCTCACATTAGTTTATTCTGGTGACTACTTGGTTACTAACCTTATAGTCAGAGCACTAGCTGAACCAATTACTGGTTACTCTGCAACTTTCTGATAGGTAAAATAAATCTTTGATACCAACTATTTTCTCTTTATTATAATCAAATCACATCACAATCTTTTTTTTTCAATAAGAAGATTATATAATCTAAGCCTCTATTTGTAAGGTACTCTAACTCCTAAATGATTTTTGTGCCTCTTTTTACACCCTCTAATTCCTTTTACTGAGTGAGTATGCCAGAACAGCACACTATATTCCAGCACCAGTTTCATGCAGGCTTTATGTGAGAACTAAAATAGCTCTCTTCACAGTTCATACATCCAAAGACAGTATTGAACTTAATGTTGTAACATTATGGAACAGGATGTATGACAGTGGTGTTGTGCAGGGATCACTGCAGTAAAATGTAGGTTTTATACATTTATGTTAAGAATGGTTTATTACTTGCTTCACAATTATCCTTTTATTCAGTTGCTCAGTAACAACTCCCGTGTCAGCCATTTAACTTCCTAACCAAAAATTAGTATTTGGTAAAATGGACAAAATGTACATTTCTGAATTACTATTACTTCACAACTTTGGCATTCTTCTAAGTTGTCTAGTCCTCATCATGTATTTCAGGTTATAAATATTTAGCAAACCTTTTTGGGCTGGCTTAAGCCATCCTTGGAAACTAATGATAGATCACTCAGTGTGTTTGCTAGAGAAAGAACAAGAAGGATGTTTTAAGACACTAAGTATTTCTACCATTTCTTCAAAAGAAATGCAATTGTAAAAGAAACATACTTCACTGTTAAAAACTTTTCAACACCACTGAAATTTAATTTCCTACCAAATAGCAAACAGTGAATTAAATCACGAAGATTTAAACAAAGACTGTCGGAAGGTATTATATATTCAGCAGCCATGCCCCTCAAAATATTAGAGAAAAAAGAAAGTGCTTACTGAAGTAATCCATCTGCTGGACCACCTGGAAGAACATCTGAAATGACTATCGATGTTTCACCATTTTCAAAATGAGGGTTATCTCTTCCACCAGAAACTGCAATCCCAAATCCTCGTTTTGAATCCTTTACAACAAAACAGAATACAACAAAACTCAAATCCAGTGACAGGAATTTTGACCAGGAGAAAGAAGAGTAACATCAGTGTTCCTGTGATGGCACTCTAACTAGATATTATTTAAAATATGATAGCTGCATGCAGAGAGTTGCAGAAATACACAGCACCTCTAGATTTAAAAAAGAATGGGTTTACAAATCCATGTAACAAGACAACAAGTTTCTCAATCTACAACCTTATAATGGTTAGTAACTAAGTAAAGGACTCATTAAAGGTTATTTATACCAAATTTATTTTTAGGTAAATTTGTTTTGATAGTGATGCTTGGAAAAGTGGAACAGCTTTTCCAGGATCTCATCTTCATTACGATTGCTAACTAGTACTCACTCATTGATCAAACTAAACAAGATCATGGCTGATGACAAAAATCAAGTAGTGAACTTGCACCTTCTCTCTAATTATCCTCTATCACAACCAACTATTTTAAATATGTAAATTATGTCAAACCTGTCACCATAGAAATAACAGATTCATAAAATCCTAAAATGGCATTCATAAAATCAAATAAATACTTCACAGGACACGAAGGAAGCATGTCAATAGCACTGGACCTGAGAACTGTTAGCATAACTGAACTGCAGACAAGAAGGTGTGCACAAAACCAGACAGGTTTAATTTTATCAGGTATTTAACATATATATCACTAAAAATGCTACATTTAAACAAATTTGCCACTACATTTAATGGAGTGGCAAAATAATATACCAAATTAAAGCGCTTTTTCCCCAGGTTGTTCATCGTATGTCAACTCGTGTTCCACTAATGTTGCTATTAAGTAGTTTACTCTTTGAGGAGGAAAAAAGCAATGTGTTTTTGTTTTTAAACAGCATTTCAGTTGTTGCACCTTAGTTTTACAAAAAGCAGATTGATGCTTCACACCAAAACAATACTGACTGAAAATAATGGCAAAATTCAATGGTAGTGGCTGATGCAACAAGTCCAATAGGCCTTTGCCATCTCAGTAGCGTACGTCTGCCTTTGTGATAAAGAAGTAATGCTCATTTACACGATATCCGATATCTGAAACGCTAGAGGTTCCTGGAACTAAGATCTTCCGCAATGTTTCTCCTGTCTGCCTCTGTAACCTGAGCGTATCAAACAGGCTGTGTAGAAAAGGTCACTATTTTACATTGGGCTGTCAAGTTCAGTTCACTGCAAAACATGTAAAAATACTCCGGCTGCTCACTAAAGAATTCTAACTGAACCCAGATCAGCAGAACAGCTGGGAAGACCACTCCCACCAAAGCCAAATCACACACCTTGTACCATGCTGTGGCAGCCTAGTTACTATGGGCTAGAGACTGTGTGACACTGATAGTCTAGCTATTTCAGAAATTTTAATGTCAGAGGTTTTCCACTAGATTCTACGCTGGTAGATATAAGAGTATATTAAAAAAATAAAATCAGTTCAGTCATTATTACAAAGCTTGGACGGTAACCACAAACTGCTTGGCAAAACCATCTGTTTTTTTAAGGCTATTCAATAATGAATTTAGCTATGTGGCTGACCATGTGGTATATTATATTGTCATTAGAAAGACCAAACGATAGCAAATATAGCAGTTAAATTGTTAATTGTTAAGTGAATTTACTCTTAACACTAAAGAATTATACTATTGTATGAATAACTGTTAATTAAGCTTTCAAATAAAAAACTTATCTGATTTGACAATGAATTAATCCTATTCTAGACTCAGATATGCTAATAACATGTACTGCAAAACATATTTAGATTAAACCAGGGCTCAAATATTTGAAAACTAAAAATATAACAGGAACTCACTCACCTTTTGTAAGGTCACAGTGTACTGTTCCCATATCAGCTCTTCCATGCCTGGGGCCTGTTGCACACAGAAACCGATTAGTAAAACACACAGCATAAAACTATCTAAATTAAAATGTAGAATACCCCCCTAAAACACATGTTTAAAAAAATAAGCATATTCTAATACTTTGGTAGAATTAGTATGAAATCTATGTATTTTAATTATTGACGATTTTTCTTTAAAAAGGCAAAAAACATTAATGTGTCCAAGGTGGTAGAATCCCTTCACATTTCACTGATTTAACAGCTCATTCTGATTTTCTAGAAAAGCCTTATTCAGCAAAAGCATTTAATTCAGACCAACTACCGTTCTATAGCCCTGATTCAAATAACACAGAATACTTATGGAAGACCTCCCCATCCCACTATACAGTAAGATTAGCTGTTGAAATTGAAGTCTTCATAACAAACTAGACTTCAGATCCCTTGCTTGTTGTTCATGTGGATTTAACAAAATGTTTTGTACATTATGAATTACATAACTATTTATATTCCCATCAAGAAATTAAATTTTAAAGGAAAACAGTGTATCACTATACAGTACATAGCACACATATAGTATGTAGAATAGTATACTATATACTTCTATGGCACTTCTCAATGTCACACTGTTCTCAGTGTTTTTTCCACATTCCATTTAAAACTGATCATGAACTGATCAGTTTATCTTACATGATATAACCTGAAACCTTTCCAACACAGCTTAAAATATAACACAGAATAATCACCCAGCTGTGATGCACCACACAGTACACAGCCTTCAGTGCCTGCCCTGTAAAACCAGGAGAAAAATGAGCCACGAAATTTGACACACTGCAAACACTTCAAAATGCAAACCATCCATTGCAGAAGAAAACTCCAGGCACTGCATAAGTACTGCATACACATACTCAAGCCATAGGTTTTATTTCTTTTTACTGCTAGAAGTGGTCTTCCCTCTTGTGAAACTCAAAAAATTCAAGTTCACACAGAAGCTCGCTTTAGACTTAATGGTCTTTTTAAGGGCATAGGAGGGATTACTGACAAATGAATTCCAAAACAATAGAGTAAGTGACAAAAGAAGGGTATGCCTGTACTTTAAGGTATCCCCTGTATTTCCATAGTAAGTCTTCTGGCAATACACAACTATTTAGCAAGCTATAGATGTTATTTCCTGTACAAAAAAAATTCTTGGTGTATTGTTCCAGTTGATTCTGAGCATGCCAAGGAGAAACTAGACTGACATTTTCCACTGCACATTAACTGTATTGAGAAACAAATTTAAAAAAAAATCCTGCTCAAAGATCCTGAGGGAATATGCAAAACATTCAGCATTTTTACCAGGAATTTTACAACACTGAGTAGTGTTAAATTTCCAAAAAACGAACAATGCTTTCCAGTTTCCACAACTTTTGGGGTCTAATTTAGGGGGGAAAAAAAAAATAGATGTAGGAGAGGATGGTTAATATTAAAAATAATACATACAAGTAATTATTTCTAAATTTTGACTTGTCTAGATCAGTCAAGAATGTGTTCATAACTATTAGTAACAGAACATAAATGTCTTGGGGTCAGCATTGAACATACTGAATCACACAGTGAAATTATTCTATGTGATATTCCCATTTAACCAGATGATATGCCTAAACCTTCAAATATCTGAAACTGAACTGTCTCACTACATATATGTCCTTACACAGAGAATCCTTGCCATAAATAAAAAATTCCTCCTTAACTAAGCACTTTTTCTGAACTGCTGTGATGCTGCTGTAAATAGAAGTAACATGCCTTGCTTGTCTGGCATGTAGGAAAACGTGTAAGCAGTTTACCTTCTACTGACCCATGGCTATAATGTTGCTGTCCTGCTTTTCTATGCAATATTTTTAAGCTCTACAAAGAAACAGTCTGTGCTAAAGAAGGGCCTCAGTGCCATTTAAATTTCATTTGACTTCACTGAATAAAGTTTTAGAAACGAAAATCAGTATCAAACAACGGGCAAAATTTGAAGGACAAGCAGGTTGGTTGAAATTTTGTAGAACAAGGGGAAATGGAAAAGCTTTTCCACCCTTCTCTCCACAAAAAAAAAGGCCTTAGCACCTTCCATGTGCAACAAAAACATCACCTAAGTTCAGTTTGCACTGTATACAGCTCTTACCAACTCTACCTCCCAGCCAAGAATACTGAGGCCAGCTCTGAGCAGGCACAAGAGCAAGGCAGGCAGAATGCAGTTGATGAGAGCTTACTACCCATGGGGACAA